>CM041024.1:22559870-23159870 GCA_022984855.1 Dimocarpus longan
GAATCGCGGGTTGACACGATTAAATTATAATATTAATATATTATAGGAGTTAAAAACGTAATTATGCATATATATATATATATATACCCACTTAGCTCAGACCCCTAACTCAGCCACCCACACCAGACCACACACTCTCCCAGTCTCCCTCACCGCCTCACGTCAACACCTCTTCTTCCTCACCGTCGTCGACGTCGCCCATTCTCTTCACGGTCGCCGGCCATGTTCCCTTTTTCCCTCACGGTCATGCCTCCTCTTCCCTCACGGTCACCACGCGTCCTCCCTCACGATCGCTCCTCCTTCACTGTCACGGTCGCGGTCGCTCCTCTTTCACTGTCACGGTCGCGGTCGCTCCTCCCTCACTATCACGGTCGCGTCGCCTCCTCCTTCACGGTCACGGTCGCAGCCCCCCTCCTTCACGGTCACGATGGCCGTCCCTTCCCCCTTACGGTCTTCATCCCTTCTCCACAGCTCTACCACTATCTCCATAACTAGATCTACCATCTACACCACTAAATCCACCTCTAGAAACTTTGAAATTTATTTGTTTGGTTCTAGTGTGTTGTGATCATTTTTTGTTTGAGATTTATTTGTGTGGATATATTGATTTGTGTGTCATATTTTGCTTGAGATTTATTTGTTTGGATATATTGATTTGTTTGTCATTTTTTGTGTGTGAGATTTTGTGTTTAGTTTTGTGGTTTAACGAATGGGTAAACGAATTCGTGTTTACAAGTTAAACGAATTCGTGTTTATTTTTGTGGATAAATGAATGGATAAACGAATTCAATAACGAATTAGACGGGTTAAAGAATTAATCGAGTTAAACGAATTAACGGGTTGATGGGTTAATGGGTGTGGATCCTATTCAAGTGATAAACGAATTAATCGTGTCGTGTCGTGTCGTGTTATTCGTTTATAAACGAATTCGTGTCGAATTCAAAAATGCTGACCCGTTTATTAAACAAATTCGTGTCGAATTGGTCGAAACCATAAATGAATCGAATCGAATTCGACTCAACCCGACACGTCAACCCTTTTTGCCACCCCTACTCAAAATACATACTTTGATGTAAAGAATGGTCATTAATCCTATATTGGAAGATAAAAAAGGGATTTGTATTGTTTTCCATTCAAATTCTTTTGTTTAAATTTAAAATTAAATTGTCATTAATTGATTTTAATACTTTTCGGTTGACAAATCAAATTTTAATGATAAATTAATGATTTTGTAACCGTTATGAGTTAATGGAGGTGTTTAAATTCTGATTTTAAATCAGAATTGTAACAGCCATGATTTAATGATTTCGGTTAACAAATCAAATTTTAATGATAAATTAATTTTAATGATTTCATAAGCGTTAATGGAATTATTGATGGAATCGAATTATCAGTTAATGAAGGTGTTTAAATTCTGATTTAAACTTATAATTATAACAGTCATGATTGATGACCATTAATTGATAATTATAACAACCAAAATAATAACCATAATTAATATATTTTAATTCTGATTTTAAATCAAAATTGTAACGGTCAAAATAATGACTATAATTGATAGAATTTAATTCTCCAAAGTTAAATGATTTAAATTAGCATCCAAATTGAAGAAGAAAGCTAGTGATTGAGAAATAATTTTCTTTCTTTACTTACAGCTTCCAACTTTAGTTTAGACTTTCAGTGTGATAGAGATCGGATTCAATTTGGTTCGTCGGACGGTTTCAGCTACTGTATCCTGGAAGACAAACGCAATACACAGTGAATTCGTTTTAAGGACATTGTATTTCTTACAGGTCTCAGCTACTTCAACTTATATTCAGAAATTTATTCATTGTATCTTTGATGCAATTTGTTGTTTTTTTTTTTGTCTTTTTTTTTTCCTTTACTTTGCGTATGTGTAATAATATTATCTTGTAATCTGTACTTGGTCCAACAACTTAAAACAAATTCCTTACTATCGATTACTGAATTGTGCTAACTTATTTTCAAAATCTTGGCTTCAGTTCTTGTTAGCCATGGAAAAGAAAAAAAAAAAAATTCCCCTACTGAAATATTCATCTATTGGTTTTCTGGAAAATTTATTTCTCATACAATGTTTTAAAAACTTTTTTTATTTTAATTTTTCCAACAAAATTGTTCAAATACTGAAATTTCAGATTTCGGGTTTGATAAACATTATTGTTTTTCAAAAAATTTGTTTTCGTTCATTCAAACACTGAAATTTTAGATCTTGAGTTTGATAAATATTAATGATTTCTCAAGAAATTTGTTTTCATTCATTCAAACACTAAAATTTTAGATTTCGGGTTTGACAAATATTATAGATTTTTCGGTTTTTCGGGTTTGTATTTAACACTGGAACTGTGGTTTCTAGGTTTCATATATACATTGAAATTGTGGTTTGAATTTATTATAAACATTGAACTATTGATTTTGGAAAGATTGTGTTTATATATTAAATACTAAAATTTAAGATTTTGGATTTGATATAAACACTAAAGGAAATATATATATATATTATATATATTTGTTGGATTGGTTTCTTTGATAAGAAATTATCTTTCTGATAAATATTTTATTTATTTTGTAGAAAAATGGCATAAACTTCTGCTAATAATAATGCTAAAAACCAAAATGTGGTTTAAATGAGTGCACCTGTACTTGCACCCGTACCTGCACAAATGAGTGCTTCTGTGATGCCGATTATCACTATGTTTGTATCAGTTTCAATGAATCATTTGGAGAAACTAGAAAAATTTAGTGGACAATTTTTCAAACGATGGTAGCAAAAAATGTTTATGCAAAAAATTTAGTGGACAATTTAGTGAAAAATTTGAGTCAGATAAAGTAATTTTGTCTAAGTGTGGAATGTATGTGGGTAGAGGTTATATTTGTAATGGGTTTTTCAAGCTGAACATAACCACTATTAAACGTGATATGAATAAAAAAAGTTCTTTTGCTTATTTGCTTGAGTCTTCCAATTTATGGTATGGTAGATTAGAACATGTTAATTATGATATTTTATGTAAATTAAGTAACTTGGAACTTTTACCCAAATTCCACATTGATTCAAAGCATAAATATGACACTTGTGTAGAGGCAAAATTAACCAGATTATCATTTCAAACAATTGAAAGGAATACTGAACCTCTTGATTTAATTGACAGTGATGTGTGTGATTTAAAATTTATTCAATCAAGATGTGGTAATAAATATTTTATTACCTTTGTTGATGATAACACAAAATATTATTATGTTTAAATAAGGTTTCCCGGAAAAAGCAAGATAAAACTCCATATAAATTATGGAAAAGTAAGAAATCTTTATATAAATATTTATGAGTGTGTGAGTGTCATACCAAAGTGGTTGTACTTATACCTAAGAAGATGAAAATAGGTCCAAAAACAGTTGATTGTATTTTTATTGGATATGCAGAAAATAGTAGTGTTTATCGGTTTTTTGTGCATAAATATAAAATTTTAGATATACATGAAAATACGATAATGGAGTCTAGGAATGCATCATTTTTTTGAACATGTGTTTCTTTATAAATCTAATGAGGAGTCAAGTTCATCTAAACGAAAACATGAGACTCTCGAAGAAGAACAAGAAGTTGAGAATGAACCTCGACGTAGTAAACGAGTTAGAATAGAGAAATCTTTTGGTCCAGATTTTTTGACTTATTTGCTAGAAAGTGAGCCTCAAACTTTCATATAAGCTGCAAACTCTCCCGAGGGACAATTATGGAAGGAGGTCATACAAAGAAAAATTGATTCCATCTTACAAAATCATACTTGGGAACCAGTGCATCTTCCTCTGAGATGTAAACCACTTGGTTACAAATGCATTTTTAAGAGAAAAATAAAAGCAAATGGATCAATAGACAAGTATAAGGCTAAACTTGTTATTAACGGTTATAAACAACGAGAAGGCCTAGATTATTTTGATACTTACTCTCCTGTAACGAGAATAACGTCAATTAGAATGATACTTATAATTGCTGCTTTACAAAATCTTGAAATACATCAAATGGATGTGAAAGTAGCTTTCTTAAATGGAGATTTAGATGAAGAAATCTATATGGAACAACCTGAGGGCTTTTCTGCTCCAGGGCATGAGAAGAAAGTTTGTAAATTGGTAAAGTCATTATATGGCTTAAAGTAAGCGCCAAAACAATGGCATGAGAAATTTGACAATGCAATGATGTTAAATGGTTTTAAAATCAATGAGTGTAACAAATGTATTAATTTTAAAGACACAGAAAATTGTTATGTTATTTTGTGTTTTTATGTTGATGATATGCTCATTGTTGGTAGTAATGATAGGATGATCAAAATTACTAAGAAAATGTTGAATTCAAATATGAAGGATATGAGATTAGCTGATGTAATATTAGGAATAAAAATCTCAAGAACATCAGATAGGCTCATTTTAAGTCAATCACATTACGTTGACAAAATACTTCAAAAATTCAACAAAGATGATTCTGGTTTGTCCAAGACTCCTATAGACATGAGTTTATATCTCTCTAAGAATAAAGGTGAGAGTGTCTCTCAGCTAGAATATTCTAGAGTTATAGGGAGCCTAATGCATTTAACAAATTGTACAAGACCAGATATAGCTTACACAGTTAGTAAACTGAGTAGATATACGAGTAATCCAAGTGCTAATCACTGGAAAGCAATGATCAAAGTACTAAGGTACTTACGGTTTACTAGGAATTATGAGTTGCACTACAATAGATATCCTGCTGCTTTAGAAAGATACAGTGATGCGAATTGAATATCTTATATGAAAGATTCTAAATCTACTAGTGGATATGTTTTCACACTAGTATGTGCAGCAGTATCATGGAAATCCTTTAAACAAACATGTATAGCTAGATTCACAATGGAATATGAATTTATTGCATTAGATAAGTGTGGAGAAGAGGTTGAATAGTTACGTTAATTTTTAGAGGATATCCCAATGTGGCCAAAGCCAGTTCCTGCAATCTGCATTCACTGTGATAGTCAGTCTGCAATAAAAAGGGCACAAAGCAATATGTATAACGGTAAGTCTAGACATATACGTCGTAGATATAATACCGTGAGACAACTACTCTCAATTGGAGTTATCTTTGTTGATTATGTCAAGTCAAAAGATAACATTGCGGATCTGTTAACCAAAGGGTTAAATAGAGAGTTGGTTGAAAAATCATCCAAGGGAATGAAACTAAAGCCCATGAAAGAATTAGTCAATGTAAAGGAAAACCCAACCTATGTGACTGAAGATCCCAAGTTTAGGATCAATGGGACAACCTAACTATTAAGACTTGGTTGTATCACTATATAGAGGTTATTCTTTGGTCCATTCCTATGATGAGATAGTGATACCCGTAGAGTTATGATAAGCTATGCTTTTAATGATCTTTATACGTCGGGAATCCAAGTGGAGTAATACAAGTTACTCTAAATTAAGAGATCACCTATATGAAAGAGAAGTGGGGCCGCTTCTAAAGAGAATTGTGGGGGCTTAATTCTTTAGAAACTTTCACAGAACCATGCATATATTCATGATCCAAACGAACATAACAATGAGAACTGATTTGTGTCAGGAAGACATCTGTGTGGAGTGTATAATCATTTACGCAAACGACAGAACAATTCAAAGATATCACGTCTACTGATAAACTAGTAAAATAAATATATTCTCACAAGGGAAGGTTCAAAAGTAAAAACCTACCTATTCTATACAGATTTTGACCGTTGAGTTCAATCGCCAAGTCATACGTGTCTTTGTGTTATAGTTTTATTTTGTTTCCTCTGTTAATTTCATTCATGTGGGGGATTGTTAAAAAATGGTCATAAATAACCATTTTCATGGTTAATTTTGAATGTATTTTAATTAATCTTGATTATGGGAGATTAAGAAAGATCCATGTTATTTATTGTAAGGGCAATGAAATGAAGTTTAATAAATTCAATGTTATGATTAAATCTTAAAATGTAATGCAATGAATGATCATTAATCCCATATTGGAAGATGAAAAAGGATTTGTGTTGTTTTCCATTCAAATTCTTTTGTTTAAATTTAAAATTAAATTATCATTAATTGATTTTAGTAATTTTCGACTGACAAATCAAATTTTAATGATAAATTAATGATTTTGTAACTGTTATGAGTTAATGGATGTGTTTAAATTATGATTTTAAATTAGACTTATAACAGTTATGATTTAATGATTTCGATTAACAAATCAAATTTTAATGACAAATTAATTTTAATGATTTCGTAACCATTAATGGAATTATTGATGGAATTGAATTATCATATGTTTAAATTCTTATTTAAACTTAGAATTATAACAGCCATGATTGATAACTATTAATTGATAATTGTAACAACCAAAATAATGACCATAATTGATAGAATTTAATTCTAATTTTAAATCAGAATTGTAACAGTCAAAATAATTACCATAATTGATAGAATTTAATTTCCCAAAGTTGAATGATTTAAATTGGCATCCAAATTGAAGAAGAGAGTTAGTGATTGAAAAATAATCTTCTTTTATTACTTACAGCTTCCAACTCTAGTTTAGGCTTTCAGTGTGATATAAATCAGATTTAATTCGATTTGCCGGACGGTTTCAGCCGCTGTATCTTGGGAGACGAACGCAATACACCGCGAATTCATTTTAAGGATACTATATTTCTTACAAGTCTTGGCTGCTTCAACTTATATTCAGAAATTTATTCATTGTATCTTTGACGTAATTTGTTTTTTTTTGTTTTTTTTTTCTTTTACTCTGCGTATGTGCAGTAGCATTATCTTGTAATTTATACTTGCTCCAACAATAAACCATTAAAAAGGGCCATGAATATCTATGTAGAAAATTTTAGAAATGTAGAGAAAGAATAAATTATGGATAAGTGTAGATAGAAGAGTGTAGAAAGAATAATTTTTATTCATAAAATAGAATGCAATTTACATAAAGTTAATGCCTATTTATAGACAAATGTTGGTTTTGATCAACCAATCAAATCTTACCAACACAATATATCTAATTAAATGTTACATACAACTTGTAAGCATGGATTTGACAACTTGGCAAGTTAATTATTATATAAGTAATCAACTTAATATTTTGACAAATTAAATTTAGAATTTTCATCTTCCATGAAAGTGAAAGGCTATATTTACAACATCATATTTGTATAATTATTTTATATTGGCCCATTAATAAAAAATGATGAGAAGGGGAAAAGGTTTATGTCTTTCAAGATGTGCTTTTTGGATCTTGTGGGATCAAATGGGACCCACACATGCTTAGGTTATGGTTTATACTTTTAGGTCTCATTTGTTTGTTCGGATTGGAATTTTTATTCAAACTCATGTTTGATCCAGTCAAATGAGACTTTACTAATTTAACCATTCGTTATTTTATCCTGCTAATCTAGGATAACTCAAACTCGCTAAACACATGGGTTAAAAAAAAAAAAAAAAAAACCACTCTCTTTTCACCCAAACTTGTCATCATCACACACACACAAAATTATCGTCGTTCCAAAGAGACTCGTTGTAGTCACACATGCAAACAGAGATCCATCGCCATCACACACACAAAAACCCATTGCCTTTCCCACCGGGTCACCACCGCAGGGACATCGCTGTCCCAACCCAATCAAGACTCTTGGCAATAGTGAGCTCTCTCTCTCATTTGACCTTTTCTCCATCCTTTCATTCCTTCGACATCTCTTGCTTCAATTCCTTTAGATGTTTCGCAGCGTCAACGCAAATCTTGGCATCAGTGAGCTCTCTCCTCTCTCTCTCCTAATTCACGGAAACAAAGGTTGCAATGGTCATAGCATATAGGTTGAGCCAGTCTATACATTTTTTTTTTTTTTTACCTACAAATTGTTTTGTTTAGTGATTTAAACGCCAAAAATGAAGGTTGGGGCGATCATGGTGGAAAAGACATGGAGAGGTTGAATCGGCTTAAAGAAGAAAAACATATTGGCCTAATGGATAATCTCATTTTAACCCATGTCAAATCTAAAATATAATTTTTTTTTATCCTATCCCATCCTATACCAAACAAAAGATAGTGTTATTTTTTTTTTATTAATCCAATCACTTAAAAATAATCAAATCTAATTCCGCGCACCAAATGGAGTCTTAGACCTTTTTAGAACCTTCATAATATTTCAACTCCTACCATCATTACAAATTTGGTTGGATAGTTTTGAATGAAATTCAAATACAATTTTGTTTGAAAATTCTTTTAAAATATTGGAAAAAATAAATTTATGTGTTCGGAAAGTATAATGTTTATTTCAAATGAAAAAGAATGTAAATAAAATTAATTTTTTTCACAAAGTTTAAAATATGAATTTAATTGTCCCCGCATATCCTTCTAGAGTTTTGAGGTTTCTAATGCAAACATGACATAATATACTTTAATAATTTGCAATTAATTTTAAATATGAAAAGTGAAAATTGTAACCATGTAAGTGATCAAACAAAAAAGACAAAGTTGATACAGTAACTTTTGAGGGCATGATAAACACAAACTTTTCATTTTATGCAAAATCCGGTGATTGGTGATTTTAATTTATTAGCATCTTAACCCTAGGCATGATTGATGATAATTACACTTGAAAAGATAGAGATTATCCATGGAGAACTAACCTCTAAACTCTAAACTATTTGATACAATATGCATATTATTATTAATATGCTAATTAATCAAATCTTGTTTGACCTCACTTTTATTATTTTTTTTAAAAGTTATAAAAGATTTAACTTTTGAATGATTTGAGATTGATTTAGTGGTAAGTCAATTGTGCTTATAAATCTGGAATTATTTATAATAATATACAAAAATTAAAATATTTGTGTAATGACAAGAGACTTTTTGTACAAAAACTAAACAACAACATTAATACCAAATTTTTTCTATATTAGCAAATATTAAGTTGTGAACAATTATTAAGTGTTGTTATTAATCAATTCATTGCTTAATAACACCAACAAAATGATGAAGCAAAGACTTCAAATTTTTTATCCAAAATCTCAGATCAGATCAAACTCATAGGTTTATATTCAAATATATTAGGATCGTGATTAAAATTATATCGAAATTATATTAGATCTTAATTAAGTTTGAATTTATATATATATATATATTTTAAAAATAATAAATGAAAAATATTATTGAATAACGAAACAATATAAAATATTACATCACATGATATTATTTGAGTATGTCACATGATATTATAGTTTTAACCCAAAAAAAAAAAAAAAATGTCTGATACATACAACATTAATACTCACTTATTTATGTTTTCTGACACAAAAACAACCTAGAAAATTGTTGGTCAAGACCCTTGAATAATTGATTAAATTGTTAAATTCATGGATTATTTATGGTTTTTGTATGTTAGATCTCACTTGTTGTCATAATTTAATTAATGTATTATGTTTAGTGTTTATTTTAAGAGCTTGCGTTAATATAATAATTTATAATGTTACGCATTGTTGATGAATAAATTTGCTCAAATTTCTTGACTTTGAAAAAAAAAATGTTAAGATTTAACATTATATATTGCTTATGTGTGTTTGGCATGCCTCCTTTTATTACCAATCGCCAAGTTGGCTTTGTTCGAGTCCAATGTAACACTACATTTTAAAGTTAGTAGAACCCACAATACACATGACATATTTATGTTTTTCTATGTCTAAAATAATTTCATAAGCTCATCATCATCTTTGCCCAAAATTTCCATAGAAATATAGAACTCATTATTATTGTTTTCAAGTTTTGTCGATTGTTTCTTGTCTCCTCACAGAGCATTAACAATAGCCCACATCAAGTTATCTTTCGTACCAAAATTCAGCAATTGTTCCGGTTAAGTTACCATAAATTCCAAAGCTTAGAAATTGTTATTTTGAAGAAATTTCTACTTTTAAGGTTAGAAATTGTTACTTATATTAAGGATATATAATTTTATCTACCATTGCATTTAATGAAAAGTGAAAAATGACCATTGACATTAAATAAAATGTTTGTTTGCATTGTATATTTGAGCAAGCTCTCGTGTAATTGTGTATTTATATGCCATTTCATTATAAAAGAAGTACTGACAAAGGCAATTCTCTCTGCCTATATTATGTCCATCAATCCATGTTTGCTTAATTTTATCAATTTTTGTTAATTTATTTTTATCAAAGTATGAAAACCTATAACTTAACATGTAATCATAATCATGCCATTCTACTTGGTATTGGTACAAAACATTACTTAACATTAACATTGTACTAATAAAAAAAGTTTAGGTTCATAGCTAAAAGGCTCTGTGATGAAACAAAAAATGTCTACTACATACAATATTGGTACTCTTTGTTTCTAACACAAAACCAACCTAAAAAAGTTTTGGTCGGGACCTTTAAATGATTATTGTTAAGTTCATGGATTATTTATGGTTTTTGTATGTAAGATTTCACTTGTTGTGATGATTTAATCAATGGATTATGTTTAGCGTTTATTTTAAGAGATTGCATTAATATAATAATTTATAATGTTATATGTTGTTGAATAATAAATTTGCTCTTATTTCTAGATTTTGAAGAAAAACATTAAGCTATAACATTATGCTCGTGTGTGTTTGGCATGCCACCACCTAAAATCAATTGCTAAGTTGGCTTTGTTGGAGCCTAACGTTACTCTAAATTTGAAGTGGTAGGACCCACAATACACAAATAACATATTTAAGTTTTCTTAAAGGTTCTACTTCTACAATACATTCCTCAAATCCATCACCATTATTACCTAAAATCGCCATGAAATTGTAAAACTCATTATTATTGCTTTCAAGTTTCTTGCTTGTTTTCTATCTTCACCTAAAGCACTAATAATATCCCATATTAAGTTAGGTTTTGTACCAAAATTCAATAGTTATTTCACTTAAGTTATTTTAAATTTTAGGGCTTAAAAGTTGTTACTTTTAAAAAATCTCTACCTTTAAGGTTTGAAATTATTACTTCTATTAAAGATATATAATTTTGTCTACAATTACATTTAATGAAAAGTGAAAAGTGACAATTGACAATAAATAAAATAATTGTTTGAGTTCTATATTTGTGCAAGATCTTTTGTAATAGTCCATGTATATGGTCTTTCATTAGAAAAATGGTATTGACAAAGGCATGTCTCTCTGCCAATATTATGTCCATCAATCGATGTTTGTTTAAGTTTATCAATTATTATAGATATTTTTGGGATTGCCTAAATGGGCTGGTAAAAACCCAATGAACAGATTTAATAGGCCGACCTAATGGATTGAAATTCAGTCCATAGCTCGTAAAAACGAGCTCTCGGCTCGCATCAGCCAGCTTCCAGTTTGCTGATCCCCAGGTCGTCCAGCTTACAACGAGTTCTATGTTTGCTATTGTAAGTCTCAGATCACTGGTCAGCCATAGTCAGAGCTACTCAATATCTAACTCCAAGCTAGTTGAAACTAGATTCAGCCCATAGCTTATCGTGCACACTAAATAGATTTCTTCATATGTGTGGCAGTCTAATTTGAGAAGAGACTCAACTGCCCAAGTATAAAGATAAAGTTAACGTCCCACTTTTACGGGATTTAACCTTACTCTGATGAGTGTTAGTCTTGAAAAATGTAATTAGTGCAGATTCATTATTTTTAATTATAATCATGTTAAACAGTCATTCTCCCTCTATAAATAGAGGGTCAATGTTCATTGTAAGGGGGATATACACAAAAAATAATATATTACCACTTTACTAAAAAAATACTCAAAGAAGGCAGTCATGGATGTAGGTAGCTATATTGACCGAACCACGTAAAAACTGCTTTGCAATAGTGTTTTTCCTCTTCTTATTCCTCTTCTTACTCCTCTTTGCTCTTCTGTTTTTCATCATTTGTAGGCACTGAGCTTCAAGAACCTGGTTGACTAGATTCTCACGTCGACATCAATTTTTGTTAGTTTATTTTTATCAAGGCATGAAAATGTATAACTTAGTATGTAATCATAATTACACCATTCTACTTAATATGGATACAAAACAACACTCAACATTGCACTTGTGTAAAAAGTTTAGGTGCCTAGCGATAGGGCTCTATGATGAAATAAAAAATGTCAACTATACACAACTTTAGTAGTCCTTTGTTTCTAACACAAAACCAACCTAGAAAATTATTGGGCGGGACTCTTGAATAATTGATTGAATTATTAAGTTCATGGTTTATTTATGGTTTTTGAATGTTAGATCTCATATGTTGTGATAATTTAATTAATGGATTATTTTTAGTGTTTACTTTAAAAGCTGGTGTTAATATAATAATCTGTAATGTTATATGTTGTTGAAGAATATATTTGCTCCGATTTCTAGATTTTGAAGATAAATGTTAAGATATAACAATATATATATTGTTTGTGTGTGTTTAGCATGTCACCTTCTATTACCAATTACCACGTTGGCCTTGCTAGAGTTGCATTACCTTTTGGAGTAGGTAGAACCCACAATACATGTAGCATATTTATGATTAGTTAGAGGTTTTACTTCTACAATACACTCCTTTAGTCTATCACCAAAAATTGTCACAAAATATAGAACTCATTATTATTGTTTTCAAGTTTTGTTGCTTGTTTTCTATCTCCACCTAGAGCAATAAGAATTGCCCCCATCAAGTTAGGTTTTGTACCAAAATTAAGTAGTTATTTCACATAAGTTACCATAAACTCCAGGGCTTAGAATTTGTTGATTTTAATAAATTTCTACTATTAAGGTTTGAAGTTACTACTTTTATTTAGAATATATAATTGTCTATTATTGTATGTAATGAAAATTAAAAAGTGACAATTGACATTAAATGAGATGGTTTGTTTGAGTTCTATATTTAAGCAAGTTTTCCTGTAATTGTATAAGTATGTGTTTTTTCATTAGAATATAAGCATTGAGAAAAGCATGTCTCTTGGCCAATGTTATGTCCATTAATCCATGCTTGTTTAACTTTATCAATTTTTGTTAATATATTTTATGAATATATGAAAGAGAAATTTATTGATTTTACCCAAATACAAAGGAAATTTTTGTTTTTACCCAGATATTTAATAAAATTTGTTTTTGGCCTCTCAAACAAATTATTCCTATTGTATAACCAAGATTACGAAATTACCCTTAAGATTATATTACCCAAATGCCTAATATTGAAATTACCAAACTAACCTTCATCTTCCTCCCGAAACCTTCATATTTTCTCCTATCCCTACTTTTCCATTGATGATTTCTGAGATTTGATTTTGATTGTCTATATTTTCTCTTCATCTTCTTCCTCACAATATCCATTGAAGGATTTTCAACATTAGTTTCATCCATTGGAGGATTTGATTCTTGAAGAATTTGGTGATCAAAGGTAATGTATATGTTTTTTTGTTAGTTTTTGGGTTATTTAGTTCATATTTGCATGGTTTAGAGCTGTAAGATTGTATTGGTTTTGATGGTTTTGAAAATTTGGAAATGCGACGAAAACTACACAAGCTGCAACGAAATCAGTTTTTCGTTACTGATAATCGATTTTTCAGTGACTGAAATACTGATTGGTTTTTCAGCTGTGAAAAACGGTTGAAAAATCGAAATCGGGTTTTCAGTCACATATCGAAGTTTTGTAGTGACCTGAAAACCGATTTCGGTTAAAAACCGATCGGTTTTTCAATGGCTAAAAACCGTAATCGTTCGGTTTTTCAGTGCCAGTGAAAACCCGATTCGGTATTTCAGTGACACTGAAAAATCGATTTGAAAAACCGATTGGTTTTTCAATCACTGAAAAACTGATCGGCTTTTTAAGCCAGTTTTTCAATCAGTGACTGAAAAACCGATTATTAACGATTTTTTAAAACCATATTATGGATACATTTAGTGTTTGGAATGCTAAAAATGAAATTTCAGTCTTATATATTGTTAGATTCATTGTATTTTTATTTAACGGATTATATAGGAGTAGAGAGTATTAAGAGTGCACAATGAAAACACTTTAGTGGAGCAAAAACCTAGTTGAATGAATTATTAGCATAATTTTGATATAGTATTTAATTTGATTATATAAGATTGTATTTTGTAATATTGCCCAATTGAAATGAGATTAATTTATTATTTTATTTAAACGTTACAGGAATAACTCAAGAAACAGTTATAATCAATTTTGACGAAGAGTGGAATAGATGTAATTACGTAGGAGGGGATTCGATCATGTGTGGGGTTGACAGTAATAATAGTTTTTCATCATTAGTGGATATTGTGTACAAAGAGGCTGATATTGATAGAAAAATATGGGATATACGTATACATTATTTACTACAAAGTGCGACAAGTGGTAAAATTAAAAAGATACGTATCATGTCCGATCTTGGTGTTGTTGGTTTGATGGCGATAAAAAATATTGATGTTAAAGAGATTTATGTGGATAAGATTGTGAAAGATTGTGGAGCTGAGGTTAGTAGGCATATCGTTTTTCCAATTGTCACCAACTCAATTCCAAAAAGAAGATATGACGAGGTAGATACGTCAAAACTTGTAAATCCTTATATGGTTGAAAGTCATTTTCATCGAACTTCAGGAATTGGGAGCAATAATTCGCTTGATGCTACTGTCACCCAATTTACATCTACAGAAAGTCCAATTTGTGACGTTAACAATGACTATATGAATTATGGTACCGATGATGAAGATTGGGACATAAATGATAATAGTGGTGGGATACGGGATAGTAAGTCTGAGGAAACTGGAGATAGTGATAACGAGAGAACTCGATTTGATGATGTGTCTGAAGAAGAAGGGTTTCTAGAAATAAGATTTTTAGGTTTACAATTTCAAAACAATCTTTTACAACCATACTGGATGGTTCCTGGTGTTGCACTGGGCAACATTAAGCCTGCTTCAAGTGCTATGTCAACCGTCTACTAATTTGGTTCATTATACAAGGGAGCATTTTTTAATAGTAAAGAAGAAATTAGTATAGTCGTTAGAGAATATGCTCTGAAAGCGAAATTTGAATATCGGGTTAGATATTCAGACATGGAGCGATTTGAGGCCAGTTGCAAGGATAAAACTTGTAGCTTTATAGTTCGTGCCAGATGCAGGAAGGGTTGCTCGATGTGGTTTATGTTGAAGTATGAGGCGCAGCACACGTGTCGTTAGACAGCCATGGAATCACATATGAAGAGTGTGAAGGCCACTGTCATCGGAAAGTTGTATGTAGGAAAGGTGGGGAGAGATATGTATACACCTAATCAATTGATTGGAGAAATACTAGAGCGGTATGGAGTTCAGATCTTATATAGTAAAGCTTGGAAGGCTTTACAATATGCAAAGAAACTTGCATATGGACAAGCGGATGAGTCATATCAACAACTTCCGTTCTACTTTGAGATGTTAAAGTTAGCAAACCCGAGCACAATAACAACAATTGAGATAGATGAAAACGATCGGTTCTTATATTCCTTCGTTGCACTTAGAGCTTTCATTGAGGGTTTCTAATCTTATATGAGACCGGTTGTTGCTGTTGATGCAACTCATTTGAAAGGTGAATATAAAGGGGTGATTTTTTTTGTTGCATGCAAAGATGGAGAAGAGATGATTTATCCTATCGCTTATGGATTTGCTGACGGAGAATCAGACTGTTCATGGACGTGGTTTTTAAGAAAATTACGATTGGGGATCGGCGTGTTGGACGATTTGCTTATTGTATCCTATCGTTATAAAAATATATCGAATGGGATGAAAGCAGCTTTTCCAGAAGTCCTACACATGTTATATTTTTTTCACCTATGGCAAAACCTTAAGCAGCATTGTAAAAAGCGTTTGGATGTGAAAAATACATTTTACAATGTAGCATACTGTTATATGACTGAGGAATGCAACAGAATATTGGAAGAAATGCAAGCGTTACATCCGAGGACATATGGAACTTTGGTTAAAGCTGAGGTGAGCAGGTGGTCACGATCAATTTGTCCTGGAAGAAGATATGAAATGATGACCACCAACATTGCAGAGTCGCTCAACAAATGCATAATGCAAGCACGCCGTTTGCCAATAACAACTGCACATGAATATATAAGAAATGTGTTACAGAGATGATTTAATAATAGACGTATTGCTACTTCTCAATTGATAACTTATGTTACCACCGCTGCGTACGATCGCATCATATTGGCAAAAAATCTATCAACGGAAGGTAGTGTACATCCCATTACAGAACCGTTAACGTACAATGTCATGCATCTTAGTAAAGGAGATGCGGTGGTTAATATTGAAGAGCACACATATACATGTAAGCAGTGGAACCTAGATCAGTTGCCATATGTTCATGCATGTGCTGTGGCCAGGTATGATATTTGGACGTTGTTGCTTTCGGCTTTTCATGTCATGTCGAGACACTTAAACTTGGGTTTTCTAATAATTTGACAGGTTCAAGGGCGTCAGTTGTGATACACTTTCCAGTCAGTATTACAGCACAAAATGGTTGAAAGCTGCATATGCAAGTCTGATCAATCCAGTCCCTAAATTAGCCAGCTGGAATGTTTATGGGAAAGTTAGAAGCATGGTTGTACTATCACCCATAGGAAAAAGACAACCAGGTAGGCCAAAAGAAGTTCGGATTCCTTCAGTCGAAGAAGATCGTCGTAGAAAAAAGTGTGGAAGATGTGGTGAGAGGGGGCACAACCGTCTTCGTTGCCTAACCCCCCATATTTCTAGCAGGGGTGGGATAAGCTCAGGTTCAGTGGATGCGGAAGTTGGCACGAGCACAACTGTTAATGACAATGCGCCACCGTCCCGTAGATGTCGCTTATGTCATGAGACTGAACACAACCAACGTCGATATCCCCTGCGATTTCCTATTACCAATCAAGAAACGGATAATGATGAAAATAATTAGTAGGAATTGATTATGAACTCTCCGAAGCATGTATAAGTTACCTTATTTCATTAAATTGATATATTGTTATTGGAATGGTCTTTCATTTAGTTTTGTTGAATGGATTAATAGTTTAGTATCTGTTACAATTGCTTGAATGTGTGAAAAACATTGAATGTGTGAAAAAATTGAATGTGTGAAAAACATATTTCAGGTAAAGCGGAATTGGTTTTTCAGACAAAGAAAAACCGAATCGGGTTTTGGGAGTGCCTGAAAAACCGAATCTGTTTTCCGAAGTTTCAGAGCATCTAATCGGTTTTTTAGATGCTCTGAAAAACCGAATCGGTTTCCAAATCATCTGAAAACCGAATCGGTTTTCTAGAGCATATGAAAAATTGATTCGGTTTTCCAGAGCATATGAAAAACCGATTTTTCAGAGCATCTAAAAACCGATCTTTGCTTTTAAAATGTTTCATCTGGATGAGCAACAAATGATCCCTATTTTGTGTCATGTGTTAATTAACATCAAGTTATTCTAACACACCATGATGACATTTTATTTTTACTGATTTAAATGGTTGTGTTTGTTTGGACCGATGGAATAACTAATCGATGTAATACTTCAACATTTATGTGTTGTCTGTTTATTGACATAATTTACTAACCGATGATTTATTGACATCACCATCTTAATTTTATTATTGATGTTATTACACAATAATAAAATTGATTTAATTGGTTAATTTTTTTACCATTTTATATGTAACCAATGATTGATTGATTTCATTTATTGCATGTTTAAAAATAAATCATTGATTTAAATTGATTAAATATTTCATGTGATTAAATAAAGGCCAATGATTTCAGTTGAATTGATTTCAATTGATGAAATATTTAAAAGATTGATTCAAGACCAATGATTTCAATCTGTTTAACATTAATTATTCGTGTGTTTAAAACTATTTAAATTGATTAAATATTTCTTGCGATTTGAATTGATTTGAATTTACTTAAATTGATTTCAATTGATTAAATATTTATTGCGATTGATTCAAGACCAATGATTTCATGATTTCATCATTAATTATCCAAAAGTGTTTAAAACTAATTACATTGATGTCAATTGATGAAATATTAATTGCGCTTGATTTTATGATTTTGGTAATTATTCATGTGTTTGCAATTAATGAAATTGATTTCAATTGATTAACTATTTATTGCGATTGATTCAGAAGCAATGCTTTCATGATTTCATTTATTATTCATGCGTGAAAAACTAAATCATTGCTTTCACTTGATGAAATATTTATTTTTATTGATTCAAAACCAATAATTTATTGATTTGATTAAACTAATTAAATTTTTAAAAATTAAATCATTGTTTTCACTGATTGACATAAATAATTGAAGTCACAAATTTAATAAAACAACTAATTCACTATTTATTGATTTCACTTATATACAACTTCCCCATAAGAATCAATCGTCAATTTTCCAAAGTTATTTAGTTTATACAAAGGACGCGAAAAAGAATAAATATCTCGTGCAATCTCTGCCCTCAGTGCGATGGCGTCTGCAACTGTATCAGGTGTTTTTAATTTCCATGTACTTTCTCTAGACTGCAAAAGGTCTCGTACGTACATAGCGACATATGTTCCATAACTCGTCTTGTTTCATAATTATATGTCAATTAACTAATAATAATTAACAAGTCACCTAAAATTAAATATTTTAGTTTAAACTTACTCACTCATCGGGTTGCTGTGGCATAACTGATATATTAAGACGCTCAACCTCCTATCACTTATCTACAACTGACATATCTAATTGAGTCATCTCATAAAACCCTATAAAGCGAAACATAATGGGCATAAAACACACCAACGGCTCAAGTGCCTGGAGCCGTTCTTCTATGTCAGTGGACGCCAGGGAATCATATACATATATTTTCTTCTCTCTGCAGCACACTCAACAGAGGACCCAGTGTTGTTGTTTCAAACTACACGATAATAGCACCTACAATTGCGGTCAATGTAAGTGTTGTAGGACTAGTTCCAATGATCAAATAAAAAATATATATCTGCAAACAACACTTACATTGTCAACACACCACCAAGGGACCGATGCATCTATCTTTCCACATCCGAATGGTATCCATTCTGAGGGTATAGTGGCTGTAGCCGGATCAAATTTTTTTCCTTGATTAACGTATTGGTTATTATACTCCATTGTCATAATGCCCTGTAGGATTAAAATTAATAATGTTATTTGATTCCGATGATACATGACATTAATTTGTCAACCAATAACTTACAAATAAAGAAGTGCTATGAAAGGCGTATCTTCTATCATCATCCTCATTCCACCACTTTTTTCGTATGCACATCAAATACGCATCAATGCGCTCACTAGTCAACCAACTGTTTTCGTCCTCCAGGGTCATCAATGTGGTCGGTATCACGCACTACCCGCAACGATCAACCGCACGTCTAAAATAAAAAATTTAAACAAATTGTTAAAAGTTACAGCAACAACTACGATTGTAAGTAATTACTATTTAATAAATCATACCTAAGGTCCAAATGATGTGAAACTTTATATTCATTATAGACGACCTCTACGGGATTTACAGACTGTGCAACCTCTTTGACCTGCTGTTGGACAATTTTTTTTTCTTTTTCGCCAGTCCAAGATTCGTATATGGTGTTCGTAAAAGTGCTGCTGGCTTGGTCTTTCGTTTGCCCCGTTCGTGGATGTCTTCTTCCTGTAACTGCACTCAAATTCATTCACACAAAAGAATATCTATAATAATTATATGTCAAGGTGAAACACACTGTTTAAACTATGTCTACCTGGTCATCACCCCGCTCAGCCACTGCATTAGCTACACCGCTTATGTCCTTTATCAAGTCAGACTGTATCTCCTACTCCTCTGACTGATGGGGTGATTGGTGAACCCCTTATGCCAGAACGACATCCTGAATCTCCTGCTGGATGACTGATTGGCTCGCATCAATAGCTGACTGCTGGACCACCTCGTCCTCAGGGAGAGATGTATGATGGACTATGTCATCCTCATGGACAGGTGTGTGACGAACCCCCTCGTCCTGATGTAGAGCTGATGGTGCTGGCTGCACTATAGTCAGGACACAGATATGCTCCTCTAGGACAAAGCTCCTACCGTCATGATCGCCGTCGTCACCGTCGTCATCATCTGAATCATCGCTACTGTTGAGATACCTCTTAATATACTCTTCCACTCGTCCCAGTCTCCTATCGATGTCCTTAACGATCTTTAAAGTAGCCTTATGCCTTTTATCCATCCTACTTAACTTCTTATTAGTCATCTTCTATAAATTTACAATATACTCAAACAACTGCTTCACCTATAAAAAAAAATCGCATATGTATCATTTTACACAGTTGACACATTTAAAATAAATTTGACAGAGTCTCCCCTGTGTTTTTAAGTATCCAAAAAAATACAACATGCTTATAATAAATTACACTTCGTCTATCATGTTTAGAGACTCCGTCTCTCCGTCAAACACAGTACTACCACACAACAATGTTCATATCTTTTGCATTAAAAGCAATATTCATATCTTTTGAATTAAATACAATGAAGATTCGGTAGATAATCATATAAATAGTTGATTTGTACCTCAGGATGGACGTTTGGGACATCGTGCACCCTTTTTGTTCGAAACTCTGAAAGGGAATCCTCTGATTCTGATTGCTTGCTTTGAACGTTTTCATTTGCGACAGAGTCACCCTCCACCACATCATCACCCTCCACCTTGATATCATCAACCTCATCATCATTATCATCATCACTAGTACCATCATCATCATCATCATCATCATCATCATCACTGTCTCCCTCACTCCCTCCCTCGCCAAATTTATGTACATCACCCGTAACCACATTATTCGGGTTGAAAGATTTCCAATAATCCATTTGTCTTTCGGCGTCGGTAGGCTTAAGGGTTTGCGCAATGCCAACTATCTGCATTGTATACATGTATATAGTTATATTATAATGTTATACTTCATATAAATAAAGATAGTTAAAACAAACAATAAATTTACTAAACCAATTTATTAAACGTTTGTCACTTACGGGAGGTAAATCATTAAGACTTTTCACAGTTGTCAGTGTCCTTTTAAGTGACTTTCTCATGCATCTTGGCAAATCATTTTGCAAATATCGATTACTTTCTGATATTTTCTCTGTCAACACCGGGAATACTTCTACCAACCACCATTATAATGACAAAAAAAAAATTACATATACTTAATATAACCACATTACAAAGGAATAAATATTAAAGGTTTTGGTTATACCTGAAACGCATAAACATAGCCATAAATATTGATATTACACGGTAGCTTTCTGATCTGCTCTTCATTTAATACCATGCGGAGGCAGTGGAATAGGACATTATAACATAATGTGCCCCAAGGGAACGACTTCCATCTCTCCATATCCTCAATTATCATCCACAAAAATAGCGAAATCTTCGCTCTGTCATCCTGCCCCATAATCAAATGAAAAGCGATCCCTATATTCGCTAACTTTAAAAGATCTTCATCATTTAATACATCATCGCCTTCACGATCCAAATGACTTCTTGTCTCAACAAATGTAGTAAACTCGGATATATTCGGCAATACTCCATTGAACCATTGTAGTAAGAGACTGTTCGGGTCATTTTGTGGTGCATTAAAAATTTCGCGGTCTATGCCTCCAAAATGAAGTCCTGTAATCAATAAAAACTCTTGTTTCCCAAACCTATATATTCTCCCACCAATTTCAAACCACATTTCATCTTTATGTACTTCTCTAGCGAGAACCCATAATAGAACAGAGCCAGCAGTCGTATGTTTGGTATTCTTCAACATATATCCGAATGGGCACTCTCTTATGAACTGTTATACAAGTTTCTTCTAGTCAAAATATCAAGTATTTTCTTCACCATCCTCTGACCAATGTGTGTGATTCCTTTCGTTTCCTTCGGAACTGTTTGCAAACTGTATTTATAGTTGAACTCCATCTGTAGTACACAAAAACAGTGACAAAAAGATCAGTATCAGAATTAAAAGTCATTCTACCACTATATTTACAATCGATTTTTCATTACGTCTGAAAAATCGAATCGATTTTCTAGACGTTCGGTTTTTCACTACGCATGGAACACCGAATCGGTTTTTCACTACGTGTGAAAACTGAATCGGTTTTCCAGATGTAGTGACACCTGAAATGAGCAGAAC
This sequence comes from Dimocarpus longan, assembly GCA_022984855.1. Lineage (NCBI taxonomy): Eukaryota > Viridiplantae > Streptophyta > Magnoliopsida > Sapindales > Sapindaceae > Dimocarpus > Dimocarpus longan. The sequence continues at coordinate 22,582,067 of CM041024.1, forward strand.
TAAAAAATCGAAATAACAAAACCAATATGATGAATTAGATTTCAAAAAACCGAAGTGAAAGTGGATGACGAGATTCGGGTTTTTAAAGATTTGAAAAATCGAATCGGTGTTTCATATATGTGGAAAGCTAATCGATTTTCCAGATCGGTTTTTCACTATTTGGTTTTTCACACATTGTCAAACATCGGTTTTCCACACTGTGGAAAACCGAATCGGTTGTCCACTACCTAATGTGGAAAACCGAATCGATTTTCCACACCTATGGAAAATCGATCCGTTGTTGACGAGGCTGATATGGTCGGAATCGGCCATATCAGCCACAAATCAGCCCAAACTCAGTCAATACCAACATAGTCTAACCCAAATATTCATTACTCAACATCCATATTACACAAACATGTCAAAATCGCGAATCAAAATAAAAAAAGAAAACAACCCAACTCTTTTACTAACCTTGGCAATAACACGCAAGTCCCCTGCGCTCGTAGCTCCTCTGGGCAAGTTAGAAACGTCGCGGTTGTGGCCGAAAAATGTGGGTGTCAGTCGTCGGGTCTCGTTCGATTTTTGGGTCTCCTTTGGTTTTTGTCAAAAATCAATCGGTTTTCGGCTTGATAAATTTCTCAAAACTGCTTTCCATCGATTTCTGGAATATATAGGCAGAGACATTATGAGTAATTTGGGTATACCATACAATTATTTTGTTTGAGGTGCTAAAATCAATTTTTTTTAATTTGTTGGTTAAAAACAAAATTGGGCTTTTTTAAGTGGGTATTTCCTGTAATTTCCACTATATGAAAATGTATAACTTGATATGTAATAATAATTACACGATTTTACTTGGTATTGATACAAAACATCACTCAACATTGTATTAGAGTAAAAAGTTTAGTTCCTAGCTAAGGAGCTCTGCAATGAAACAAAAAATGTCTATTACATACAACATTAGTACTTATTTGTTTGTGACTCAAAGCTAAGGTAGAAAATTGTTGGTCAAGACCCTTGAATGATTGAATGAATTGCTAAGTTCATGGATTATTTATGGTTTTTGTATGATATATCTCACTTGTTGTAATGATTTAATTAATGGATTATGTTTAGTGTTTATTTTAAGAGCTTGCGTTGATATAATAATTTTTAATTCTATATAATGTTAAAGAATAAATTTGCTCCAATTTCGAGATTTAAAATATTAAGATATTGTTTGTGTTTGTCATCCCACCAACTATCACCAATTGCTGAGTTGGTCTTGTTAGAGTCCAACATTACACTACATTTTAGAGTTGGTAGAACCTATAATACATGTGGCATATTTATGATTTCTTAAAGGTTCTACTTCTATAATACACTCCATAAGTTCATCACCATCGTCATCTAAAATGGCCATAGAAATATAGAACTCATTATTACTGTTTTCAAGTTTTGTTGCTTGTTTTCAGTCTCCACTTGGAGCATTAACACTAGTCCACATCAAGTTAGGTTTTATATCATAAATCCGCTTTTATTTCATCTAAGTTATCATAAGTTTCAGGACTTAGAAATTGTTACTTTTAATAAATTCTCACTTTTGAGGTTTGAAATTGCTACTTTTATTGAGGATATAATTATTTCGTCTACCATTACATTTAATGAAAAGTGAAAAATGACAATTGACATTAAATAAGATGGTAGTTTTGAGTTCTGTATTTGAGCTAGCTCTCTTATAACTATATATATATATATGTGCCCTTTCATTAGAAAAGAATATTGACAAAGACATTTCTCTTTGCCGATGTTATGTCCATCAATCCATGCTTGTTTAATTTTATCAATTTTTTTTTAATTTATTTTTATCAATGCATGAAAAAGTATTACTTAATATGTAATCATAATTACACCATTCTACTTGGTATGAGTACAAAACATCACTAAATATTGTATTAGTATAATAAGTTTAGGTTCGTAATTAAGGGGCTTTGTGATGAACAATAAATGTTCACTACATAAAACATTAGTATTCTTTGTTTCTAACACAAACCAATTCAGAAAATTATTGGTTAGGACCTTGAAATGATTGAGTGAATTGTTAATTTTATGGATTATTTATGGTTTTTGTATGTCAAGTCTCACTTATTGTAATAATTTAATTAATAGATTCTATTTAGTGTTTATTTTAAAAGCTGATGTTAATATAATAATTTGTAATGCTATATGATGTTGAAGAATAAATTTGTTTCGATTTCTAGATTTTGAAGAAAAATGTTAAGATATTGTGTATGTTTGACATGCTATCACCTATTACCAAATGCCACGTTGGCCTTACTGGAGTCCAACCTTACATTACAATTTGGTGTTGGTAGAACTCATAATACACGTGACATATTTATAATTTTTTAAAGCATCTTTGATGTTTCTATGAATTATGAAAATATAAGGTGTCATATAGGATTGTGCTAAAATACACATCTCCAATGCAACTGTCAATGTTCACTATGAAATTAAGATGGCAACAAACAAAATAAACATTGTGAACAAAACCCTCTATTTGTATAAGGTCCCTTGCATAGCTAACTCAGAAAGTCTTCTCATCATTCACGGTCAATATTCACTTTTGCATCTGTAACAGTAGAATCACTTATGCATCTGCAAACCTCTCCTTATTAGACTCTCTCTTCCTTTTTCCCTTGGCGCTCTTCCTCACATTTTTTTTATATTTTTAACAACAATAACAACAATTCTTTTAATATTGAAAAAAACACCAATCTCTCACTTCCAAATCATCCTTGCCACTAACAATTTCATGTAAAAGAAAAAACATAAAAGGGTTCTATCATATCACAAATTACAACATTCTTGATTTGTGTTTATCTCATTTCAAGTATCTTTTATGATTTTGTCTTTCAATTACACAACTTTTGATTATGATGCACCAGATGGGTTTCAATTGTTATTATTATTATTTTTTCTTTTGAAACTGGGTGGGTTTCAATTTAAGGTGGGATTTTATTTGTTTGGTGATATCTGTGGTGGTAACTTTGATGTACTGAGCTAGATATTTGGATTATTGTGATTCAATTTTGGTTGTTTCATTTTTTGTTTTTATTTTTTAACTTTAATTTGCATGTTTTTGTTTTGATAGCACCTGCTAGTTTTATTGGAGTAGTTGATTAGTTTTTGTATTGATGGAGGTGAATAGGAAATTATCTACTATGAATAAGTTGTTGATAGAGAAGAATGTTGGGATGGGTTCCCTCTTATGTAGAGGCCCAAGAAGTCTCAATAGGTTAAATTGAGCCCATATGGAAATTCTAAGGCAATTAGGAATCATAACCCTATTTATTTCTTAATTCCTTGATCAATATAAATAAGAGAAAAGAGGGTTTGGTGGCTGGTGAGAGTTTAGGGTTTTTTGGAGGCAGAAAACAACACAAAATCAAGTGTGAAGAGAGAAAATCATGTGGAAGAGAGGAGGAAAGAAAAGAGTGAATTTTCTGCACAGAAATTCATCCCGCGCAGTTTCGGAGTTGTTGCGATATCTTTTTCGTTAACCGTTGGATCGTGTTGACATTTGGACAGCACATTCATCTCTTCTGGATCTTGATTCTAACGGTAAAGATCGGAAACGGAGTTGTCGTTTGTGAGATATACAGCCTGTAACAGAGTTGTCAGGTTTTCACGGTCACTGTCAGCGCAGCAGTTTTGTAAGACCGATATCTCTTTCTTTCACCGTTGGATCGAGCTTCAATTTAGACAGTATACTCAGAACCCGTGATTCTAAATTCTGGACGGTGAAGATCAGATTTTGAGATCCCAGTAAAGAGCGACGCAGTCCAGAACGTTCTACTGAGTTTGTGATTTTTCTCTTCACTTGTTATTTAAACTTGAATTTGTGTTATTAGGGAACCTAGATAATTGTTGCTCGGTTTTGGTTCCTATTTGATGTTAAAACAGTTTGTTACTCTCACATTTGATTATTAGTGGAGATTTTTGGGTGGACTACGGTCCCGTGGTTTTTACTTCTCGCATTGGGGAGGTTTTCCACGTAAAAATTGGCTTGTGTTATTGATGCATGTGGTGGTGATTTAATTGCTCATTATTTGATCATTGGTGATAATTATATCGTAGTGGATTTGTGCATTACTTAGTGATTTTCCATAGGATTCATTCAGGGGGAGAAAAAGTTCCGCTGTGCAATTTGTTTGTGTTTGGTTTTTCTCCCATCAAAGTGGTATCAGAGCCAGGTTTCGAATTTTACAATTATGAATATGGAGAATAATTTGGATATAAGTAGAATGATTACTCTGAATGGTTCGAACTATCATATTTGGAAGGGAAAGATGGAGGATCTTTTATATGTGAAAGATTTTCACGTATCTGTTTTTGCTACAGAAAAGCCTAGTGATAAATCTGATGCAGATTGGACTTTACTTCATCGGCAAGTATGTGGTTTCATTAGGCAATGGGTGATTGATAATGTTTTGAATCATATCAGTGGGGAAACACATGCACGGACTTTGTGGGTCAAGCTTGAGGAGTTGTATGCCAGAAAAACCGGGAATAATAATTGTTTCTGATGAAGCAATTGATGTATTTGAGATATCATGACAGTGCTCATCTGACAGATCATTTGAATACATATCAGGGGATTATAAATCAATTGGCCGGCATGGGTATCAAGTTTGATGATGAGGTACAAGTATTGTGGTTGCTTGGTACATTATTGGACTCATGGGAGACTTTCAGATCTTCTTTGTCAAACTCTGCTCCGAATGGAACGATGACAATGGATTTGGTCAAGGGTAATATTCTGAATGAAGAGACAAGAAGAAAAGCACAAGGGTCTACTTCATCTTCAGAAGTTTTGGTTACTGAAAGCAGAGGGAGAAGTAAAAGTAGGGGTCCGAAGAATAGAAGTCAACACAGAAGTAAATCCAATAAGTTTGCAAATGTTGAGTGTTTCTACTGCCATAAAAAGGGACACATGAAGAAAAATTGCAAGCAGTTGGAAAGGAAAAATAAAAATGACACAAGCAAAGAAAAGAAGAATGAAAATAATAGCAATGATGACAGAGTTGCTATCGCCATTCATGAAGACTTTCTTTTCATGTATGATGCTGATTCTATTAATTTTGCATGCCATGAGACTAGCTGGGTGATTGACAGTGGTGCTTCCATTCATGCTATATCGCGGAAGGATTTCTTTACATCTTACACACATAGTGATTTTGGGAGTGTAAAGATGGGGAATGATGGCACGAAAAAAGTTGTTGGCATTGGAGATGTGAACCTGGAAACAGATAACGGCTCTAGGTTAGTTTTAAAAAATGTAAAACATATTCCTGACATTCGTGTGAATATTATTTCTACAGGTAAACTTGATGATGAGGGATACTGCAACTTCTTTAGTAATGGTCAGTGAAAGCTCACCAGATGTGCCATGGTTGTGGCCAGAGGTAAAAAGTGTTCTACTTTATATTTGTTGCAGGCAAAAATTTCAAAATTCATCATCAATGCAGTTCAGGATGAAGACAAGGTAGAACTTTGGCACAAGAGGCTTGGACACATTAGCGAGAAAGGCTTGATTGTTTTAACCAAGAAAAAGCATCTACCTGACATGAAAAATATACAGTTGAAGAGATGTTCTCATTGTTTAGCAGGAAAGCAGAACAGAGTCAGCTTTCACAACTCTCCACCTACAAGGAAGTCAGGTATACTTGATCTAGTGCATTCAGATCTCTACGGTCCTATGAAGACGAGATCACTCGGTGGAGCCCTATATTTTGTGACTTTCATAGATGATCACTCGAGAAAGACATGGGTTTATACCCTGAAGACAAAAGATCAAGTATTAGATGTGTTCAAGAAATTTCAGGCACTGGTTGAGCGACAAACTAGGAAAAAGTTGAGGTGCATCAGAACTGATAATGGGGGAGAGTATACAGGTCCCTTTGATGAGTATTGTAGACAGCAGGGTATTCGACATCAAAAGACACCTCCCAAGACTCCTCAGTTGAATGGTTTAGCTGAGAGGATGAACAGAACACTAGTAGAGAGAGTGAGATGTTTGCTTTCACAGGCACAGTTACCAGGATATTTCTGGGGTGAGGCTTTGAGTACTGCTGTACATGTTCTTAATCTCACACCGTGTATTCCTTTACAGTTTGATGTACCAGATAGAGCTTGGAGTGGTAGAGATGTTTCCTATGATCACTTACGTGTTTTTGGGTGTAAGACATTTGTGCATATTCCCAAAGATGAGAGATCCAAGCTTGATATGAAAACTCGACAGTGCATCTTCATCGGTTATGGTCAGGATGAGTTCGGATATAGATTCTTTGATCCGGTTGAGAGGAAACTTGTAAGAAGTAGAGATGTAGTATTTGTGGAAAATCAGACTATACAGGATATTGAGAATGGGAATTCAGTGTCCGATGACAATAATGGTTTGGTCGATTTGAGTTCAGCTTCTTTAACAAGTTTGCCAACACAGGTTGATGATCAACAGGTTGCAGTTGATACATGTGGTTCCTCACAGACAGAGGAAAATGTTGAAACTAATGAACAGGTGCAAATTCCTGATGCTTCATTAGATGTACCGCTCAGGAGGTCTACCAGAGATCGACATCCTTCAAATCGATATCCTACAACTGAGTACGTGTTATTGACTGATGGGGGAGAACCTGAATGTTATACAAAGGCCTTGGAATACGAGCACAAGAAGGAATGGCTTGAGGCTATGCAAGATGAAATGCAGTCACTTCATCAAAATCATACTTTTGAGTTAGTAAAGCTACCTAAAGACAGAAGAGCTTTGAAGAACAGATGGGTTTACAGAATTAAGCATGATGAGCTTAGTACTCGACCTCGATACAAAGCCAGATTGGTTGTCAAAGGATTCAACCAAAGGAAAGGCGTTGATTTTGATGAAATTTTCTCTCCAGTTGTGAAGATGTCATCCATCTGTGTTGTGATTGGTTTAGCAGCCAGTCTTGATTTAGAGATCGAGCAGATGGACGTGAAGACTGCATTCTTCCATGGTGATTTGGAGGAAGAGATTTACATGGAGCAACCAGAAGGTTTTTCTTTGTAAAAGGAAAAGAGAATTATGTGTGTAAGTTGAAGAAAAGTCTTTATGGTTTGAAACAGGCACCAAGACAATGATATAAGAAGTTTGAGTCGGTTATGGAGGAGCAAGACTACAAGAAAACAACTTCTAACCATTGTGTATTTGTTTAGAAATTCTCTGATGATGACTTCATTATTTTACTGCTTTATGTTGATGACATATTGATTGTTGGCAGGAATGTTTCAAGAATTGATAGGTTGAAGAAGAAATTGATTCAGTCTTTAGCTATGAAGGACTTGGGGCCAGTAAAGAAAATTCTTGGCATACAAATTGATCGTGATAGAAAGTCCAAGAAGTTATATATGTCACAAGAGAAGTATGTTGAAAAAGTACTTCAGAGATTCAATATGGACAAAGCTAAAGCAGTTAGTACTCCACTTGGTGCACATTTCAAGTTGAGTACGAAGCAGTGTCCTCCTACAGATGCCCAAGAAAATGACATGGAAAAATTTTCATATGCTTCAGCAGTCGGGAGTTTGATGTATGCAATGGTATGTACTAGACCAGATATAGCTCATGCTGTTGGTGTTGTTAGCCGGTTCATGTTTAATCCTGAAAAAGAACATTGGAATGCTGTTAAGTGGATCATGAGATATCTTCGAGGTACTTCCAGTTTGAGAGTTGGTTTTGGTGGTGAGAAGCCACTGCTAGTTGGTTACACAGATGCAGATATGGCAGGAGATGTGGATTCTCGTAAATCAACGTCTGGTTACTTGATTACCTTTGCAGATGGTGCTGTAGCTTGGCAATCGAGATTGCAGAAATGTGTTGCACTTTCTACTACAGAAGCAGAATTTATTGCAGCAACTGAAGCTTGTAAAGAGTTGTTGTGGATGAAAAATTTTGTAGTAGAGCTTGGTTTCAAGCAACAGAGATATGTGTTATTGTGTGATAGTCAGAGTGCAATTCACCTTGAGAAGAATTCAACCTTTCATGCAAGATCGAAGCATATCGACGTGAGATACCATTGGATCAGAGATGTGTTGAATGACAAATTGTTGGAACTTGACAAAGTTCATACAGACGATAATGGATCTGATATGTTTACAAAGGTATTACCAAGGGAGAAGCTTGAGACCTGTAGGATGATCACCGGAATGGCGAACCCCTCCACATAATCGGGAAGGGGGAGATTTGTTGGGTTGGGTTCCCTCTTATGTAGAGGCCCAACAAGTCTCAATAGGTTAAATTGAGTCCATATGAAAATCCTAAAGCAATTAGGAATCATAACCCTATTTATTTTCTTATTTCCTTAATCAATATAAATAAGAGAAAAGAGGGTTTGGTGGCTGGTGAGAGTTTAGGGTTTTTTGGTGGCAGAAAACAACACAAAATCAAGTGTGAAGAGAGAAAATCGTGTGGAAGAGAGGAGGAAAGAAAAGAGTGAATTTTCTACACAGAAATTCACCCCGCGCAGTTTCGGAGTTATTGCGATATTTTTTTCGTTAACCGTTGGATCGTGCTTAAATTTGGACAGCACATGCATCTCTTCTGGATCTGGATTCTGAACGGTGAAGATCGGAAACGGGGTTGTCGTTTGTGAGATATACAGCCCGTAATAGAGCTGTCAGGTTTTCACGGTCACTGTCAGCGCAGCAGTTTTGTAAGACCGATATCTCTTTCTTTCATTGTTGGATCGAGCTCAAATTTGGATAGTATACTCCGAACCCGTGATTCTAAATTCTGGATGGTGGAGATCGGATTTTGAGATCCCAGTAAAGAGCGACGCAGTCCAGAACGTTCTGCTGAGTTTGTGATTTTTCTCTTCACTTGTTATTTAAACTTGAATTTGTGTTATTAGGGAACCTAGATAATTGTTGCTCGGTTTTGGTTCCTATTTGATGTTAAAACAGTTTGTTACTTTCACATTTGATTATTAGTGGAGATTTTTGGGTGGACTACAGTCCCGTGGTTTTTACTCCTCGCATTGGGGAGGTTTTCCACGTAAAAATAGGCTTGTGTTATTGATGCATGTGGTGGTGATTTAATTGCTCATTATTTGATCGTTGGTGATAATTATATCGTGGTGGATTTGTGCATTACTTAGTGGTTTTCCATAGGATTCATTCAGGGAGAGAAAAAGTTCCGCTGTGCAATTTGTTTGTATTTAGTTTTTCTCCCATCAAAGAATGTGTATTTTAAATGGAAAAATTGGAGAACATTTTTTTAGTTTGATTGTCTATCAATACCATGTACGAAGCAAGTCCTTTAACATTGATGACATAGTATATTTTTTTAAAACATAATCCATGAGAGCATTGGAAATGCTCTTAGAGGTTCTACTTTTATAACAAACTCCATAAGTCTATCACCATCATTACTAAAATTGCTACAAAAATATAAAACTCATTATTAGTATTTTTAAGTTTTGTTGCTTGTTTTCTATCTCCACTTAGAGCATTAACAATAGCATAGATCAAGTTACGTTTTGTACCAAAATTCATCAGTTATTTCACTTAAATTACCACAAATTCCAAGGCTTAAAAATGGTTACTTCTAATAAATTTCTATTTTTAAGGTTTGAAATTGTTATCTTTATTAAGGATATATAATTTTGTCTATCATTGCATTTAATTAAAAGTAAAAAGTGACAATTGACATTAAATGAGATAATTGTTTGAGTTCTATATTTAAGCAAACTCTCTTGTAATTTTATAAGTTTGTGCTATTTCATTAGAAAAGAAAAATTGACAAAGGCATGTCTCTCTGCCAATATTTTGTCCATCAATCCATGCTTGTTATCAATTTTTGTTAATTTATTCTATCAAGGTATGAAAATTTATAACTTAATATGTAATCATAATTACACAATTCTACTTGGTATTGGTACAAAACTTCATTCAGTATTGTACTAGTGTAAAATGTTTAGTTCCTAACTGCGAAGCTCTGAGATGAAACAAAAAATGTTTGCTACATACAACATTAGCACTCCTTTGTTTCTGACACAAAACCGAACTAAAAAATTATTGCTCGGGACTTTTAAGTGATTGAGCCAATTGTTAAGTTCATGGATTATTTATGGTTTTTGTGTGTTATATCTCACTTGTTTTAATAATTTAATTAATGAATTTTGTTTAGTGTTTATTTTAAAAGTTTGCATTAAGATAATAATTTGTGATATTATATGATGTTGAAGAATAAATTCGCTCTGATTTCTAGATTTTTAAGAAAAATGCTAAGATATTGTGAATGTTTGGTACGCCACCACCTATTACTAATTGCCACGTTGGCCTTGCTAGAGTCTGACATCACACTACATTTTAGAGTTGGAAGAACCTACAATATATATGTCATATTTATGATTTCTTTAAGATTTTACTTTTACAATATACTTCATAAGTCTATCACCATCGTTACTCAAACTTGTTAAAAAAAAATATAACTCATTATTACTGTTTTCAAGTTTTGTTGCTTGTTTTCTATTTCCACGTAGAGCACAAATAATAGCCCATATCAAGTTAGGTGTTGTATTAAATTCAACAGTTATTTCACTTAGTTACCATAAATTTCCAAACCTTACAAATTGTTAATATTAAGAAATTTCTATTTTTGTGGTTTGATATTATTACTTTTATTAACGATATAAAATTTTGTCTACCTTTGCATATAATGAAAAGTAAAAAATGACAACTGACATTAAAATGAGATGGTTGTTTGAGTTTTATATTTAAGTAAGCTCTTATATAATTGTACAAGTATGTGAGTTTTCAATAAAAAAGAAGTATTGGCAAAGACATCTCGTGCTCTGCCACTGTTATGTCCATCTATCCATGCTTGTTTAGTTTTATCAACTTTTGTTAATTTATTTTTATCAATGTACGACAATGTACAACTTACTATGTAATCACAATTACAAGATTATACTTGGTATTGATACAAAACATCACTCAACATTATAGTAGTGTAAAATGTTTATTTCCTACCTAAGGAGCTATATGATATGGTTGTTTGAGTTCTATATTTGATCAACCTTTTTTGTAATTATATAAGTATGTGCTCTTTCATTAGAAAAGAAGTATTGACACAGGCATGTCTCTTTGCTAATGTTATATCCATCAATCCATGCATGTTTAATTTTATCAATTTTTATTAATTTATTTTTATCAAGATATGAAAATATATAACTTAATATGTAATCATAATTACATAATTCTACTTGGTATCAGTACAAAACATCACTTAACATTATACCAGTGTAAAAAGTTTAATTAGCTCTATGCTGAAACAAAAACTATTTGCTAAATACTGCATTAGTACTCATTTGCTTTTGACACAAAACCAACCTAAAAAATTGTCAGTTAATACGCTTGAATGACTGAGTGAAATGTTAAGTTAATGGATTATTTATGATTTTTATAAGTTATATCTCACTTGTAATGATTTAATTAATGGATTATGTTTAGTGTTTCTTTAAGAGGTTGTTTTAATATAATAATTTATAATACTATATGATGTTGAAGAATAAATTTGCTCCGATTTCTAGATTTTAAAGAAAAATGTTAAGATATTGTGTGTGTTTGGCATGCCACCATGTATTACCAATTGCCATGTTGGTCTTGTTGGAGTCCAATGTTGCACTACATTTTGGAGTTGGTAGAACCCTAATAGGGATAAAGGTAGTGAATATTTAAGCCTTTGAATCTAAGTATTTGTTATTGTTCTCATACATTTTTACGTGTTTTCGAGTGTTTTTCTGAGAATAAATTAGGAAACAATGTTGCGCGTAATTGTGAAAGTTTGGATCAATTTTGAGGCAAAGAATTAGAGGCGAAGAAGTTATGAGAGCAACCATCGAGCATGCAATCACTAACACGGGAAATGTAGGGAAATTGGGCCAAGCATGAAGCAACCCACACTCTTATTTGCTTGCTGCCATGGCACCCAATAACTTGTCCTATTGCCATCTCTACCAAGTAGCACACCGCCTCACCAAGCCCCCCATACAGTTTTTGCACACCAAAAATACCAGCCAACACTCCACAGTAGCTCTCTTACATGTTAGCGTTTGAAGCAGCAAGCTGGTCTCTTGCCCCACGTCAACTTGCGTGCTTCCTCCCCAAGTAGTGTGCAAACTAGTACGCCCATGCCTTCAACAATAGCATGCACACCTCTTTCCACGCTTACCTGTCAAGTTATGCGCTAGCAAGCCCACCTCAACATATCAGACCAATATGCACATCACCCAAGAGCGCTGACCTGCTTGCTTCTACGTTAAGCTCCACACCAAGCAGTGCGCCCCATGCCCAACTCCAACCTTGTAGGCTTAGGAGTTGTTTGTTTTTTACACTTAACACTTAATGGTACTGAATTAGACTAATTAAGATATTTTTGTTTGTTTTTTTAAGTGGTCAAACCACTTAAAACCACCCAAAAATCACTGAAAAACAAAAGCATTATTTTCTAAGGGGTCGTTTGTTTTTTTATCTGAAGACTGAATAGTGCTGCTGAAAACTGAAAGCTGAATAGTGACTGAAATCTGAAATCTTATTGACATGTTTGTTTTTTCTTTTTTTACCTCTGAATGTATAATAATCTTATTTGTTTTTTAAAGTTAAAATTATCTGATTACTAATAATTTGACATTTATATCCTTTTATTATTAGTTGTTGTGTAATTTTATTTAATATGATACAAACAATTGTAATAAATTATTTAACAAACATTAAAACACTTATATATAATATTTTTATTCATAATTTGTTATGGGTATTTTCCGAAATGCCCACTTGGACTGATAAAAGCCCGACCAATTGGCCCATCTGAACCAGGCCCAATTCTAGTTTGTCCATCAAAGGAAACTATCAAGCCCTGCATAAAACCTACGGTGTGGAGTACATTCAAGCATTTATAGCAAAGTGAAACCCTTGCGGAGTGGAACACACAAGCATGCAATACTGTATATCACTAGGCGTAGTGCGGAGTCCGAGCTGTCCACTTTGCGAAGCTGAGTCCGTTCCATGCCAAGCCAGGCTTATCTATGGGAAGCTGAGGTCGCAAATCAGTTTTCCCCATATTTCCACACTCTAGTCCGCCCAGAGCTTTACTTCACTCACTACCATGCCAGGTCATCACATAACGTACCTTACACGCCAAAACTTATCAGAGATTACTGTTTAAATCACAGATACCCACACCTAATCCACGTAGGTTAGTCATACAAATCTTCCACCTGTCCCTTGCATTTAATATAATCCGACTGCATTAAAGGGAGATCGGGTTCATTAACTGCTGTAATCATTCTGTTTTAACTCATTGCACATCGTTGTAGCACTTCTCTTTCTATAAATAGGGGAAGCTTTTCTCTGTAACTTAAGAGTGAAACACTTAGTGAAAACTGGCTGTTACTCTGTCAAAATACTGAGAGAACTAACAGTGGACGTAGGTAAAGCTAGCCGAACCACTTAAACACTTTCTTGTCCCACATTCTACCCTTGTCTCTTTATTTCTGATATTTCTCCTTTTTATGTTATATCCGTTATCCATGCAGTGTTGAGCTTAGAAGAACTTAGTTGACTGATTTTATACGTCAATATAATTAAAATAAGATTAATTATTATAGTAGAATCAATTAAGAGATTTTTGTTAATACAATATCATCCAAAAACCACTGAAAAAAAAAATAACATTTTTTAACTTTTCACTTAATATAATATCACTGAATGATTTTATAAATATATTATTCCAAGTTTATTCTTCTTAAAATAATGTGTTTCCAAATTTATTTTAGTTTTATATTATACAAATTTCTTTTAATACTTTAATAAACAACATTGAAAAATAAAAACCATAAATATCTCAACATCAAATTTTTTTATAGTTAGATTATTATATTTCTCTGATCAAATTTCGATAAGAATTTTTATTGATCAAATGTTTATGCAACAACTCAGAGACTAAATTGCAAATCAATTTGTTTAAGTATTTGATTATTCTTGTTTAATTACAATAGAAAATATATATTACTTTACAATTTCAACTTTTGTTGTAATAGTAATTCAATTTAAAACTATTTTATTTATTTTTATTTGAATATATAAATTTAATTGATTCTACTATTTTAATTATGAATAAAACTACTATATATGTAAGTTACAATTTCAACTTTTATTATAATAGTGTTATATGTATTTTTAGGCTACCGCAAATAGGCTGGTAAAAACCCAGAGGCCCAGTAAGATAACCTGCTAAAACCGCCCCAACAGACAGGGGGCCCAAGTGACTGGTCCAAAGAAACGGGCATAACTTTGTGCTCAGATGTCGGATTGACTATTATAATATGTTTTCGAAAAAGGATTTTCGTGCTCTATAGCGTGGCAACCAGGGGTTCCCCGATTGATGCCGTTTGCGTCCTTAAAGTTCTTGTTTTAATGGATGTGTTCTTGAGGTTTATATTTGCTACCAAAAAGTTCTGACAGCAACCAACAACGACAATGCGCCTAGATCTACTCGCCCGGCTTATTGCCCGGCTATCCGCTGACAGTGTGACCATTGATCCTGTCCGCTGACAGCCTGATCGTTGGTCCTGTCCGCCAGACTGACCGCTGATTTCTCCGCCTGACCGCTGGTCGTGTCCGCTGCGTCTGTTCGCTCAGATCTGCTCACCCGGGTCTGTCCGTCCAGAACCGCCCCAACTCGTGGATAGCGTGACGTGCACGCGCCAAGCCCTTCTCAGAATGTTAGCAGCGCGATTTTCGGGGATCTCACCTACCATGTCAGACGACTCAGGCTTTGTGACAGAAGACTTTGAAAATTGTAATATGCATTTAATGCTTTCCTATTTAAGTTAACTATTACTGTAGCTCCTCTCTCTCCCGATAAATATGAGTGATTTTCACTGTAAAAGGGCTGGTTCTTTCTGGCTCTCTCTCTCTACTGTTTTCTATCTCTACAGCTGTAACAAAATGAACAGTAATAACAGTGACTGCCGCGCCCCTCACCGAAGCCGGCACGGTGGACGTAGGCCTTCCCTTTGACCGAACCACGTAGATCTTGCGTGCTTTTCTTCTTTCCTCTCTCGTTTTCTTCTTCTTCCTCTCTATTTCTCCTTTCTTTCTCTTATTTTCTGTGGATTGCAGTTTGGGCCCTAAAACAACCTCGTTGGCTAAGGGAAACCATTTTCCTGACGTTAACAAATAGTAATTCAATTTAAGATTATTTTGTTTATTTTTATTTAAACCTATAAACTTAATTGATTCTACTATAATAATTAATCTTATTTTAATTATGAATAAAAATATGATATATATAAATGTTTTAATATTTGTTAAATAATTTATTGCAATTGTTTGTATCATATTAAATAAAATTATATAATAACTAATAGTAAAATGATATAAATGTGAAATTACTAGTAATCAGATAATTTTTACTTTAAAAAACAAATAAGATTATTATACATTCAAAGGTAAAAAAAAAAAACAAAAAAAAACAAACATGTCTATCAGATTTCATATTTCAGTCACTATTCAGCTTTCAGTCTTCAACAACATTATTCAGTCTTCAGATAAAAAAACAAACGACCCCTTAGTTACGCGCTTCCTCTTCAAGATGCCTTTGCACCAGCGCACCAACCTGCTGATTTCCTTACCAATGCACACAACTATGTGCTTACTCTTCCGCAAGACTCCACACTAGTGCGCAGCAAGCACACAAAGACAGCATGCAACACAACTTCAAGCTCACCAGCGTGCATGTTTACCTCACCTGCTAGTGCCCCAACCAGCACACGAAGCTGTCAGCCCATTCCAACAACGTGCAAAACACTTTCAACAAGGGTTTCTACTACTTGAAAAGGGGTCCAAACCAGATTTTTTAGAGAGTTTTGAGGGGCAGAGAATGGGGCTCTCATGCCCCTTCTCTCACCCTTGATTCTCAACCCCAAATCACCTTCAATCATTCACCCACCAACATCATTTATCCATACTTTGGAGAGAAATCTTTGCATGTGAGAAAAAGAGGACGCAAGAGTTCAAACTCGAAAGAGAGGATCTCTATGGATTCACATTCGGAAGAGAGAAGTTCATGGGGTGTTTTCTTAACTTCTTTTTTGTATTTGTAAATTTTCCATTGTACGTAGCCACATTTTAAGTTGTGTTGGGATGATGATAGATTTTGATTATTAATATTAATAGAGTTGATTATTATTGCTTGAGGATGGTGTGCATGTTAAGTAGAGATTTTAGAACTTAATGATTGTATGTGATGGCCACCATACGCATGATTTGAGCTTGTGTGTTTAGACCAAAAGGAATAGCACACAATGTGCTCGATGAAATGCCAACCTTAGGTTAAGAAAGGGAAATAGGCCACTCGTGTGACACTCGAGTCACCGTGAGTGCTTGAATAACAATCGAGTATCTCATAAAAATACCAATAAGATTTAGGTAATAGATTATTTTGAACCTAATGAGCTTTCACTCATTTGATAACCATCGGAAAATAGGTATCAGTGGACGAGAGTATATTTAATGTATTATCGAAAGAGATATATTGAGAGGATTAGTAATAAACTAGCGACAAATACAACTAATAAATCTTCAATGCTTGAGGATTAATTTATATATCTAAGTGGAATTTGGAATCTTAGCACAAGATAGTTGTTTTTATTTGTTTATTTTCATCTAGGATAAGTTTGCTAATTGATTTCCACATCCTTGTGGAGATGATCCTGCAATCGCTATACGACATCTATACGATTCGTATATGTGCAAGGTTTTATTACTAAATGGAAACTGAAAAGTAACCAACAAATCCACAATACACATAGCATATTTATGATTTCTTAGAGATTCTACTTCTACAATATACTCCGTAAGTCCATCACCATCGTTACCCAAAATGACTACAAAAATATAGAACTCATTATTATTGTTTTCAAGTTTTGTTGCTTGTTTTCTATTAGAGCACTAACAATAGCCCACATCAAGTTAAGTTTTGTACCAAAATTTATCAGTTATTTTACTTAAGTTACAATAAATTCCAAGGCTTAGAAATTGTTACTTTTAATAAATTTCTGACATATGTATTTTTTTTAATATTATTATAAATAATTAGAGATTTATAGGGAATATATATAGCACATTTTATAATACACTTAGGTATTGATATACCTAACAATTACAAATGAGTAATTGCATTATAAAATTATATATTGCATTTTATTATATCTAATTATGTATTTATTATATCTGTGTTTATGCATATTCAAAAATCTCGAAGGGGATTATTAAGGTGGTGCACGTTCAAGGGGAGTGTTGTAATTATATAGACTTATCACCACTTCTATTTTAGAAATATTATTTACTTTGTTATTACATATTTTATTGTTATTTTATTTTGGAAATAAACTATTTTGTTATCATTTCATTATGAAAATAATTATTCAAATTTATAGATATATAGATATGTTTTATAATCATTCAATGTATCCCATCAATTGAATTACTTTCTCTCATTCACTCTTACTTTATTTTTCTCTCTTATTTTGATTAGTATTCTATAATTATTGATTTTAAGCTTTATTTTATAGCAATTTTTTTTTTCTAAAAAAAAAGACAAATCTGGAAAAGTCTTTGACAATACACTCGAAAGTTTAAAACTCTTCGAAAACTTGAACCAGCCTTCAACCATGAGAGAGAGGAGTCGTGGCACCATGGAGGGGGAATTGTTGTTGCTCCACTTGATTGGGAGCAAGCCAATGACCTCCACCCTTCAATCTAAGGTGGAGGTAGACAACCTCTTCTCCATGAGAGGAGCTTGTCGACCTCTTTTGTTATGTTGGAGGGGTCCAAGGCCTTTTTTTAGATCTTGGAAAGAGGCTGTCAATCTTCTCTCCACAAATGTCTCTTCTCTCTTCAAATTTAAGAAGAGACCAATAGTCTCCACCTTCACCATGAAAGAAGAGATTGCTAGTCTCCATTTTTTTAAATTAATTTTATCAATATTATTGCATTATATTAAAATATTTTATTAATATTTATTTTATTATATTATAAATTCGATAATAATCATATAATATTACTTTTCAATTGTTTATACTAAATAACACCAAAAACATGATTAAATTAGGATTACTCTAATCCAATTTAATACAGTACAATCCAATCTAATGTAATGGAATACAATATAACGTGCCAAAGGAGCCCTTAGTCATGAAAACTTGAAGACGGTGAGGAAGAGATGATGATAAGATGAGAAAATAAGAAGGAAGTGAATGAAGGTGAGTGTGGTGGTGGAATAGCTACATGACATCTCCATATCTATAGTTTTCATTTTTAATTTTTATATTTAATATTTTAAGATTTTTATTGTTAATTTTGAGTACAAAACATGCATTTACCTATATTTCAAAGGCAATGGAGTCCTTTTGTATTCTATTGGTGTTTGAAAACAATTTTTGCCTCATTTATTATCTTGTATTGGACTAAATTAAATTTAATTATATTGGATTGAATATAGTATAATCCCTATATTAAAATATTTTTAAAACAAAACAAAACTATTTGATTTATTTTTAGTGAATGAAAATATTTTCTAATAGTAATAATTTTTAATAAATTATAAATTTTAAGTTATTTTATACATTATAATATTAAAAATATAAATAGAATAATATAAGTTTAAAATATAGTGAAATAATAAAAGAAAACATTGAAAATGAAGACATAAACTTTCGTGGCTAGTTGAGCAGCTCAATGACACACTCCTTCTTGGTCTCCGCTCTTCTTGAGTGACTGATTCAAGGTCTAGCTGTAGAAACTCCATTTGATTTGTGAGCAATATTTCTACCATGTGTGGGTTATTCCTTCCGTTTTTAGGAGTCTCGTTCCAAGTTGTGCTTTAAATCCTACATTAGACCCAGTCCTATATTAAGAGGATCCGATAATAATAAATATACTTATAATATGTCCCCAAAAAAAAGTTAGCTTTTGATAATTATAAAAGTGAAAACAAAAAAAAAAAAAAAAAAAATCAAGCAGTCAAATCCTAGAAATACCTGCAACCTATGTTTGAAACTTGAAAATGGGTTTGTCATGTATAATGTTTGCTCTAGGGTTCGAATCTATCTGATCTAATAGATGTGCTAAACACTAGACACGAACAAATAATCATCATGTTTAAAGATAAAAATAATAATAATAATAACCGCCATTATATGCAATCTTTGTAGACGGAATATAAACAACATTGACAGACAGTGTGCCAATACCAAAATATCGGAGGATAAAACGATGCATCTTTATTTGCATTGGTAAAATATAAGTGACTTAGTTTCCCAAAAAAAAAAAAATTGAAATGACTTAATAACAATCATATTTTTACTTTAATACGAACAAAAAGAGAAGTGTATATATATATATATATACACACATACATATGGTGCTTTTAAAATGAAGATTCTCTTATTTTAAATAATAAAGATCAACTAATTAAATTCATCAATTGTATTTTAATTAAATATGAGAAAGAATTTATTTAAAAATGAGGACTCTCTTATTTTAAGAAGTAAGGACCAACAAATCAAATCATCTATTGTATTCGAATTAATTATAAAAAAGAATTTATTTTAGGAGAAAAATATAATGAATGAATTTAATTGTTAGTCTTTACTTTTAAAGAACGAAATCCACATTTTAAAAGTAATATATATATATATATATATATATATATATTTATATATGACTCTAAAAAATTTTATTCAAATAAATACCCAAATGATGTTATATATGAATTGTTAAAATCTCATAATTTACATGTTTATATGTCATATTATTTTGATATGAATTTATATAAAATTTTTAAAAATTCTAGTATTACTATATATATGTATATGATTTTTAGAATTAGATATATATGATTTTAAAAAGTAAGGACCAATCAATCAAATTCATCCATTGCATTCTCTTTCTTATAACAAATTCTATCTTTTATTTAATTCAAATGTAACAAATAAATTTGATTGATCGATCTTTACTTTTTAAAATTAGATATATCTGATTATAAATATATATATTAATTTATATATATAGGAAGGGTTCAAGTTTCGACCGGTTCGTGGGTCGGGGCCCAAAACCGAACATGAGTCAGTTTTTTATACTCAAAATCGAACACCCTTTGATTTAATACACGAACCGAACCGACCGGGTTTCGGTTCGGGCCTAAAATCTTTTTGAGCCTTGGACCGGCCGGACACCCCCTTCATTTTCTCCTCTTCTTTGTTCTTCCCTCCGCCGACACCCTTATCTCGACTTCTCTTAGCCCGTCCGCCGAACCGTTCGATTTCCTCCATCAAGCTTTGCTCCGTCGACCTTCTCTTCAAATCTGAGGTACCCTTTTTTTTGTCTTGAATCCACATTTCGCAGAGGATGAAGCATGGGCTTTGACTTTGATTCCCTCTTAGGTGGGTGGTCGACAGGGTTCCTAGACTCGAAAGATGCGAGTATTTGCACGGTTTGACTCCGTCTCAGTTGGTCGACTTGATTCCCTCTCAGTTCGAAGCTGTGTCTTGTGTAAGTTGTGTTGTTTAAAGCTTCAAGCATTTCGTCGAACAGTTGGTGGGTTTCAAGTTGAAAATGTTGCTTTAGTGCAATCAGTACTTTGCAATGGATCATTTTTTCTTTCTTTTTTTTTTTTTTCCTACCTCTCTCTTCGTGTTTGCTTTAGAATTTTGTAGTTCTGCTCTGTGGTTTGCTGCTTCACATTGTGGGTAACTGATAGTCTGATAGTGTGCTGTGTTATTTGCTTTTATCTCTCTCACAAACACAGCTGTCTCCGTTTTCTTCCTTGTTCGAAGAAACGACCCGACCCGAATGGAACCACGGGTTCTCGGTTCGGGTCGGTTCTACCTCCCATTTTTTCCATGTTAAGGACCCGAGCATAACTCGGTTCGGTTGGGTTCCAACATGAACCGAACCGAACACCATTTTGCCCACTTTCCAACGACCGCGACAAAACGACGTCGTTGGATGAGATTAGGGTTTAGTAACAATATTTTATGGAATATTTTTCCCGCTGTTTATTTCCCGCTCAAAAGCCCAGAGAAAGAGGGCGAGATTTGCTTTGTAGTGAGCGGAGACACGAAGGAATCGAGTTGGGAGAGCCCAAAAATGAGTGCACAGATGAGGAAGAAAGTGCAGAGGAAACTCAAGATAAGGGGTTACGCTCTCAAAATCGATGCTCTTGATGAGATCCTCTCTTTCATCGCTCGCTTCCAGGACGCCGAAGACGAGGCCATCGATCTCCTCCTCGACCAGCTCCAACACGAATCCCGTAACTCTTTAACCAAATATATTCGTCTTGTATATGTACATCTTTTATAAATTGTATTCATTAGTTGTTGATTTTTTTTTTTTTCAATTGCCAGTTAGTTCTTCCATAATTGACAAGGACTCGGTACATAGGGTTATCAGTCTTCTGTTAGAAGCCGAGGCTGCCACGGAGGAGGACACTGGTTCTAATCCCTCTGCCATTCACATAATTGATGCCTTTTTGGTGCCTAAATATCATTATGATCCTGTCAAGAAACACTTTTATCTGTATGTCAATGTAATTTTGTATATTTATGCTATTTATTGATTTTAGAATTTGAGAATTTACGTTTAGGGTTCTAGACATGTGTATTTGTAGGAATTTTGAAAATTGGGGAAAAGTATGTACTAGAGACTTGGAGTTTCGTTTGGGATTTCAATGAATGCTGTGTTTTGATTCTAGGGATACGGCTTGTCTGCCAATTCATGGTGAGGCAACTGCAAAAGCAGAATTGTATAGGGACAGGTTTCTGTTGCTATTCCAGAGGGTGTCTCGTGATGACCATTTTTCTACATCTGCTTTTAACGCCCAAACGTCAGAATTTGGAAGCTGTGAGGTTGTTTTCTATCTGTCTCTGTCTATGAACTTGGTTTTGTTCGGTTAACGAAGAATGTAGTTTGGATTTTGTTGTTTTGGTGGTGCACAGATTTGTACAATTCAGTCTCTCATTGGGCAACCAGGGAGAAGATGGGTCATGGGTGTAATATGTCAGTTGGAGGATGGCCACTTCTACTTGGAAGACCTTACAGCTTCAGTGGAAATCGATTTGTCTAAAGCAATATCCTTTTCCTTGTTTAAACTTTATGAGAGCTAGTGTTTCATGGTTTTGTTGCCTTATGGTTCTATTTTTTATGCTTTTGAAATGAATTTACAAAATCTGGAAGTTTTAGTAGTTGTGATGCAATCAAATTGGAGACATATGATCTTCATTTTCTTTGACAAGCATTACAAAATCACCACAGGATTTTTTACAGAGAACACCATTGTTTTAGCAGAAGGCGAGATGCTCATAGATGGTCTTTTTCAGGTTAGAGATGTATTTCTTTCAATTAGGAGCTGCTATAGAGCATCTGACTATGATTTGTCTGCCCATTTATTTCTCATAATTTGTATATGTTCTTTTAGGTTTTGTAATGTGAGGACATGATGATATTACAAAACAATCAATGTTATTTCTTGTTTGATTTTGATTAGAATGTGGAAAATT
Source organism: Dimocarpus longan (assembly GCA_022984855.1). Lineage (NCBI taxonomy): Eukaryota > Viridiplantae > Streptophyta > Magnoliopsida > Sapindales > Sapindaceae > Dimocarpus > Dimocarpus longan. The sequence goes on from CM041024.1 coordinate 22,604,683, forward strand.
GACATTTGGATATCATTCCACAAGCTGGAAGAACGGATCAAGTCTCTGAAAGGGACTAGAACGTATATTATATTCTAGAATTCATGTGTCTTTCATTTGCAACTGAAACTTTCATGTAAGAAACAACTGATAGGCAAAACATTTGTATCTGAAGTAATTTGATCCCTTTTACTAGAAACTGTGAAAGATGCAAGGATGTTATGCATTTTTGATAAAGTTTAATGGGCGCTTCTCAGCTTAATTGTCAGACTTGAACTTGAGCATCGAAATTTAATCTTTCATGGTGCTATTCATGCATCTGGATGCAAATTGTAGGGCCTTTCAAGAATGTCTGTTTCTTTTTCCCCACACTGGCATCTGAATGCAATTTTCTAGGGTTCTTTAAGTTTCAGTGAAGTTGATTTCAGTAGACATGCTAATAGTTGTTTTTTCATAAAGGTAATTACTTGTGGATTTCCTCCACTGGAGGATAGAGATAAGTCGCACAAGCTACTTGCGGGATATGACTTCTTTGGTGGTGGTGCTCTAGCAAAAGAGGAGACCGTATCCTTATAATTTTTGTACAGATGTTCAGTGTTAAAAAAACATATCAAATTTATTACAGGGAAATCTTGATGTTACTGTAAAGTACTAATACTATGTATTGAAAATGGTTTTCCTATACACTTCTGTAGCTCAGACTAGCTGATTTAGAAAAGAGAGCAACAAATGATATGTTTGTCATACTTTCTGACATTTGGTTGGATAATGAAGAGGTACATTTTCAAGCTCTAATAACCCTTCCCCCCAATTTCCCAAGTAGCTCAGCTGAGTCATTTCACACTCTTGTCCTTAGAGAAGGCTATGGGAAAGCTGGAGATCGTCCTCAATGGTTTTGAGAGTGTGGAGGTGGTTCCCTCTTTATTTGTATTTATGGGGAACTTCTGCTCTCACCCATTTAACCTCTCGTTTCATTCTTTTTCAAGTCTTAGGTAAGGGTTCTTTATTGATATATTCAAAAGACAACTATGTTCATAGCATTAATAGAAGCAATAACATGCAACCTGTATATGTAGACTACAGTTTGGCAAGCTAGGGCAAATGATTGCAGCCCGTCCACGTCTAAGAGATCATAGTCGCTTTCTTTTTATTCCAGGTCCTGAAGATGCAGGTATATTAGACTGAGTATTCTGAGCTTTATTTCTTTCATGCACGGAGTGATGTTAGAGAGTGCTTTTTGACAATTTCAGGTCCATCAACTGTTCTTCCTAGATGTGGTTTACCGAAATACCTAGCAGAAGAACTACAGAATCACATCCCAAATGCCATATTTTCGAGCAATCCTTGCAGGTTAAACTGTTTTAACAGTTAAAATATTAATCAAAAGTTTAGTTTCCAGCAGAGGACTTACCCTGGACTTCATTTTGTGTTTATATTAAATGGTATTGAATAGTTTATGTTCTATGAACTCTATAAACTGCAATGTTCAAATGCAAGTGCTCCTTTTATGATATCATTGCTGCTGTTTGAATAAGGTGTTTTGTGAATTGGCTAGTAACAGTTGATGTGAGTTTTAACATGATATAAATTTTTATGTTTAAATACAGAATCAAATTCTACACTCAAGAGATAGTGTTTTTCCGCCAGGATCTGCTATACAGAATGCGTCGATCGTGCTTAATTCCTCCATCTACAGAAGAAACTGATGATCCTTTTGAGCATGTATTTCTCTTTACCCCACCCCACTGAAATTTTATACTGTTTACAAATATTTTTGCACACTCATGGATGTTGCTAATGAGTTTTGAATTTCTGCTGCAGCTTGTTGCCACCATAATCCATCAAAGTCATCTGTGCCCACTTCCTCTGATGGTACAGCCAATTATCTGGAATTACGATCACTCCCTTCATCTATATCCAACTCCTCATACGGTATTACTCAAGTCTAATCCTTTTTTTTTTTTCAAATGTAAATTTTGTATATTGCAACATTTAAATACTGATTGATTCTTACATATGAATCATATTGCACAAATTTGTTTTATTGTTAGTTACCCATGACATTTTAAACCTACAATTGATCCAATGAATAATTATGAATGGATGAACCTCCCTAGTGTCTTCTTAGTTGTGTTGTGGTCACCTTTGAGATTTAGAACCTAAAAGATTGATCCCTACCTATAACTTTGAAGAATGAATTTGCTGAAAATATTATCAACTAGTTACTGTCCAATTCTAAAAGTACTGAGTTTGATCATTTTAAGATTTGATTTTGCATGGGCTATGTCTAGAGAGGGGCCCATAGAGCCCCTTTTTTGGTGTAAAAATATACTCACAATTTATAGAAATCATATCTGATTTTCATCAGAATTCTGCAGAACAAAACTAACAGCATTGTTATTCAAAAAAAAAAAAAAAAAAAAACTAACAGCATTGTTTCATTCCTCAATACAGATAGTTTTAGGTGATAATAGTGAGCAGAAGGCATTCAAATACACCGGAATCACTTGCTTCAATCCTGGTTCATTCTCAAATGATAGTACTTTTGTAGCATATCGTCCTTGCACTCAGGAAGTTGAATTTTCAGCCTTGTGAGTATCAGAAGAATCTTAACTTTGTTATTCTTTAGCCTGATAGGCAAATATTGTTTAATGGTTTTGAGTAAACACAATGTTTCCCTGATTCTAGGAAAAATTTTTCATGATTAATGTTCATCTTATCTCCGAGATTTTAGTTGTAAATTAACCCTGCCAATCAACAAAATTGTTGTAAATTATCTTAAGTAGTTAGTGTTAGTGAAAACATTTTATTTCTTCAAAAGCTGAATATATTTGTACTTGAATTTTAATTTATGTAGTATTGTGCTCTTTTGCAAAGATCATATGTTAATATTCATTTATTCATTGGAGGTCACTAGCAGTCAGGACCAAAAGGTATACCACAGTATGATAGTAATTCATGCTAAGCCTTTGTTGGCGTGCTCGTATTTGTTCTTGAGGTCACTTTTTCATCAATGCCAAAAGAAAGGATGAGAGCCATCAAATTTGCACATATATTTAGCCTTCAAATTATATAAGGTTTAATTTGCTTGCATTTTGTACATCATTTTATGGAATTTCTTTTCTTGGTGAAAATGCGGAATTATTTTGTAGTGACACAGCTTATGCCTTTTTATACAAAAAGAAAATGATGAATTAACTTCTAATGATAACATTCCTTTAAATCTTAAATTCTTCTGAAGTCTTGTTGGTTCTCCATTTCTTGCAATCCAATTTTCAAAAAAGAATTATTTAATGATTTAGCACTCCTCCAAGGTTTAGTCACATCTTGATTTAGATGATTATATTTTTTATTTAGTGCCATTTTTTTCATGTTATGTTAACAAAAACATAGTCACACTAGTTTTTAAATGAATTTACAATCAATTTCTTCAATCATAAATGGTCAATAATTGAAATTTTTATTATGTGCCACTTAAATTGAAAGAGATTGTTGCAGGTTTTTAATATATTTACAGTCAATAATCCAGGTTTCTTCGATTTTAATTGACTGCTACTCAACTCTTTGAAAAATGTAATTGTTATTTTCAAATTGAATGCAAAAATTGACTCGTCAATAACTTTGAACCTGCTCAAATTTTGTGGATGGGTGTAGAGTTCACTACCTCTTCATGTACTTGTCAACAGAGTGAGCTTTGTTAAGAAAGATTTTTTTTTTTTTGAAGCTGGTGTGGTGTTTGTTTATTAGATTGATTAATTCCTAATTTCGTGTTGATTTCGAGCTTCTAACTAATCTCAGACAGTTAGTCATTTCTTTTTTTCAACCAATGTGTTCTGTATGTCTCTTTCTTTGACATTTATCATAGTTATGTTCATATCTTGTATTAACTCTATGCATGTATAATCTCTTAGTTGACTAAATATTCATCATCCAGTTATTGAGATCTTTGCTAAGTCATTTCAGCATCAGGATGCCTCTTTAGTCTTATTAATAAATGACAAACTGTCATTGTGTAGTTTATGGGTATGTGTAGTCAAGCATAGAGAGGGAAAAATCAAATGAACGTATAAACAGGAGTAGGAAAAGAATGAGTACTGGTCGAGAATTAGCTACAATAAAAAAAAATCTATAGTTAGTAAATGCAGTCTGTTTTTCTATTTGAACCAACTTCAGGATTATAATTTTCTGATAGGAACTGCAGAATTATACGGAGAACTTCTGTGGTATTATTATGCATTTGTTGTTATAAACTCTTGACTTTATTGTTAACATCATTAATAATTGACCACAAGGCATCCAAATCATAGATTGTGAGAAACAGTAGGCTCGCCGATATTTCTTCATATGTACGCAAATGTTAAATAATGCTTTTAGCTTTGTGGAATACACTGTGGGGCAGGACTTGACTAGTTAATCTCGAAAAAATTCGTGATAAGAGTTGAACTTGTCGTCAAATTATTGGCTCACTTGGTGAATATTGCCGCACTCTCGAGTGGTGTTGAAAATTTCTCTAACTTTTTCTGTGGTTCTCGGTAAGGAGGTTGTTATATGGATATAGGCTCTCCCCCAGTCAAATTTGAGCATGACAAAACATTAGGATGATATTGGACCTGTTAATTCATTGCATAAATCAACACTTGAGCCGAAAGAAATGGTTTATTAGTGCATTTGTTCTTCATGATATTGATAGAATTTCCTACTATAAAAGTAAAGCTTTCTTCAACTACACGTTCGATATGATGGTGAAATCTCCTTTTATTATTGCATAGTAACTTTCTGATTGATGACGATGTTCATTTTGCGAAGGTATCGCTGTCTGATGCGTTTTTTTAGATGGTTTATCAAAAAATTCATGTAATTACTCATAAATGATAGGATAAGAGCTGCACTTCCTGCTGAAAATGGAAGTATGCCTTTGATTATTGAGGTTTATGTTTAAATGTATTCAGGCCTATCAAATGTTGTAAAGGTGTTATATTTCCATCAAGGTTAGTATAAAAATCCATTTAAAGGAATGTATCCGTGCCAACAGTTTTGACACTAACATCTCAGTCTTCTACCTAATACCCACAATTTTTAAAAGTGAGTTTTACTCAAAAGGATCTCGTTTCATACATTCTATTTTCTAGTTTTCCTCAACCACATATGCAAATTTTTAATAAAGATTATTGCTATTTATATTCCAAAAAGAGTCATGGTAGTGGTGATAGAGCTAGCCTTAATGTCTGCATAATGTAAAAAGCAGAAAAAGGTAAGAATGTTAGTGATACGTAGTTAGGTAGGTGTACTCTTCTTTTTAGTTTAGAAAAGAAAGCCATCTTAGTGGTGCATAAGTTGGTTATTTGCAGTTTTACAGTTGAGAAGTTGAAAAAACTTCTAGACCCGGAAATGCCAATTTCAAATTTTTGGACCTTGAGTGTCAAACCTGACCAAAGACGATAAGAATCTTAAAACCTTGATCAGATGGATCCGAAGCGTATACTAGAAACCAACAATTAGATTTGTCTTTATGCTGACCAATAATTGATGCTGACCAATAATTGACGCTGTTGTGGGTAGTTGGATTATAGCAACTGAAAGTTTTCCTCCAGTGAGATGTTCATAACAACATTCATCTGCATATTTTTCTTGAACATGATTGCATAATTAAGATGATTTAAATTGACCAGCAATTGAATTTGTTAGAAGAAATCTTCTTTAGAGGGGTTTTGGTTATCAAATAGGTGAGGATATCTTTACCTGCAGGAAGAAATTAAAAAACAATAACCTCAAATATTATTTGATGTTTGAATTGAAGTTGAAGTTTCACCATTTTAAACAAGGATATGGTACCTATTCAGGAGGATCACATCGATGAATTTGCGTGCTTGACAAAAGTTTGTAGAGACTGCTTTTCATTGTCAAAGAAGAAACCTTGTAAGCATATATATGTTATATCTATAATCCTGTTAACATGCAAAGTATGATAAAAGTTTGCAAGTTCTTGGTAGAATTGAAACTCAAACTGTTGGGAAGTCAGGAAAAATCTTTCTGATGGCTAGATGTTAAGTTGGTAAAACAGGTGAACAGTCAACTGAATTATACATGAAACTGTTGGGATTTTCCGTCTATTTAATTTAGTTATTAAACGTTCATGCACGTGTATTACTTGGAGAATAAGCTTTTTCACACTGATCCTTTAATTAACATGATTAATATTATTATCCCAATTATATAGATTGTGAGACTTAGATTTCTTGTAGATCGAAACTCTTAATTGCGCACATTTTAAGCTAGTAATTTATTTTCAACAAATCAAAATAAATAAATAAATCCTAACCGAATGATATTAGTGTGTAAGGATGATAACAGGTCGGATCTTGTTTGAGTCGGTCTGTTCCAAATCCAACCCAGAACTTTTTAGGAGTGTCCCAAACCCTACCCATGCTCCGAACAGGGTAGCTATTTTTCATCCCAAATAGGGTCGCTATTTTCCGTCCTAAACCCGAACCCGATTGGAGGGATTTGCCCTGAATCTGATTCATTGACTCGATTTAGTTTTAACTAATAATATAATTAATATAAAAATATATATATAGAAACAATAGATATATACATGTTTAAACTTCGAATAGTTCAATTTAACTACAAAATAGTGTCACATTCATATAACCATTAATATAAGATTCATAAAATATACAAAATTTTTAAATACAAATACAAAAGACTTGTTACATTACAAATGTTTAATTATAAATATTAAAAGACTTGCTACATAAAGTTTTATTGCACAATCCAAAATATTTACTACTACATAGTCACTAGAGATGGGAACGGGTCGGATCAAGTTTGGGTCGATTCGTCTCAAATCAGATTCAAAATTTTTGAGAGATGTCTCAAACTTAACCTGTACGCTCTAAACCGATCGTTGCTTTCTATTCCAAATCTGTCTTGAATAGACCAGGTTCTCCTAGATTTGGATTGGATCAAGGTATTTTTGCATCCCTATTAGTGAGTAACAAAATTTTAAAAGCTCGAGAAGGGTTTGGACCAGTTCAAGATCTTATATATAAATAGTTCAACTTTGTGAGGTAGCTGCTTCGGTCAGCTGCATAATGATCAAAACCCAAGATCTAGGACATCATGGAGAGAAGTTTGATGAAAATAGGTGTGATAGAGAGGTGTTAAACTCCTGTTAGTAGGCTTATACTTACGTAGACGAGGTTGGATAGTACAAAACTTTCAAACGAAAATCCTCGAACAGAATATTTTTCAAAAATAAGAAAAAAGAAAATTCGTCGAAGGTCAGCGGTCAGGCACATGAGGGAAACAATAGTGTTAAAAAGAGTTGAAGAAAACGGCTGAGGTAGCGGTGACAGTTACAAATCTGAAATTTGGTTAAGACATTTGGTGGGTAGAGAAAGATGAGAGATGGCTTTCTCTCACACTACTTTTACAACAAGCAAAATACTCTTTCTCGCTCCAACTTGGGACAACGGTAGGCCAACGGTCAAACACACATTTTATTTATGTCCCACCACCCCCGCTCCATTAATACTTTATTTTATTACCTAATGAAAAAAAAAAAAAAAGTCTTCTCTTTGCTTCTTTCTCTTCAGGTTATGTTTTGGAATAATTTTGTTGGATTAATTAGAATGGTTTTAGTTGTCTCACAAGCAATGCAACTATTGTCTTCCATGTCTCCTAATACTTGTCATTCCTTTTTTAGCTCTATAAATTATTATTGTTGATCAATGCTTACGTAAGTTCTTCTATTAAACTTGTAGTTAGACCGTTGCCATAATAAAGTAAATGAAGCTTACACTTTAAATGTTCTATTAAAGCATATATATTAATATAATTCATAAACAAAAGTATATTTATTAAAACAGGATTTAGTTATCTTACTGAGTAATTTTACCTAACAGTTGTGTCCATTGGATTAACTTTAACAATCACTGTTTCAATCAATTCAATGGATGTAATTGATGAATAAAATTTTTTAATCAGTAAAATAGTTAAATCCATTAAAATAAGAACGGAAATAAATCAAATATCTCATAAAGAAAAGTTGAATTTTACTGCGGTGGGGGTGGTGTGGAACGACTTCTAGTTCAAGGAGTGGTCGGTTGATAGAATCCATTTGCAAGCAATAAGAGATGTGATAGGGTTAGTTGTTGGATAGTAATTAGGTTCAACAAATTTCAAAATTATTTTATTTATATTTGTTTTTTGAAAGAATGACTCAATTAGTTTATAGTTTTTTATTTAGACGAAAATTACGTTATTTGTTACTGCGAAATAGACCTAAGCATCCATGATATATAAATGAAAGTTTTTTTTTGTTAATATGGCGGTTTTTTTTATTATTAAACTCTTGTCGATAATAATTGCTTTTATTATCCGTCTTTTCGTATTTGATGCTGGGCGAAATTGTCAACAGTCGTCCATGGAATTTTTCTTTTATAATTTTAATGATTGGAACGTTATGCACTTTTGAAGGTAACAATCATATTTTCATAATTCATTAAATAAAGGAAGAAAAACTATGGATGGTGAACACGAAGGATTAGTATAGGAGTAGCTACTTGTTTGAAATTGTTTATAGATAGGGTAAACTATATAAGTTTATTACAATTTTACTATCCACCATTAGTTAGCCTCATATAACTTTAGCACCTTAATGGTAGTTTTGTATTTCTATCTTATTTTATTTTATTTTAAAATAAATTTAAAGAAAAATCAATAGAAAATTAAATCTAAAAAAGGTAATTTAAAAATATAAAAAAAATACTTTATCATCCATTATGTTACTGAACAATGAAGACAAATTGTGAAAAACTAAAAAAAAAAAAAAAAAATTGAAGGGTAGGGATCCCATTTAGGATCTCCACCCTCATCACCCTCATCGTCGATGGAGATCTTGACCAATGATCTTAGTTTCCATCACCAACTATAGAAATCTAGATATTTGAGTCTCCATTATTGATGATGGAAACCCAAAATCCAGGTTACTATCATACGATGAAGATCTAATTAGGGTCTTCATTGATAAAAACAGTGTTGTTCTTCTATATTCTTCATCATTAAAGAACAATAATGGTTTAGCTTATTGATCATCGTCCATTCTTGGTGGATGGTGGATCAATCGTTGTTGTATGTTTTTAATTTTGTCTTTTTATATAACTTCATTTTCTATTCTAGTTTTAAAATATATTTTAAAAAATATATATTTTTTGTTATTATCTTCATCGTCTATCAAAGGACGAAGGTGGAGTCCAATCTTTTTTAAAAGAGAAAATGATTGAAAAAGAAAGAAGGGTAAAATTATCTTTTTATTATTTAGACATGGTCAAAGGTTTAAGTTAACGGTCTTTGACTAACAATGGATAGCTGAATTATAATTAATCCATACAACTTAGTCCATCTATAAACAATTTTAAACCAAATAGTTAATTTATAATTTGCTTTTACTAAAAATGAGAGAGAGAGAAAAAAAAGGGAGTGAATTACATTTTACACGTTTTGTCTGCACGATTGTAAATTTTCTCCCATCGTCTCTGCTATATGAGCACCTATATCAAGTTAGTGATCGAGCCAAAAAGAAGAATAAAATCTTGAACTGTCACTGTTTAAATTTTAAAACTAATATATATATACATATATATATATATATATCTCTGATGTGTGCTGAGGTAAGGGAGTGCATCAAATTTAATTTGAAAAATTCTCAGCTTATCACATGAATTTTAAGATATATATATTTATTTATTTTTGATATATATAAAAACTGGATGTAACCATCACAAAAATTTTGAGATCGTTTTTATCTCTTTGTTGGTTTATAACTTTCTCCAATGCATTTGTCAATTTGTATTGAAAACCAATCTTAGTATGAAAAGAATTTCTACCTATATAAATTCTCATATGTCCCACGCAAGCTCTGGTCAAGATGGAATGGATACACAAATAGATTTCTTGGATGTAATTTCTTGTTTTCTGAAATTGACACCGGATTCAAATTAAGGATTTATCGAAATAAAAATAATAATAATAAAGAAACCAGTGTGGGATTGCTAATCTCATAACATAAGGAAGAGAGCTTCCTTTTTTTTTTTTTTTTTTTTTTCCCTTCTGTGAATAGGGTGTATTTTGAAGTTTGGAACTCTCATCACAAATATAAAGAGAGGATGACACTATTAACCAAGATTTAATATCATTTTTTAATGTATATTTTTTTGTTACTAAAACGTGTGTTATTTTACTATTAGTAATTTATTAAAAGTCTAGCGGGTTTTTGACTAACTAAATTATTAAATTTCTGTTAAAAAAAATAGGGGACATGCACTATTAGACAAGCCATGATTAGAGTTTTTGATTAGGATAATAATGTAATTTAAGTTTAATAACCATTTTAACAGAAACTACAACAACTAGGAAAGTAGGGACAAAGACTACATGTTTGACTCAGAAAAAGCAGTTAAATGATGACTGGGCCTAGTCTCCACGTGCACATCTGAGGTTTCTTAATTACCTAAATCGCTGGTTAGGTCTGAAAAGCTCATCAAAAACTAAAAATTTAACCCCCCACATACGTCTATATATACATCAGATACCTAAATCCATATATATAAACAACCCTACAACAATAATTATTAATAACATATCATCTGTATTAATTAATAGTTTAATTCATTAATGATTTTTTATATATGTATGCCTTTGCCTAAATACATCGCATGAGAACAATTCTTAGATAAGCGTTGTATTAATTAATTGTATTAATTAGGGTTATCAATTAAATAGAGTCAAGCTTTGTCTTTACTTACGCCCAATCTGTTTTAACAACTTGGGTCGGACGTTGATTATGAGATTCTAAAATTTCTTTGGAAACAATTATATTTATTTGAATAGAAAACATATTCTTTTAAAACTTGAACTCCATGTTTTCTTAATGCAATGGAAGTATAATTTACATTTGTTCAACGTTTTGATGTGGGTGTAATTTGATAATTTACATTTTTTCAACGTTTTGATGTGGGTGTAATTTGATCTCAAAATATTCTAATATTATAAAAGATTTTATCTACTAAGTTATATGGTACCCATTTTTTTTTTTTTTAAAAAAAAAAATTGATTATTATATCATGAACTCCCTCTAGATTGACAAAAAATCATTTATATGACTATTTCATAATTGATATAGTGAGACAGACCAATGAGAATGATAAGAGAAGAAAAAAAAAGACCAATAGAAAAGCTAATAGAAAAAAAAAATATATATATAATTTTATTGATTCATCTCATCAGATTAGTTGTGAGACGGTTTCATGAAAAATTTTCTTATTAATTGATCGTAAAGTCATCATGAGACAAATGAAGAGATTCATTAATGAAAACCCATTTCAAAGTAGTTATTGTCATGTAGAAACAAACATAAAATAAACTAATAATAATAATAATAATAATAATAATAATAAAATATATATGATAGCTAGGTGGGTTATAAGTAGACGTTGTAGGTTAGAAACTTGTAAAGACGTTGAAAGCAGAACGAAATTCACCCCACCAAGCAACCTCTCTCCCTCTCTCTCTCTCTCTCTCTCTCTCTCTCTCTCTCTCTCTCTATCTCATATGTGTGTTTGTGATACATTTATTTGATTAACTTATAAAGCGTTTGTTAGCCTATACCTTTTCAATCCATCCATCGCTCGTTGCCTCTCCAAACACCATCCCTCCCTCTTCTCTAACGGAAAAATATTCACTTCTCTCTCACCCTTTTATATATACTTCTCTCCTTTTTTTCTCTTGTTTGCCCCACCTACACTTATCTAATCATTTGTACTTTTTTCTCTCTTTCAGTTGTTATTAGTTTCTAATTAGTTGATCAGGACAAAGCATACACTTGAATTAGGGTTTCCTGCAGAACTAGCAAGCTTATCACATAGTTTGCTTCAGTGTTTTTTTTCATCATTATTATCAGCTTCCTTTTGTTATTTTAATTATTTGAAGATCAGATCATATCAGATCAGATCAGATCAGATGTGCACCAGAGGACATTGGAGGCCTGCTGAAGATGAGAAGCTTCGAGAGCTTGTCGAACGATATGGCCCACATAACTGGAACGCCATAGCCGAAAAGCTCCAAGGAAGATCAGGTCAATACACACACATATGCATGATCATCTTAGCTAATTTCTGTTATATATGTATGTATATATACATATATATATGTTGTGACTATACTAGGGTTTGATAATTTATTTCAACAGTTACATAAAAATCGTAAAAAATTAATATGTAGTGTTTTTTTTTTTTTTTTTTTTTTTTTTTTTTTTTTTTTTTAAAGTAATTAAAGGATAGTTAGTACGGATATGATTCGATTTAGGTTTAATGAAATATAGAGTTTAATAAATTAAAGAAAAAAAGAAAATATTTATAGACATACAAAATTAGAAAATCATATATCCATGTTGTGACATACAAACCTAGATGATAAACAAAATTATCGAATTTAACTAAACAATTATTTATTTATTTATTTTTATCAGGAAAAAGTTGTAGGTTGAGATGGTTTAATCAATTGGATCCAAGAATCAATAGAAGTCCTTTTACAGAGGAGGAAGAAGAGAGGCTTCTGGCATCTCACCGGATCCATGGAAATAGATGGGCTGTGATTGCTAGGCTTTTCCCAGGACGCACCGATAACGCAGTGAAGAACCATTGGCATGTGATCATGGCTCGAAGATGCAGAGAAAGGTCGAGGCTCTTCGCGAAAAGGGCTGCTCAAACGTTGATAAATGAGCAGAAATCGCGCTTGAAAACCGACGGCCAAACGCAGCCCATGATCGGCTGTGAGATGACCAAGGTTAATAGCAATAATAATCTTGCTTTGTTTGTTGAAGGCTTTCGTGGGAAATATGAATATGGTTTGGCTCAGAATCATCAACGCTTGTATGCTCAAAATACAAGTCACTGTATGACACTGAAACAAGGTGATTATCGTTTATTTATTGTTGAATTCCGAAATTAATTTAGTGTGTTTATTTATTGTTGAGATACTATGTTTTGATCAACTGTACCCCTTTTTTACCCACTTTCATACTATTGAAGTATTGAAAGTAATCATTATCTCTTATCATTTTTTTTTTTTATTAATCTTTTGATAATTCAGTTTTTCTTTTATATATCACTCAAAACTTAAATTTTCTTCATAAAAATATTAGTATAAACAAAAAATTGATTGTGAATTGTTACTTATCAATCTTAGGTTTTATATATGCTTCACATCTATGAGTGCGTTTGCCAATAGTTGGTGAAATTTCAATATTAAAAAATAGGCTCCTCTCGATGGATTTTGGCATTGAATTATTGTTCTCATAGTTCTTGCGACATCATCAACAGCTATTAAAGCTTAACTTGTAGATTAATAGTTTAGTTTAAAAGAAACAAAAAATCATCTAGCAAGTAGATGAATTTGTGTTTTTGTTTTATGGTTTTTCAAAACCATATGCATGTACTAATCTAGCACCGATATCTATTAATTTGTTTAGACATTCTTACATATGTTCAATTAATTGTTTTTTTTTCCCTCCTTTTTTCAGATAAAAATCAGCCTGTGGAGTTCTATGATTTTCTTCAAGTAAACACGGATTCAACCAAAAGCGAAGTGATAGATACTGCAAGAAGAGACGATGAAGAGGTTGATCAAGAAGCTAGAGAGCAACAGAACGCTCCAGCCGGTGTTAGATTTATCGATTTCTTATCAGTAGCAAATTCTTCATCATCATCATAACAATACGCGTTATATATATTTTTTCTTCATGATGAACATGACATTCGGTCCGCTGGAAGTTAAAGAATCACTTGGACGCACACACACGCACGAAGTATATAACTAACTAATTAATTAAAACGTTTTACTTAATTAGTTTGTTATTTTGACAAGAAATAAAAAGTTACTATTTAAGAAGATAATATATACACATGTATCATGTATGTTGCATGTAGGTTTTATACGTAGAAAAATGTAAGAAGCGTTGTATTATGTATCCATCAAAGCTCAGGCTTTGTCCAAGATCAATGTTAATTTGGTGTGTAAACACCGGAGGAAATGAGAAATAGTTTGTGATTCGGTGAAACCCTAATTAGTGTTTGGATTTGTGGAAATATATATATAGTTTGTGATTCGATAGTGTTTTGATATATATATATATATATATATATATAATCTGTGCAATTTCAATGGGTTCAGCATCTATATTCAAAAAAGTGCATGCTAGCATTGCCATTGTTATTATATATGAGCCAATAAGTTAGGCGCATGGTATGGTTGTTCCTGTTCCTCTTAAATGTATTCTACTTACAAACTTCGCTACAATATTTATTATAAAGTTAAAAGGTACTTATAAATTATCAGGTCAATATTATTTATTTCTGTAAGCAAGGCATAAAATTATAATTCCCTCTCATTATATAGGTGTATTTAATAGTTGAAATTTAAAAGTTTATGCTTTATAAATTCAAGACATATTATAATTAAGAACATTGTTAAAAAAAAAAAAGAAAAAACTTGTAACATTATAAATGCAAGTAAGATAAAATTTTACTTATTTTCTCAGTACAATATGGTATCTATATAATTTCATTCTAGTACAAATTTGTATCTATATATATATATGTATGTATGTATAATTTTTGATATAAAATTCAAATATGCAAAGTTATATATGTTTTCCAATTTGGTTGGTAACCACATTTTGTAATCAAATAATGCTACATTTATCAAAAATTTATCAAAAAATTTTATTTAAATGATCTGGCAAATTGAATTATAGTTACCTTTTGGATTAATGTATTGATAATGTAATAATTGCACATAAACTTACTACATCATTTGGACAATAAATTTAGGCAAAATTTTGGACAATGATATGGTAATGTAGCTTTACTTCTTTGCCATCTCAAGTTCAAATTCACTTCCTCTAAATAAATAAATGAATAATAAATAAAACTTATAAATATAATATGTAATTTTTGAGAGTGAGGATCCCTTCTAACATTTTTTTCCTAGATTTTTTTTTTTAATAAAGTAACATATTAGCATAAAATATAATGGATTATTAAAGTTATTATATTTTTTCATTCTCAGACATCATTCAAACTCAATATTCTTTTAAAAAAATATCAAGATAAAAAACAAGGATGTAAGAGAATCCTAACTTAATTTTTGGAGGCAAAAATAAAAAATAAAAAATAAAAATGTAGAAACTTCATTTTAGTCTCTATGATAGTGTTTGGTTATTTTTAAAAATGGTTTTTTATTTTCAAAAACAAAAATTGGAAGAAATGTGTTTGGATGTATGTTTTGTAAAATATGTTTTCGAAAATTAAAAAACAATTTTTTTTTTTCAATTATAACCAAAAAATGAAATAACAACTTTTTTACATTTTTCATTATTTTCAAAATAGACAACTATTATCTCCTTCAAACAACTATTTTTTTTTTTATCTACTTTCGAAAGCAATACCAAACACTTTTATATGTTTTGAATAATTCGACCAAATATATTTATTTCATTTTTAAAAGCATCATTTTTAATCTTACTTTTAAAAATAGTTTTCAAAAACATCATTTTAAAAATGATACCAAACACACTCTAAGTTTCTAACAAACATCGTTTTTGAAGTAAACTTGTCTCTTTTCACTTAATAGGTTCCTAAATTATTAAAAATGGATCAATTAGGTCTCTTTACCAAAATTTTTCTAGTCTCCTAGAACTTTAATCAAATCAACAAAATTATGATTTTATCCTCAAGATGCATTAAAAAATAAAATCAATAATAAAATCATAAAATAATCTACATTTTTAAACATTTTCATAAAGTAAAAATTAGTTAGTTTCTTTTATGGGTATTTTTGGGATACTCTAAATGAGCTCAATACTATTGATAGAAGACCAAGACAAGTAGAAGCCTAAGACCGAGACCTCTCAAGAAGAGACTGCACATTCAACTAAGGCACAACCCACTGAAGGGTCCAGTTTATCAAACGTACAGATTGCCCAAGAGCCCAGCTCATCATGCATGCAACTCGCTGGATGTATCGCTTGCAGACGCAGGATACACGATCAGTCCACAAAGCCACAACACAGTCAGACTTCAGACGTTTAAGCTCGTGAGACGAGCTGTTAAGCGCTGTAGTTCGCAGGTCGCTAGTCAATTAACAGTCAAAACCGTCAAGCCAATTATAGCTTAAGACGTGCCGCACACGCCAACTCCGTTAGAGATTATAACCTGGATTACGAAGATCTTATCTAGTCCACTTGGGCTAGCCACTTGGATTAGTCGCCTAAACAACATGCGTTGACAGCTGTCAGGTACATTAAATGTAACTCAGACACATTAAATGTAATCCTGAAGCATTAAGTGTAATCATCATTATATTTTAACTTATTATGCATTATTGTAGCACCTCTCATCCTATAAATAGGCAATGATCCTCATTGTGAAAGGAGAGTGTGAATTATCCCCTGAAAAATAGTAAAAGAATAGTGGATGTAGGCAAAATGTTAAGCCGAACCACTTAAAAATTTTTGGTATCCTTCATTCTTGCTCTGCCACTTTCTTTACTTTCTTATACATTTGTTCAGTTCATCTGATATCTGCAGTTTGGGCCTACAAGAACCTAGTCGACTAATTCCATGCGTCGACAGTTTTATTACAAAAAGTTGAAAAAAAAAACACACACACAAATATATCAAATAAATAAAATAAGAGTAATGTTAGATTTCTTAAATTTTTTATTCAAATCTATACCCAAATAATGTAGCATGTGAGTTTTCAATATATTATAAATAATGAGATGATGCAATAATTAATATGATATTGACAACTTGCATATCATATCATTTCGGCACGAATTTAGATAAAAAATTTAGAAAGCCTAGCATACTAAAAAATAAATAGTTCAGATGAGGCAATGTTATCGCTTTTAACTTTTTAATTTTTTTTTTACATATACAATAAATAATTTTTACTGTTTTTTGTCATTTTGAATGATATGAGTTGTGTCTTTTTTTTGTACCTTCCTATTTTGTTGTTAAACAAAATAACTAATTCTTCATTATTTTAATTTTATATAATTTAGATAATGTCATATTTTCTTATTTATTTTTATTTTATTGTATTTTTATTTTGTTAGTGTATTTTGATGATAAAAATATAATTTTTTTAATTCAATTAATATTCATGAGTAAATTTATCTTTTTAGTAAATTTTTAATGTTTAATTATAAAAATGTTGGATAGCCATAGCATAGCGGTAATTATACTTCTCCATAAAATGAACGTTTTGAGTTCAAATCTTCCTAATTTTGGTTACATGGACCCCATTGAGTTATTTTTAATAATTAACGGACCCAATGAGATAAGTATGAAAAGTTGAGTAAAAAAATGATTTTTCACAAAACACAGGAACTAAATGAATTTCCAAAATAAATATGTTAGAGGTTTTATATTATTGTATCAAGACTAATTTCTTTTAGCATATCCCCTCATAGCAAGTGACTGTGTATCTCTTATTATATAAGTAGATGTCCATTTAGTTATACAAGTGGATATCCAAATAATTGATCTCGTGATTATCTTGTGTTAATTCAAAAAAATAAAATAAAATAAAAGATCAATTTTTTTTTATACTTTATTAGAGTCGTCAGCTGATCTGAAATTCTCAATAGAGTTCATCATACCTTCTGATTCCAAATCTCCTCGGCTGTTTTGATTTTGAATTCTGAATCAACCACCTTTTTTTCAATATATATATATATATATAGTCAATGCAGTTGCGTGGAGGATCGTGATGAAATCTAAACCGTCCAATCTGAAATCACTTTTAGCCACCAACAACATAGAAAGATTAATTTAATAATAATGGAATTGAAGATTAATTTTCCAACGTGACGTAATTTTTGAAAATGAAAGGTAAATGAACGGGGATCGTGATCTTGACAGGACTTATAACCACCCAACGTATATTTGTCCCCATTTTAATTGTTTTATTTGATTTTGTTCTTCACACAATTAAATCACTAGATTCATTCTCTCTAAATACTAGCTGTTTCAATTAATTAATTATGATCTTTCTTTAGTGACTTAATTCGCTTTATAACAACCATACATATGTATCCTTTAATTTTCATTTAATTAATCATTTCTTTTCATTATAAGTAATGCTGTTGATTATAATCATATGTATTGTCTTTTAGCGAACCTTCAATATAAGAGATAGGATCTTTTTTGAGAGCCAAACGATGTTAAAAATATCTATAAACCCTGAAAAATGCATATTCTTAATGGGAAGTAGCTGTTGGTCTTCCTCAAAATTAGTATTAATAAAAAGAAACTTTTTTCATTGGCCGTCAAAATTAATATTTTTCTAAAAGTAAAAGTCGTTGAAGATACTATTACAAATAAAAGTAAGATACGTAATTCTTTCTTATTCGTATGAAGTATAAAATAGAAGTTCTATATTATAATTGGTGAGAATTTGGATAGAAACCAAGATTTTTTCCTTTTTCTTTTTCTTTTTTCCTGAAAGAGAATATTTAATGTCTTCAAGTTTATGTCGTCAGATGTGTGGATTTAACAATAACAAATAAACTTATTTTAACTTAACAGCCCTTTATGAATGGGAGTTTGAAAAGATTTAAAAATATATTAGTTTTGTGTTTTTTTTTTTCGTTTTCTTTCTTTTTTTAAATTTTGGGCAAATAACACAAAGTCCCTTGAGATTTGCCATAATTGTAGGCGGATGCAACTTTTGATGTTTATTGCACCAGTATTCCCTACCGTTAGTGGATTACCGTGAGGAATTAACATAAGAAGGGTAAAATAGTCTATTTATCATTTTGATAAAAAACTATTTATTTAATTAATAAATTTTTAAAAATAAAAATGTATGGATAGACTAATCTCCCTATCTGACCAAGCTTAAACATTAAATATCTTGTATCAAAAAAATAAAATAGTTTTCTTTTTATTTTAAAAATATATATATGTTTCCTTTAAAAGGGGACTATTTTTCTTCTTTGATTTAAAACCCCAGATCAAAGAGATCAAACAGAGAATGAGTGATAGATCTCCATAGAGCATCTAAAGATGCTTTAGATAAAGCATATCCCATGCGATGGAGACACTCCATTAGACTTCATCTTTGATGGAGATGCTCTTCATTGGAGATGGAGTTGGCTCCATTTCCAATAAGTCTCCATCTCAGATGGATCCATTTGGCTCCATTTGAGATGGAGGTGGGGCGATTTGCTCCATCTCAAATAGAGTAGATCGCTCCGTTCTTTCTATTGAAAATGAAATCGATTAGCTTTGTCTCTAATAGATCTCTATCTCAAATGGAGCCGTTCGGCTCCACAACTCCATCTGAGATGAAGGTGTAGCGAATTGCTTCATCTCTCAAATAGTGCGATTCGCTCCATGTCTGATGGTATCTCCATCGGATTTTATAGTTTCATTTTTTTTTTTTTTGTGATTTTTGGAATTTTTAAGTTATGTTGATTTGGGTGTTGATGAAGATTTGCATCCTTGATGATGCCAAAGAGAAAACATAGGTCTAGGTTGTGTTCACTATTTATGATGGGTTTGATGAAGATGAAGCTATATAGGGTTTAATAGAGATGATTGAATCTGATAAATAAATTACTTATAATATATAAATAAAATATTTATAATATAATATAATTAATTAAATATATGTTAAAGGGTAGTTTAGACTTTTTAGATGAATAGTAGGGTCAACGGTTAAATCTAATTATTAACCACTAACGGCAAGTGATATTGTTGTAATAAACACCAACAGTTGCATCCACACTGCAACAAAATGAGCCAACCATACCGAGCAATGCCCGGTATGGTTGACTATCCATACCGGACGGCCACCCGGTATGGATACTGGAAGTATCCACACTGAGCTATCCATACCGGGCATCCCGTGACATTAACAATATCCATACCGGGCGGATGCCCGGTATGAATATTGGTAAAAAAAATTTTTTTAAAAATAAATTATAGAATATATAATTTTTTTATTACAATAAAACAAATATAGTATAGAAATGATAAAAATTTATATAATTTAATATATAAACAACATTTAAATTACATAACAAAAAATTAAAGTATATTGTAAAATGTTAAAACAAATTACGTTATCAACAATGTTAATGTGCATTGCAAATTACAGAGTACATATGTTGCACTTTGTCAAGGCACTTCTGCAGCTCTTTCTTCACTTCTTCCCTGATGAAGCGTGCAATCTCCACATGATCTCCCTAACAACGAGTATTCAAAATAATTATCAGCCACCACATAGACAATTACGGTACATTACAACCAACAGAAAGTCATACACAATAATAAAAAAAAAAAGTACATAAACAAAAGTTTTCATAAGAATCATAACTAAAGTCATGTGATGGAAAAAGGGAAGGTAAAACTGCTTTTTAAGGCCTAATTTACACTTCAATCCCGTCCATTAGATTGAAGACCAGTGTTAGCAATTGAACCACCCCAGGATTTATGATAAAACTCTAATGACATTTCAGATACAACTAAACTTACAACATTCATCCCTAAAACTATAACCACCCACATCAAAGGCTTGCGCATGAAATATATAAACAGAAGAAATGAAAAAGACTTGAGCCAGAAGACAAATTAAGCTACTGCAGAATTGTGTGTGCTACCCACAGTCCATTAGGGATTTTTCAAAGCAAGTGCCAAGTACTTAACCAACTACGGGTTCTGATAATTGTCAAAGCCTTCAAGACAAGTATAAAAAGATGCATTGTTCGAACTCCTCAAGACCCCTATATTTGCAAAACCTATAAGATGTTCTTCTCTATTACATTTTTCTTTCACATCTCTACTACAATTCACAATTACAACCATCTTCCTTTCATAGCTGAGCCAATCTCACTAAATCAAAAAAATATGTAAGCAAATAAAGTACAGAAACAAATAAGCAACAAAAGTGAATATACAATCAAAGCAGAGTTAGACATACCCAGCTTCGAGAAGCAAAGTAGTGTCGGACGACTTGGCCCAAATAGCGACCTAAACGTTCTTGGGTCTGTGATGATTCTCTGCAGAAAGCCCAGCAATGCATGCACAGAAGACAACCAACAAAACGCACAACCTAGATCTAACACCACCCTCCATGTTGCGAAACATAACAGAAAGTCATGCCGACGATCTGACGGCAATCTGGCTGTCCAGTGGACGGAAGAAGAAGACGAAAAGGAGAAGAAAAGAAGAAGAAGAAGAAAAAGAAGAGAGAACTCACCGACGACGGTCAAAAAATGGAGGCAATCGACGACGATGTCGGTCAGCAACTGGAGCGGCGACGTTACGAAAAGGAGAAAAATGAGACCAAGAAGAAAAGAAGAAGAAGAAGAAGAAGAGAGAACTCACCGGCGACGGTCAAAAAACGAAGGCGGTCGGCGACGACGTTGGTCAGCAACTGGAGCGGCGACGCTACGAAAAGGAGAAGAATGAGACTAAGAAGAAAAGAAGAAGAAGAAGAAGAAGAAGAAGAGAGAACTCACCGGCAATGGTCAAAAAACGGAGGCGGTCGGCGACGACGTCGGTCAGCAACTGGAGCGGCGACGCTACTGGGTAGGGGCGGTTAGGGTTTTTAGAGAGAGAAGTTGTGAGAAAAAGGGATAGAGAGAGAAAGATAATGTTGAAAATGAGGGGAAGGCTCGGGTAAATTACCCGAGCCCAGATTATCCATACCAGGCTGGTCACCAGCCCGGTATGGATAATCATATTTTTTTATTTTAAAAATTAAAAAAATTAAAAATTAAAAAATTAAAAAAATGGAGAAGAATGAAACCATTTTAAAAATTAAAAAAATATGACTATCCATACCGGGCATTAATGCCCGGTATGGATAATCAATTTATAAAAATAAAATTCGTATTATTCATACCGAACCATCAGTGTGTCCGGTATAGATAAGTGATTTTTTATTTTTTAAATAATAGATAATAGATTATCCATACCGGGCCTTTAATGCCCGGTATGGATAAGTCATTTTTATTTTATTTTGATATGTTATAAGGTTATCCATACCGGGCCTTTAGTGCCCGGTATGGATAGTCCGGCGTTAATGCCCTGTTTTCTTGTAGTGCCAACTGCAATTATAGCAAAGCTCAAGGGTATTTGAGCAATTTGCCCTTGTATTTTCTGAAAATAATGCAATTGTTTAATTTCTTCAACCATTTAGCCATCAAATGAATAAGTAAATATATATAAAATTGAATTTATTAGTTAAAATCGAATTTCATTTCAAATATTCATTAAAAATTTCAATTGAATAAACCCATTAAAAATTTCACATTATTAATGAAACACTCTCACTCATAAATTGATTACATGTATAGATTGTCTCTGTAGACAATTGCAGATACATCCCACCTAATTTGTAATGGTCAAAAAAGACTTTTTCCTTTTTATTACTATTACAACCTTGATATTCTCTTTATAATTAGACCTTACGAAATAAAAGGAGGTATTGTTACCTAGCTATATATGATTGTGATATCAATTACAAGCCAAATTCCACTTGATAACTCCAAAATATATTTCCCAGGGCCGGCCGTTCCCACTCTGTATAATTTGTTACACAACAAAGTTGTTTGATGTGACATTTTATGTGACAACATTAATTATACCATTAATTTATAACAGTGAACAGGGTGCACCGCTACATGGTGCATCCAACCATTGGAAAGTTGGTGAATGATAAAAGATTCATAGGTGGCATTCTAACAGTGTCACAATTAAGCTCTTTGGTGGCCAAGTGCATCATGTGACAATACATTTAATTTTAAGCAAGTAAACACCATTAATAATGGTATATTTACTTTATGGATGAAGGAATAAAAATAAAAAATGAGATTGATTGACCATCAATAATGATGTATTTACTTCATGAATTAAGAAATGAAATTGATTGATAATATTTATTTGCTTAAAATTCATTTCGTAACGAGAATGAAAGTGTGAATTCTACATAAATTTAGGGTTGTGAAATGAGAATCTCATTTCTCTCACTCCACTTGGGAGTTTCATTCTCATTTCCAAATTCAACATAAAAAGACTCTTATATCATTCATAGATATATATATATATATATATATTTACAAAAAAAATGAATTGAAAAATATTACATATTGATGATAGTTGTTATTACCACCACCATAGTTGCAAGGCTACTAATTTACAACAGCAAAACAAATTTAGGTAACAATTTATATATATATATAAAAAAAAAAAATACAACTTGATGTACATTATAGGTACACAATATATATATATATATATTAAAAAAAAATATAGTTACACAATATGCTTGCAATAATATTTTAAAGTAAGTTAATTTTTTGTAGCCTATTATGACGATTTACATAACAAAAATATGATACTACATTTTAAATACTATTTTGCATATTACAATTAATACATAATTTTAATCACGGATATTTTTGTAACTTGAAATTAATCAATTTTGATTCTAAAGTAAAATAAATAACTTAATGAAAATACTACTAATTCCGATTCTAATTCCTAAAGTTGAAGTAAACAATTTATTCTAATTCCGATACATTATTTCGATTCCAAACCATTTTGACTTCAGATAATTCTGATTCATTCAAATGAAGTAAACTCAATCTTAATCTATTTATGAATTTCTGCATAACATATATTTTTATATTATGTTTGATATGTAAATATTTTTTTATTGCTATGACTGGTCCAGAGAATAACCAAGGCCAAATGGGATCAAACACACTAGCACAACGCAAAGAGCAACTCCAAATACGAGGGATTGACCCACACATTAGTAGAGAAATAAGCCACATAAAGGTGGAGGATGGTCTACACAAACGTGAGAAAAACACCAACTTGATGGTGGGAGGTGTCAAATTATAGTCTAACAAGAAGACCATGGTGGGTAGTAACGCTTTAACCGATAGCACTATTCTGCCCAAGTGACATATTATCGTTGATATTTATAGATACATATACCTATATGTATTCAACCTTAAACTATTAAAATAATTGTACCCTACTCTTGATTAGCAATTTTTTTTTTAAGGAAACTTTTAACTAACAATTGACTAATGTTTAATACGGTTAGTCAACAATGGCCGAAAGAAAAATGTTCACATTGTCTCTAATATTTATATCATTATCCCAAAATTATTTTGATTTATTATTTAAAAAATCAATTAAAAAATATATTCGGTTTGGCCTTCAGATCTCTTCAATCAAAAGTCAAAACGAGACAATTTTCAAAAAAACAAATGATCATTCAAATCTACTGAAATCATAAATCTTAACAAACGTTTTATTTTCTTCAATCGCATTTCATGAAAAAACATATAAATAAGAAAGTGATTGAGAAGATTGCTAGATCGCGATGGAGGTCTGCCCTATCTCATCACTTCATCAAAGAGAAAGTAGATCAACTCTCCAGCAATGATGGAGCAGCGATACAGATTGACAGCCGTGAAGATGTCGCAAAACGACCCCGAGTTCAACGGTGGTGACAGCTTCATGGTCGTCCCCACGATTATTGTCCAGCTGAGTCTCTTGTTAATATACAATAGATGAAGGCAGATCAATTGTTGTGGTAGACGATATTAACATTAGAATTCAAAAGGCTTCCACTACTTGTCGACCTCAAATCAATCATGTTTTGGAGTCCCTTAAAGATGACGAAATAAATCTGCAATTTGTATGGAAGCGAGTCAAGCCGGCATCACTCTATTCATCCTTGAGGATGAGGATGATTTCAGAGGAAGAAATTTTAGGTACTCAATTGTTATGCGTCATCAGTTGTTAGGTTTCCCGGATTGACACACGTGCATTTAATCAATGTCGTGTGGCCTACTGCATGTTCAAGTAATTTCAAGGGTAGTTTAATTTGAGTTAGTCGGTGGTTATTTAATTTTGTTAATGGTCAAGGTTCCAAAATTCGCTATTTGCTGTTAGACTGACGAGGCAACAAATAATGATTTCTCTATTACTCACCAAGTAATTAATGACGACGAAAAAAATATATGAAAAAACGCACTAGCAATGGCGATGGCACAGGTATACCAGCAAATAGGGGAGAAGAAGACTGAGCAGGAGACGACTTACGGTGAGGGTCCCAATAAACTGAGAAGAAGAAGAAGTGAGCTGATGAAGGTGAGGATCCTAGTGCTCATGGTGATAGTGATGGCGATAACGACAGATAGAGATACACCGGCAAGCAGGAAAAGAAGAAAGTTGAGAGGAAGATTGAGAAGGGTTTGATTTTGAAGAAAGAAGAAGAATTGAGAAGTTGAAAGAAGAAGACAACTCTTTTTGCCTCTTCTTTTATTTGACCTTTACACACCAAAATGACATAGTTTTCAGTTAATTTTTTTTTTTTTTTTTAAATATTAAATTAACCCAAAACAGTGTTATTTTAGGCACATCAAAATGATGTCGTTTTGATGTTTCAATTTTTTCTTTTTAAAAGAAAGTGTGAGCAGACTGAGTAGATTGAGTTGGTATGCTTCAGTCCCACTACTCAGCTAACTCGGCCTACCCAATTTCAACTCCCAATCTAGGACTAATAGGACCAGCACAGTACCAGTCACAGATTAGTTGGTGAAAACTCAACCTACTCGACCAAGTTTTGGAACACTGTTAGTAGTTAATTACAGTCGTGTAGACATGATCACGGTTCGGTTCGAACCGGGTCAATTGAATCAAACTGGCACGGCTACTGTAGCGGTTCCGGTTTCGGTTCTGAACCTCTAGGAACCAGAATCGGCGGTTCAAAGAACCGGTGGAACCGGAACCGTCTTGAACCGACAGTTCTAGTTCGATTCTGGTTTCGGTTCTTAAAAAAAAAAAAAACAACAACAAAAACTACAGAACTTGACACGTGACCATTGGTCACTTTTTTTTTTTTTTTTAACATTTTATCCCCTCCTTTAATTTCTCTTTTAACTCATCTCTTTCCTCTATAAATACCCTCCCATTCTTAATTTCTTTTCACATCTATCTCCCTCAATCTCAACTCTCTTTCTCTCCATTAATTTCAACTCTCTCTTAATTTCAAAATATTCTCTTAATTCTCAATCTTAATTTCCTTTAATTTTTTTTTATTATATCTATAAATTATAATTTTCAATTTATTGTTTGAAGTTTTAAATTTTTAATTTATTATTTTTAAATTTCAAAATCTTAAATTTCTTATTTCTTTTGTGTATATATTTATTTTTTTAATATCAAAATATAGTTTAATATTAATTTTTTAATTTAATTTTTATTTAAAAAAAGGTTCTGGAATCGGAACCGTAATCGTTATAGAACCAGAACTGGAATTGGAACCATTGTAGAACCGACGATTCCAGAAACTGTTTTATTTCGGTTAAGATTCCAGTTCTAACTTTTTTAGAACTGGAACCGTCGGTTCGGAACCGAAACCGAACCGAACCGTGATCATGTCTACAGTCGTGTTAGTTGCTAGTGATAAGGTTTTTTATTATTTAATTGCTAATACCATAAAGGTTAGAAGATTGCTAGAAAATAACAACAATCACTGGAACCCTTAACCTCTTGGTGAAGGAAAGTATCATCTATTTCTACTAGGGATGGTGTGTTATTACTTATTAGTGAACCAATTATGAAAATAACAAATGATGAAAAAAAATTTATATGAATTAAATTTATTTATTACCTAATCAGAGTAAATCTGTTATTTTTTTTATTATTATTAATCTTTTGATAATCTAATGATGTATCAATTTAAAAAATAACTAATCAATCAATTAGAGCTTGGTTTTCTTTTATTGGAAATTATCATAAAAACATATTTAAAAATATGGATTGTATTATTTAAATTACGTTAGATTTCAAATTTATTCTCTCCCATCCTAGTTGCCATTTGATCGAATGTTTATTTTGAATTTCCTATATAAAAAGGGATATGCCACTGTGATAAAAACAGAGTTGAATTTTATTATTCTTGAAATATGTTAGATAGACTTTTCTAACGTTTCGGAGTATTTAACTTCTCTCAGAGTAAATCAGATTATATTTTTGGTTTTATCGAAATGTGCTTGTAATAGTCGGTATCAAAGTTCGTTATGGAGTATTTTAGTAAATCCCGTGTCATATAACGATCTTGCATTCAAGAGCAATGAAATTGTGCCACTAATAGATTAGATTAAAATGTGTTGAAATTATGTATGGACACATATTATCCCATTAAATGCTAATATAGTCAAGAGAAGCTGCCGAAATGAAAATGGTTACTATAGGGTTAGTGTCAATGACGTGGACATTGACTCTAAAAAAGCATAGTAAAATGTCACGATCATATTTTACTTACTTTAAAATGAAATTATTATTTTTAATTTTGAATTTAAATTAGTTGATAAATCTTGTTTTAAAAATAATATTAGATTTTAACTTAATTCAACTCAATCCTAGTTGCTATTTGATTGGATGTTGTGTTTTGGATTTATGTATAAATAGGGACCGATTTTTCTTGAAGTAAGACATATTATATTTTTGGTTTCGTCAAAATATGCTCCCAACAAATTATCAGAATTAGAAACCCGATTATGTAATTGTTTGATCATTATAAGCAGTTAAATTGATGATAATTGTATTAAAAACTATTATTGCCTCATCCTTCTAATAATCAATAATGATCATTTTTTTTTTCCAAAAAAGCATCTAGAAACAATTGATTTGAACTTTGTTTTGAAAATATTAAAATAACTTGAGCAAATCAAATTTGAAAAGTAACTTGAGAAATTATTGAATAAGATTTTTCTAGGTAAATAGCTATCAGCTTTTGCATCAAATCATAGCCACCAGTATAGTGACAGAACGCTGGTCGGCTCATTTTCATGCCTACAACTGGATTTGGACGTGGCTGCTTGCACAGAAACACGTTGATATTCATAAAAAAATATTCCAAAAGTACTGGTCATATTTGAGTTGCATTTCAAGATCATGTTGTTGCAAGGTCCACATCAGACATGTTGAATGAAAACTTCCTTATCAATCTGATGTGATATGCTTGTAAATTTGGACATGTATAAGTCCATTGAATGACAAAAAAATAATAATAAATTTGTACTGATTTAAGATCAATGATTATTCATCGTAGGACATCCCCAATAATAGAAATTAAATTTCACACGGTTTTGATATAAAAAAGACATCTACACTAAAATTTTTTTTATTAAACTTTTTTACACTCCAATACTTTTACATAAAATTGATGTAAATAACATCTTCAAAAAATATTCTATACATAATTTTTTAATAAATATATATTAAAAATTTAAAAATATATTAAAATATATTTAATATTATACTCATTTTAAATATTTCAACTAAATATTTTAAATAGTATTTTTAAATAATTTAATATATATATGTTTATTTAATTAATTTATAATTCAACATCACTTTTAGTGTTATAAACAGTGCAATACCAAATTTGATGTTGCACTGTTCATTGACACCAAAAAATTGTGTTGGAAGAATATAATTGGTGCATTCATGGGAGTGTCAAAATACACCAACATGCTGCACAACACCATTTTGGTGCATTAGTTGGAGACAGTCTTAAAATGAAACTAGTTTCGTTTGGTATTTTATGCTAAAAATTTCTGAAATTGATTATTATTAGATGAGAGCAAATTTTAAATTAGGTACTTGGGATATAACTATATTAAATTGGTTTATTGATAAATTATCTCTTGTCGTTAGTCAATTTTAACATATTTTAATTTTTATATGTTATTTTAAAATAAAATTTTAAACATTAAAAAAAAAAAGATCTTCTCCATCCATTATAATATGGATGGTTGTGATATTTTACAAAATATAATTATATTTAAAAAAAGAAATATAAAAAATCAAAATCTTTATTGTCCATCTTCGAAGATGGATACCTCTTCTAGTTGTATCTCTTAATAGGGATAGTAGGTTTGGAGCATTAAACTTAGGTTTGAGTGTCAAATTTGAAGCAAATGTTTTATCTGATTTATAATTAGGTTTGAGCATTCAACTTACTTTTGATCCATCCTACCGTGACCCGATTACCTATTTTATTATTATTTTATATAACATAATAATAATATTATTATTATCATCGCTATCAACGTTGTCATTTTTATTGCCAATCATTTTTAAATGTTTTAAAATATTATTTTGTTCATTTAATTTTGTTTTTATATGCATTTGATAATTGAGGGGTTTGAATGAAATTTTATATTTTTTTTTAACAGGTTGACATTGTTATATAACGCTTAATAAATTTTATATTTATTTAAGTAGTTTTAATGTTCTTGTTATATATTTAAATTTTAGATTTATTAGTTTTAGATGATGTTTCATTAAAGTCAAATTTATATGTGAATTTAAATATATGTTAAACTTTATGCATATATTTGAACTTAAGTGAATGTTAAAATTTAATTGTATGTGTTCATATTTTATATTTTCATTTAAGTGAAAATTAAAATTTAATTGTAGTCTTATTGTATAATTGCAAGCTATATATATATATATATATATATATATATATATATATATATAAATGAATTGGGTCAAAGTAGGTTTTGGGTGTAAATGAATCGATTTGGGGCACTTCACCTTAAATAGGTTTATGATTACATCGAAAAACCCTTCAAGTCACAAATCGAGTTTGGGACATCCCACTCAAAACAGTTTCAATTTTAGATCAAGTCGATCTAGCCCTGATCTAACTTGTTTTCATCTCTATCTCCAAACGAAGATCTCGATCACTGGTAACGGAGATCTTGGCTTGGGATATCAATTGTAATTGGTCTCCATCGTTTATGCCTATAGTGATTGAGATTCCAATGTTGATGTAGACCCACAACGATGGAGTTCTAGTTTGTGATCTCAATCGCCTAAAGAAAGCTTAAATTAAGGTGGATTTTCGATCTTAAACTTTTTTTTTTTTTAATTTAATAGTTCTTTAGTTGAGATTGGAAGCCCAGCTTTAACTTTTTTTCCCCCTTTTCTCCTTTTGAAATTTTTTAATGTTTTGAATTATTTTAGTTTTAAGTATATTTTTAATTTATTTCATTCAATATTTATACACATATATATATATATTAAATCGGATTTTATTTTATTTTATGTATTATTAAATTTTAAGTAGAAAGGGTAAAAACATCTTTTTACTTTTCTAACATAGTTAAAGGTTAACCTTATCAGTAAAAGATGACAGTAGGGGGATAATTTGTCAACAAACCGTAATGCTGACTCTGCAATGCTGACTCTGCAGATACTTGTACCCTTGAAGCTAATTTATAATTGGCTTATTTGATAATCTTAGTTAATTTGGCAAAAAGTTTAAAAAGGACGTGGGGCTTATGTTTGTAAAGTGGCTATGAAATAATCTATTAAAGATTTATGAATATTTTAGATGATCAAATTATCCCTTTTAAGTTCGAGATAAAATCATTTATATCCCAATCTTAATAGAAATAAATCTAGGGTAAATTATACAAATTACCCTAAGGTTTGGTATAACTGTATAAAAATGACGCTGTTTAAGAAATTTGTACTAACCTCTTCTGAGGTTCTATAAACTTAGCAAAAACCACTCTCGTCATCAGTTAACAATCATTAAATCCTTATGGTCAACGGTCAACAACACAAAAAAACTAAAATACTATTCAATAAATTTTAAATTATATAATATATATTTTTAATTTAATTAAAAAATTAAAAATTAAATAAGAAAAATTTCATAATATCTTCATCTTTTCATCTTAAGATGAACGGTGAAGATTAAGTTAAAAAATAATAATAATAAAGTCATCATTTTCCCATTCTAAAATCATTATGTTGCTCCTCATTTTCCCTTCCTCTCTCACTGCCGCTCGTCTTCACTCTCCTCTCTCTATCGAGACCGACGAAAGACCGACCTTCTCACTCTTCTCGCTCCTCGTCACTCTCTTTTCTCCTTCTCTCTGTCTCTGTCTCTCTCTCTCTCTCTTTATCATCTTGGTTCCTTGAACTTAAATGAAAGGTTTATCTAGGTTTAAACCCAAATGAACCTTCATTTGAGTTTCATCTATGTATAAACTCAAATGAAGGTTCATCTAGCTTTTAACCCAGATGAACTTTTCATCTGGGTTCATTCAGATGAACCATCATTTGAGTTCGAACCCACATAGAGGTTTCTCCAAGTCATGCAAAATGAACCTTCATCTAGGTTCGTCAAATTCAAATGATGGTTAATTTGGGTTAACCCAAATGATTATGTTAGTGATTTTTTATTATTATTTTTTATTTGTGATTATTTTGGTGTTTTTGATGATTTGTGAGTATTTTGGTGATATTTGTTGATTTTCATATGAGTTCATAAGTGGGGTTGATGATTTTTTTGGTTTGATGATCGATGCTTTTTTGGGTTTAATTTTGCTTTCTATTATTATTTTTATTATTATTAATTTCAAAAGATCAAGGTAACCTAGATTTTCAAATTTTAAAAAATCAACCTAGATTTTTAGAAGATCTAGCCTAGATCTTCATTTTCTTAAAAAAAAAAAAAATCAGCTTCCGTGTTGGATTTTTTTAACCTAGATACGGGTTTAAAAGAAAAAATTATTTAATGAATTAGGGTGAGTGGAAATAGAGGAGGTAGAGGAGATGGGCAGGTGATGAAATGAATTTGGTAAAGATTCAACCCAGATTAGATTTGTACTTTCTTTTTACTTTTGGTTTTTCATTTTATATTATTTTTTAAATTTTTTTAAAAATAATAATCTCTACTATTGATCTTAAGATGGACGGTGAAGATTTGATTATTAATTTTTTATTTGATTTAATTTTATTAATTAAAATATTATTTTTAATTAAAATATTTATTAGCTGTGAATTGATCATTTTATCCTTCGTAATTTTGATTTAATGACGGTTGATTAATGATTGACTAACAATAGGATAAGTTTGGGCAAAGTTTATGGAACCTCAAGGAAGATTAATGTAAGTTTTTCAAACAATATTATTTTTGTGTAATTATGTCAAACCTTATGGGAGTTTGTGTAACTTGCCCATAAATCTATTTATACCAAAAAAAAATTGGGCAAATCACATATTCTCACCCAAGTTTGGCAAAATTATACCAATAGTTGAGTTTGTGGTGAAATGGCAAGAAAATCCCTTGACATATATAAAACTCAGCAGAAATACCTTCTCCAGATAGTGAGCTATTAGATCAAACAAATGGTCAAACAAAAATCAAGCCAAAGTACTAAAATGCCCTTAAAAGATGATGTGACCTAACCTAACCACCTGACACACACAATCAATTTTTTATTGCTGTAATTAAATAAATTAAAAATTAAATAATTTTTATCTTTTCTTTAAAAATAGAGTGAATTACAAATTAGCTACCCAATTCAAACATATTTATTAATGGAATCAACTTTATAGTTTCATTACAATTTAGCTACCTAAAGGTAATTTTAGTTAGTTAACAGTTAGTCAATATGAATATATCCAGGGATATTTTTGTCTTTCAACTATATTTTAAATTTTTTATCCATTCTCTCTCTTACTAGTCTCTCATTCTGCCTTTTCTTCTTCCCCGTCTTCTTCTTCCGCTTCTTTTTCTTCTTCCCTTCTGAGATTCTTCCTCTCATTGTTCCACTTCTCTTCTTCCACTTCTTCTTCTTCCTCGGAGCGAACCCATTTCTTCTCTTCTTCCACTTCTTCTTCTTCCTCGTGGGTTCCCGGGGTTCTCAGGGCAACCCCGATCTGGGTTCTCCTCGTGAGAACCCAGATCTGGGTTCTGACGATCCCAGAGATCTGGGTTCGTACGAACCCAGAGATCTGGGTTCGTTATTTCTGGGTTCGTTAGAACCCAGATCTCTGGGTTCTCAGTAATCCAGAAATCTGGGTTCATTCTTAGATTTTGTTTTTTAAATTTTTTTTGTTGTTGAATTAGTGATTGTTTGGGTTAATGATTATATTTAACTGATGACTTTGGGTGATTTTTTTAGGATGAATCGGTGAAGAACACTTGAAGAATACTGTGGATTGAAGTTGGGTATTTTTGGCCAGATAAGTCAATGTAATCAGTTAGGGGTATTTCCGTCTTTTTAACACTATACCATTATTGGCCCGTCAAAACTAATAGATTTGGTTTAAAGTGGATAGCTAATTAGTAATAAATACATAACGTTGTTTCCTTCGGTAAATAAGTTTAAAGTGGATAGCTAATTAGTAATTCACTCTTAAAAATATATTAATTAAAACATCACAATCTAGATTTGAAGGGTTTTGTGGTTTTTATTTTTTGATTGATTAAAACTTAGCTTGAGTGAAAATGAAGATTTTTAGTTTGTATGATAATTTTATATATATATTGAGTTTTGATGTAATATAAAAATTTTGAGTGAAAATAAGAAAGAACATATAAGATACAAAAGTCATGAATATGAAATAGAACATCAAAACAAGTTTGGAAAAGAAAATTTAATTTAATTATTTTTATAATTATTTATCTATAATATTTAAAAAGTAAATAAATGGATGAAAATAATTGATAACAGAGAGGCTATACTTATAGAATATAAATATTTAAATATCTTAATAGGGTGTAAATATAAAAAGGGGTGTACATATGGAAATATCGCCACTCCAACTACAATCACGCAAGACAGCCCGGGCCCATTTACACTGTCATGCAACGGAGAACAAAAGTTTCCCATGTGAAATTTTCCCGAGAAAATCACTTGGAAAACGAAAGAAAGAAAGTGGAATAGATGTAATATCTGTAACTGGAGATGGGGTTTTTATTTTTGAAGCCAGTAAAGATCATATAGAGGGACTCGTCGTTGTCTCATTTCCAAGTTCTAAGGCTGAATCATCCCCGGGTAAACGCCTTCTTTTCTCCACTTCTCCTTGCTGTTTCAGGGAGCATCTTTAGTCTCTGCAAGCCAAAAGCTCATAAATCCACTAAATATGGAGAATGCCCCAAATATTATGACTGAGATATACGGAAGGACTCAAACGACCAAGCGCAACAAGTAAAGGTGATACAGAAGCTCCCAACATCAACACTTAGCGCAGAAACGACACAGCAAAGTTTCTCACATTGGTGTGGAAAAGCTCAACACAGTAGATGTATCAGATATCATAGGCTATTGAAGCAGCCACGAATCCCAATGCTTCAATGCTCAGTTGAGGTCAACTAAGGCTGGGTCCTTTACTAGTTCCTTTCGGTGGCCTTGTTCCTTTCGAGTAGATAATGCAGAGGAAGCATGAAACTCCTGCCATGAAAGCTGACATAGAGAAAAGAAATCTCCTGCTTGTGAAGCTCAGTGGTGTGCTGATTAAAATTGCAGGAATCTCCATTATAGCATTGATGGCAAATGTGAAGTAGATACTGAAGTTGAGTTTTTCAACATTGAGTTGAACCCCATAATAAACAAACCCAATTCCGAACCCAGCAACCATGACCGTAATCAGTCTCTTTGCAGTCCATTTTGTAGTCCACAAGCTCTCACTGGTCTCTGCTTCTATTTGAGTTTCTCTTCCATTAGGTTTTACATCTGCAAGAATTAAATGGCTGGGGAGATCCTTCCCATTCAATTTTGCAAATCTCTTTAAAATTTTAATGGATTATTTGCTCTTTCCTCTGACCAATAACTAGCGCGGAGATTCGGATAAAAAAGGTAGCAAAAAAAGAGAGTAAAACATTGGAAAAATGGCTAGTATTCGGTGTAACGTTCTCCAATTATTTCTTGTAGGGTAAGCAATCAAGGGAAGGGAGATAAACCCTGCTGTAAACAAGAAGAAGCCATATTGAACAACTTGGCCACGCCATTTACTGCCAACCACCTCTGTGGAGAGAACCAGGCTGGCAATTCGAATCCCAAAACTGGCAAAACCATTGGCACAACGAAGAAGAGAATATATCCAAATGTTTGGTGAGAAAGGAGGTGAAGAAAAAAGTTGAAGAAGTTAGAATGCATGAGACCAGAACGGTTTTCTTTCTTCCAAGACTTTTATCAGCTAGGCGTCCGAAAGCTGCGGAACCTAAGCAAGGCAAATGGCGAATTCAGTTGGCTTAAATCAATCAAATGACATGTATGGAATTCTTGTCTATGTTTAATAATTAAGGATTATTAGTGCTTGAATTTTGTTCTCACTTTCTTGGACTTTTAACACAGTTTGTCTTTGGAAAAAAGAGGGTAAATGTTGTACTTTTATGGATTTAATTGTACCCAAATAATTGTCTAAATGGTTGCTTTTTGTGTATAAAATGTATTTAGCATCTAGCAGCTTTTTTAAAAAAATATTATTTGATATTATTATTCTATTTTAATTTTTTTTTTTATGTAATATGAATAAATAAACATTTGATGGTGCTGACAATAATAAATGAGTGCTTAAAAAATATTTGGGAAGTTTAACAAAATAAAAAAAAAATTAGTTCTACAATTTCGGAATGAGGTGAAATCTCATGGTTTTGTTATAGCCATATTTTAGGGGGATAATTTGAAATTCTATATATAGTTGCTTTCTGAATTCAGTCTAATACTTTATTGAGGGATTTTAAAAATCTATTGAAGTTTAGAAATTTATACTTTGTCTTCCAAAATAAATAAATAAATAAATAAATATATATATATATATATATATAAACATCATTTGTGGTGGGAGATCGAACTTCAAAATAAATATTTAATGGCGCTGTCATTTATAATTTTAGGATAGTAATGTTTAAACTTATAAGTGGCAACAAAAGGTTCTGATTTGTATTTTTTTTTTTTTTTAAATGAAAAAGAGAAAAAAATGAAAAGGAATAAGCATGATTCTTCAACAAGTATGTTCCATTCATCAAATATCTCTTTCAATAAAACAAGAATATATATATATATGTATGTATGTATGAATGTACGTATATTCATTTCATGAGAACTTGTATTATCTATTGCTGAGGACCTATTTATAGATCCAATAACAAGTCCTAGTCGCTCTGATTTGCACCACACGCTAGGTTAGGTAACGAACAAACCAACTCACCAAATGGGTAAATTGATCCTCTAGAATCAAATCATGAAATCATCTAGCCCTAGCCCAAGCATTCCCAAGCAAGCACACCCATAAAAGTCGAAAGAAAACACAAGATGATTATCTCGCAAGATTGCAAGATTTTATTAATATTCTTAAAAGCCAAAAATCCATAATAACAACCTTAAAGTAATCTCTTATTTATAGCTAACTAGTTCTAGCTTTCATAGGTAACAAGTCCTCTTTAGGAAATAGAATCCTAAAAGAAAATAAATTAAATAACTTAAAAAAAAAGAAGAATTTAATATCAAATAACAAATAAAGAAATAAATTAAAACATAAACAAAGAAATAATATTTAAAAAGTCTCATCATCCTCCTGTTCTTCAAGAATACTCATGTCCTCAAAGGTAAGATCTGACAATCTCTTATCATAACATCATAATCTTGCCAAGCAATAGAAATATCATTGATAGAATGTAGAGCAAAAAATTTATCCGCAAGATATTTATGTTTCTTAGCTTCGTTTTTCCCTTTCTCCTTGGCTCTTTTCTGTACTTGTTTTAGTTTATGCAACCTTTTTTCAAATTTCCTTTGAATCCACAAGTCATTCAAAGCTTGTTTCTGCTCCCCAAGTGTTCTTAGTGCGTTATACATTCTAACCTTGATGATTACTCTCATTGCCTTATTCCAAGTCCATTCAGACTTAATATTTGTAGGCTTCAAAAGCATCTTAAAGACAATTTTGGCATCTAGCTTATTAGCATAAGCTAATTGCTTCTGTTAGACAATTTTTTCTTCCAATGCATTATTTGTTTTTTCATTTGTCACCATATCTTTCTTTGTTTCTTTTATATTTTGCCCAAAAACTTCATTTGCACTTGACAAATTATTGAAATTATTCACTGTTTTAGCATTTGTAATGACAATTGGATTTGAAGTAATGGTAGCAACGGTTGTCTAAATTTCATTTTCAAGGTCGACATAATAAGTTGCAACATAGGAGGTTGATGATGTTGAAACCAAATTATCTTTAAAGGCTGCATCAATCCGACCTTCTCTTCTATATCTTCCTTGTGCTTCATACAATTGCTTTCATCTAACTCATCTGTTGTCACATTCATATCTTGTCTAGGAATATTGGTTCGCAGTTCTTCTCCATGAGTTCGTCAAATATCCCTCTGTCTTTTACCTTCGGCCAACCTCCTATCTATCCGTTCTAGTCTTTCCTTGTTCAATCTCCTTATCTTTTTCATCAATTGGTTCATGGCCATTTTTAACTTAATTATGGACATAGCCGCTTTATATATCATTTTAAAAATTCTAGATTGACTTTCTTCCAGAGCTTCTAATCTTCTGGCCTTCATATCTCTCAGTGAAATATCTTAACGAAGTTATTGCTTGGACACTCTTGACAACTCTCAACACCTTTCAATGCAGGCACCAAATTTTTGCAGATCTATCTATGGATCTAACAATAAACATTAGTCACCTTGACTTGCACTACACACTAGATTAGATAACGAACCAGCCAACCCACAAAATTGATAGATTGATTCTCTGGAATTAAATTACAGAATGACCTAACACTAACTCAAGCAATTCCAAACAAGAATACCCAAGAAAATAGTAGAAAACATAAGATATTTGTCTCGCAAAGTTGTAAGATCTTATTAATATTCTCAAAAGCTAAAAATGCATAATAACAACCCTAAACTAATCTCCTATATATAGTTAACTAGTTCTAACTCTTCTAGAAAATAAATATTCCTTAGGAAATAGAATCCTAAAAGAAAATAAATTAAATAACTTAAGAAAATAAAAACCTAAAATAATTCTAGCATTTCTAAGAAACAAGTCTTCCTAAGGAAATAGAAACCTAAAAGAAAAATAAATCAAATAACTTAAGGAAATAAAAACCCAAAAGAAATCAATATCAAATAACTAATAAAAAAAATAATATTAAAACACAAACAAAGATATAATATCTAAAACGATCATTTGTACATTCTTTCATTAGAAGTAATTAATTTTTTTTTAGTTGAAAAGGTAGCATTCTTGATGATAATCATAATAACCTTTATATATATATATATATATAAATATATTACTTTTATGGTTAATGTTTCTTAACTTTTAAAAGTTAGGAGAAATCAATAAAATTTATTCTAATTTTTTTAAAGTTGTGAGATAATATAATGAATGAATTTAATTAGTTTATCCTAATTTTGTTAAAGTTATGATGCACTGATAATAAAAGTTTTGTATGCATATATTTATGTATATATATATGTGTGTGTGATCGAATCACTTTCAACCACTATAACAACTAAATTCATATAGAAAATAAACGTGGACGTTAGCATCACACATAAGTACATTGGCATAAAAGTTAAGTAAATTATTTTAAGAAAGACGTGGTATATATTATGTATAGTTAAAAAAGGTAA
This sequence comes from Dimocarpus longan, assembly GCA_022984855.1. NCBI lineage: Eukaryota > Viridiplantae > Streptophyta > Magnoliopsida > Sapindales > Sapindaceae > Dimocarpus > Dimocarpus longan. The sequence continues at coordinate 22,643,232 of CM041024.1, forward strand.
TATACCAAATAGAGAACCAAGAAAAAACAGTGAAGCAGGAATGGCATCCAAAAACTTGCGATCACAGACAAGACTCCACTCAGCTATTGCGGAACTTTTGTGCCCACCAACCCACTCCCAACTCCCTGGTTTCAACCCACAAACAGCCTTATGTTTCTCATTTCCACCATTGATGAAGGTCCTCTTGCACAGCTGATCAGCTGATGAATTGCATTTCCATGAGGATGGTTGAGCATCTCTAAAAATGGTGACCAAAGTGCTCTGTGAATAAAAATCCATGCCAATGACACCAAGAATATATGTAAGGATTGCGAGTACCCAAACGATCCAACGTGATTTTCTATCACTTCGTCGCTTGTCAGCTGCAGTTTGATCTCGGGAACCTCTTGTGAGATTGTTGTTGTGCTTGCTGTCTCAACTCAATTCATGCCATGAGGTTTTTTGGTCGGTACGTTTCTCTTGCCTCAACATGTCTTTATAATTGTGCGGCCCGTGCACACGTCGGTATCGGTTGGCCGAACGCTGCGCGCACAGCCAACGAACCTGGTGCACGATGGGTTATTCTGTGCCCACAACCAGCGCATCAGATGTGCGCTGGGCATGCGCTTTTGCATAGCCAATACAAGTGCAGCGCATGCTGTGTTAGGACCAGTGCGGTGTTACACACTGCTTGCCCCAGGTGGTATGCCACTAGCCAAGGTTACTGTCAGATGCACCCTGGCTTCATGCTGGGCGCACAATTGGTGCGTTGTCGCATGCAAGCCATGCATGTATTGCAGGCAGTAGCCTTGGGCGCTGCAGCTGCTATCTGCATTCGGCCACCACCAAGCTCAACCCTAGGGTGGTCAAATGGCCACCCTATGTGCAGCACATCCCAATGCCTTGGGTGACCTTTCGGCCACCTCGCACAAAGAGGCATTGGTTTGGGTTGGCCCATCCCACAGTAAGGTGGCCAAGTCCAATAATTCTCCATAACTGTTTTCCAAACAAAAGGGTCCAATAAGTCAGTTATGGATAATCATATAAAATCTTGTAGAATGGGGATCAATCGAGCAATTCTATTCTTACAATTAAGCTCCAATAGACTCGAGGTCCAAATCCAATTAACTCTTAATTGATTGAACCCAGTCCATTAGTTTTAACTTATTCCACTAAAAAGATATGGGAAAATGCATAAAATGATCCCTTTCAGCAGGTGGACACCAAAACTGACCTTTTTGCTTGTATTCATACAAAAATGACCATGAATGAACCAAAATGCCCTTAATGAACAATGAGTTTAATGAACAATCAGTAAAAAGGTTGATAGACCTATCTTCACACCTATTCGTCTCTCCCACCGAGTAGACTCTGCCCTCCTGCCAGCCAGTTGTGCAGTAGTCTCCTCCCATCGACCAGCTATCTAATCTATCGTAGTAACGATGGCCAACATGGAGTCGCATTTCCGACGGCCAACGTCTTTGATGAGTTCCTAACCTCGTCTCTTCGCAGCTGTGCAGCAGTCTCCATCAACTAGCCTAATATCTCTTCGCAGTTCCGATGGACAACATCTTTTCTCACCTCTCACAGCCAACCTCTGTTCTCACTTCTCGCGACCACCATTTCTTGTGTCTTCCCTTTTAAGAAAGGAAGGAGCATTAATCCATTTTTGGACTGTCGAAGAACTACCTACAGCTGACGCTCTGCTTCACTACGGATGGATAGTGTATTTGACTAGTTATGTTTGCTTTAGGTATGTACGTGACTATGGTGATATGAACCGAAAGTGGGTTCCGGCTGTTTTGTGTACTGTTGTGTGTGGTTTTGTGGGCACGATGAGATGTGAAAGTTAGATTGTATGTATTGGTAGTTGTAATGTGAATCTGTACTTTGATGGTTGGATTTGTAACGGAGGTTGAGATCAGTTTAGCAGTGGAGTCTTCATGTTAAGGGTTGGAATCCAATCTTTTAGCTTTGGATTCTTAACTTTTAGGTTGGAATTCGTAATCTATAGGTTGCGACTCATACTTTTTATGTTGAGAAATCAAACCTCTAGGTTGTGATTCTTAGACCTGTTATTTGAGAATTCAAACTAAAATATTAGAATTCGCAGTCTTTAAGTTCGACATCTTAACATAACTAGTTGGGAATTCAACCTCCAACTTGGGTTTCTCAACCTTCAAGTTGGATTTCTCAACTTTCATGTTGGATTTCTTAACCTGAAGGTTGAGATTTTCAGCCTAAAGGGACAACAGGGGTGGAGATCTCAACTCTGAGGTTGAGATTTCCAACCTAAAAGGTTAGAATTCAAATTTTAAGTTGGGAATTTTAACCTTCAAATTAGGAATCACAATCTTAAAATATTCAATATCGAACTTTGGAATCTCAACCTCGGGATTGGGATTCCCAACTCTGAGGTTGAGATTTTAAATTTGTAAAAACATCTCAATTTGAAAGTTGAGATTCCTGACCTTAAGGTTGAGATTCGTAACTCAAAATTGGGATTTCTAATGTTGAAACAACCTGGACGCTTGAAGTCCCAGCCTGGCACTGAACTCGAGGTTAGGCTTATCAACGTTGATGTTGGATCAAGATTAGAAATCTCAACAACGTTTTTATGAATCCCAGCCTGGAGGTTGGGATCTCAACCTTTAGGTTGAGAATTCGAACTTGATCGTCTGAATATTTATAGACATCTAAAATATTTACCTTATGGTTGGGACTTTCTACCACAACGTTGAAATTCCAAATTATGCTTTGAAATAAAGTTGGAAATCCGAACTTTGATTTTAAATCAAAATTTGGAATCTCAACCTCGTGGTCAAGAATCCCAACTATGAGATTGGGATTTCAAATGAGGAATAATAATCCCAACTTTGAGGTTGAGATAAAGGTTGGGATTTATATTCTCATAGTTTGGATTTACAATCTTGACCTAACATTCACATTGGGAATTTCATCCTGAAATCTAAGCTGAGGTTAGGATTCCCAACGTTGATGTTGAATATAGGTTGGGAATTATAATCTTTTGGTTGGGAGGCCCAACCTTCAGATTGGGAGTCCAAACTTGCATCCCAATCTTCAGGTTGGGAATCCTAATATTCAGGTTGGGAATTCCAACCTGAAGCTTGGGAATGTGAATCTTTGTTTTCCATCAAGGTTACAATTCTCTAAATTGAGGTTAACATAGTAAAAATGCTAGGTTGGTGTGTGTTTACATTTTCATCTTCTTGTTTATTGATGGTGTTTGATAAATGTTTAGTTGAATAGATTTTCCGGATTGATTGTTGGAGTTGGATAGCAGTTGATATGAAAAAATTAAAACATTGCAACGAAATGTTAACAAGTGGTTATTGTGGTTGAAATAAATGCAATTGGTGGGGAGTTTATAATGAAATTATAAACTGCCTTGTTTGGGAATTTGTGAGAGTTAAAATGTTGGATATATATACTGACCACACTACTGCTTTAATTTCATAGGTAGAACGATGTGGGTACAGTTAGAATTGCTGTTCAATATGATGGTCAGTAGAACAATAAGGGAGGAAACTTTCTGTATGAAGGTGGCAAGATAAAAGGAATTTTATTGTCGAAGAATATAGCGTTTAAAGAATTACAAGATGCTGTATGTCGTGTACTTGATATAAAACATGCTGAGTTTGCAATTATAATGAAGTTCATATATAAAATGTGTGATGCTGGCCCACCGATTGAAGTGATGATTGATAGTGATGTTCAATTCTTTATTGCTGAAGTTAGTGATATAAAAACAAGGAATGCATTGTGCATTACAGTGGAACGTAAATGTGCCTCGACAGTAGCCTTGTCAGTCGATAAGGAAGAATATGCCAAAAATCTTGGAGTAGATGTTCCTGTAGAGACAAATTTAGGCACTGAAGTTACGGTTCCTGTTGACGAAGTCATGATCGATGAAGATGTTATCGCGGTTGATAACTATGCAGATCACATTTTTTATCATATTGGGTCCGAAGGTGCAGATGTGTGCACATACATCTCCATCTGAAAACATTACCAAGTTATAGGGCAGACAATACATATGAGAAAAAGTTGAAATCAGAAAAGGTTGAGTTGGATTGTGATGATGCAACGACAGCTTCGATTCGTCGTGGAAAAGATGGTGGCTATTCTAACAGTGTCTTCGACAATGTAAAAGATGTTTGGATGGGTGATATTTTCGCTAATAAGGAAGAGCTCCAGCTGAATATGAGAATGTTAGCTGTTGGTAGACAGTTCAATATAAGAGTGAAGAAGTCCACCAAAGACTTGTTGGTTTTGGCTTGTGTTCAGAAAGGTTGCAAGTGGTGGTTGCGTGCAACAAAACTTGCAACTTTTTGCGTGCGTAAGTACATTTCATAGCACACTTGTTCTTTTGATTCGCTTGTTTTTCACCGTCTACAAGCTAAATTGATTGGCCATTATATCAAATGGAAATATGCGAGTGCTTCACAATGTTACCGTCCAAACGAGATCGTTCAGGATATGAAGAAAAGGTATGGGATGACTTGTACTTATAATAAAACATGGAGGGCTAGAAAGATAGCTATGATGTTAGCTAGGAGATCACCCGAACAGTCTTATTGTATACTTCCGTTGTATTGTGCAAGGTTGGAAATGAAAAATCCAGGGACTATAACTGAGATTAAATGTGATGCTTTTAAATGGTTAAAGTACTTTTTCATGGCATTAGGAGGTTCTATTACTGGATTTAGATCGTCCATTCGACCCGGTATAGCTATTGATGGAACTTTCTTGAAATCCAAGTATAAAGGTACCTTATTTATTACGACTTGCATGGATAGAAATAACCAAGTCTATCCATTGGCATTTAGGGTTGGAGATTCCGAAAATGATAGTGCATGAATATGGTTTATGACAAAGTTGCATAGGTCTATTGGAGAAGTCGATGATCGAGTGTTCATTTCAGATCGAAACACAAGTATATCAACGACCATTGCACATTCGTTTCCGGGGGCATTGCATGGAATATATATGTATAATCTCGGCCAAAACATGAAGGCCAATTATAAAGGTGGTAATGTGCATAAACTATTTTACAAGGCTGCCAAACCTACCGGGTTTCAGTGCTCAATGAAGTCATGTCCCAAATCACAGCATTTAATGGTAACGCAGCTAAGTATTTGATTGTTGCGGAACCAATCAAATGGGCTAGATGTGAGTTCGATGGTAGAAGATATTCCATTATGACAACAAACATTGCAGAATGTTTGAATGCCATTTTAAATGAGGCACGAGATCTACCGATCACGAAGTTAATAGAGCATATACGTGACCTACTTCAAAAATGGTTTTGGGAAAGGTGTGAGAAAGCCGCAAAAATGCAGACGCCATGACAAGATGGGTTAAAGGGAAACTACAATAGAGGATGAAGAAAGCTGGTCGTTAACTTATGCGACCCGTTATTGTAGATAGGTATCTTGTCATCGACGAATTTTTGAACCTAGTTGTGAACTTGCGAAGTAGAACTTGTGATTGCAAAAAATTTCAGGTCCACCAACTTACATGTGCACTACCTTGGCAGTCTGTATTAGTCGCCATCTATCTTGTTATGACTATTATGCTGCGTACTATAGCCGTGAAACATTAGCAACAGCATATGCACCTTCCATTCATCCGGTTGAGCCTAAAAATGAGTGGATTTGGCCTGAACATCTTGAAGTTCTGGTTGTCCTACTACCTGAAGGTCGTAAGCTTCGTGGATGCCCTATTACAAAAAGAAAACCTTCAAAAGGTGAAGAAAAAACATAGTTAATGTGCAGTATATGCGGTGGCTTCGGACATAACAAACAAAAGTGTAGCATACCAATTCCAGTATGATAAGCTACTACACGAAAACTGAAAAATGTCAACTCCATTCCCTTCATTTTGTAAATGGGAATTCCATCTGGTTTTTTTACCTTTGTTTTTTGCTTGATGTAATTAGTTTGGTTTTTGGTGTAGCATTTATTTATGTGCACTTTTGTGGCTGAATACTGCAACATTGTAATAAGATGAAGTTTACCCATTTCATGAACTTGCTGCAACAATTAAATTGAATGACATTGTCAACAATTTATGTAATGTTTGTTAAAAATATTTGTATATCTGCACTTCTATCTCCCTGAGCAGTGGCTGTAGTTCTATATTTTTGGTTGTAACATTTATGTATAGTCTGTGCCAAATAGCATCGCATTGTAGAAATAACTCTTATATAGTTATGATATTGTCCAATAATATCGATTCTCCCATTAGTATGAAGAGTTGATGATTATTCAGTTAAAATTATATTGTTTTTTTTTTTTTTTTTGTATATAAAATATAAGAAAATCTTCTATGAGATGTTTAGTTAGTGTGATATTCTAATATTATTGTAAGCTTTCAATAATATCGTGACACATTTCATAGTTTTTTATATGAAATTTTTCTTGTAAATGAGAAAAGACACCAATATTAGTTTTTTTATAAAAAAAAAAAAAATGTCACATGTTACGCTGTTGTTAAAAGGTTATACCAACATTTTCCCCTTAAAACTGCCTACCCTCGCATGTGTCACTTTGGCACTGCCTTCTACCGTATTATGCAACGACGTTTCAGGCATTTTTATCAGGCCACCTTCCAACCCTGATAAAAGGGTGGACACCTGTGGACCCTTGTCTTGCTTTATCCGAAAACTGGAAGATTGTGGTAAAATCTTCACACTTGCATCAGAAGGAGTGGAAGGCGACAGAAGCTATACTTTTATTGGGATGAATGGGGTGAACCTCATTTTGTCATCGAAACTGTCTACCTCCTTATGAGTAGCGTCTCCAAGCATGTCGGCCACAACTGGCACCGCTCCTTCCGCCCTCCAGTTCTTTCACACTGTACCTTATCGGTGTCTTGCCAAGCAAAATTTCAACGGTATTAGTACATGTTACTATAAATTACTAATAACTAACGCTAGCCAGCTCTGTAGTGTACCTTCGATGCAGGTGACTTCTGATGCGATAGAACAACATTGTTTCTAAATAAAAAGTCGATAATCATATCAACCTTGTTATTTGTTTCGTGTAGGACATTGGCTATTTCCTGTACCTTCATATTCGTGTCGTCAAGCTTCTTGTTTGTGGCCTGCAGTATATTCATCATGTCTTGCTTAACCTACTCTAGCTGTTTTTGGATGGCTTGTAATTGATCACTATCAGAACTACTGCTATCCTTGGCAACCTGTATAAAAGTCAACATGTACTATTGGGTGGCATACTATACAATATGGCAAACAGGCAACATAAAATCTAACAACTACTCCACTTGAGTATACGGTCATCTTTCGACAGCCTACGCCTTCCGAAATAGGGCCTGCAGTGGCCTTGTTAGTGTTGTCCTTCTCACCAGTGGCAGCACTATCAGAGGCGCCCCTATCAGAAGACACCTGAGTTGCACCCTCCTTCTTGCTCACGAAATATTTCCAGTAATCCTCTTTTTCCCCTGCAGTCGTGGCCTCCAACGTAGGGTGCGCTTGAAGCTAGCATGAAACAAAAAAACAAATGTTCAAAACAACAACTAAAAAGTAGGGCGCCTATTAAATCAATAATATATATACATACATCAAAGTGATATAAAAACTTTACAATATCTCTTGACTTTGGGATTGCCATAGAACTCCAATTTATGATTCGGGGTAGCAAATTGCTGGATTTCAGTGAAATTTGTTTGCTCAATGGTTGGAATTGATTCATAAGCCCATATCTACGAGTGCACAAACAAACAAAAAACGTTAAATGCAAACGAACTAACCATTTCAAAGCAACATAAACTATAAAACAAGAGACATAAACCTGAAATGCATATGGGAAACCAAACAAAGAATAGAATGCACCGTCTGCCTTGATATGTTGCCCTTTATTTCGTTTTCCAGCCTTGTTAACCATTTCTTAAAATCTTTTTTCATGCCACGCAACGTCATCTCGTAGTAGCATCGACCCAGGGGTATTTGTTGAATGCATTGACATCATCTAATAGTCGAATATGCTCCCTTCGAATTTGGTTCTTCAGATCCTTCCTAAGTAACACCATCTTTAAAAAGTTCAACAACCGAAGTTTGACAATGTCCTCAGCATTGTCCGAAGAAGCACCCCTGAATATCATGTCCAGACTTTTGTTCGAAACTTTACCGACACTAGGAAAAATTCTGTCGTTGAACTTCTCACCAGATGGATAGTCATCAGCTAACCCATCCCTCGGGTATGGCCCATAATCAAGCCTTGTGATGATGCCAAACTCCTGCATAAAGAATCAAATGACATTGTCATTAGGGAGTGCAAACGATAGCTCATCTGAATCATCATAATCCACTTACCGGAGAAGCAAGTTATGCACTAACTGACTAGCAAACCTCAGGTCCTTAAGGTGCAACAGCTTACCAAAGCATGAGGTGCTAAACATCTCCAATTGCGCGTCATTTAACTTTTCTACTATCATTTTTATGGCTCCCAACTTGGAGAAGCATGTAACTTTTGAATTAAAATGATCAGAGTCCATAATCTTGTATGCCACTATAGAATCCACCTGTCCAACCTGCACTTATAAAAGAACACATTAAAATTTCATTACCGCATTTAATCATTAAACTCTAATGTAAGATATATCATATCGGTACATATTCAGTTATATACCAAAGAACAAATAAAACATAGGTAATTACATTACAACATTAACGACTTCACACCTGAAAATAACACTAACCAAGTCTAAATTTCACCAAATCAATGCATCTATCAAGGAACCTATATTTATGTAATCTTAATCTGAAGGTCCACCGTCCCAATTTGCAATCTCAAACTCAATTATAATTGGAATCCCAAATTCAAGGTTGGAATTCGAAGGTCCATGTTATAAATCCCAACCTATAATTGCGAATCCCAATCTCGAGGTTAGGATCCAATCTTGAAGTTGGGAATCCTAACCTCCAAATTGCGAATCCTAATTTAAGAAACCTCGAAGTTTGCTTTCAATTGAACTTCGCAAAATATATCAACCAAAGGTTACACATCCCAGCCCGGAGATTGGGTTTCAACCTGTAATTCGGAAAGTATATTCAACCTAGGTTACACATCCAAACCTGAAGGTTAGTAATCTCAATTTTAAAGGGGAGAATCCCAACCTGATTCCTAATCTGAAAATTGAGATTCCTAACCTCGAAGTTAGGAATTCCTAACCACATTACGCATCTCAACCACGAGCATGGAAATCTCAACCTTCAAGTGTGGAATTCCACCTTGGAGGTTGGTTTCAATCTAAGTTACAAATCCAAACCTAAAGGTTGGGAATCCCAACCTCTGTGGTTGAGAAATCCCAACTTTCAAGCATGAAATCTAATATGAAAGTTGAGATTGGTTGACAAACCCCAACCTTCAAGTGTCGAATCCTACCTTTGAGGTTTGTTTCAACTTACAAATCCTAACCTAAAGGTTGGGAATCCTAACTTAAATCTTGAGAATCCCAATCTTAGAGATCGGAATTCCTAACCTCCAAATAGGGAATTTCTAACCAGATTGTGAATCTCAAACACGAGGTTAGAAATCCCAACCTTCAGGTTTGAAATCCAACCTTGGAGGTTGGTTTCAACTTTCGTTATGTTAGAATCCCAACCTAAAAGTTAGAAATCCCAACATGAAGGTTGAGACACCACCTATGGGTTATCATCTCACCTTAGAGGTTGGGAATCTCCACATGCAGCTTATAATTCCAAACCTCCAAGTTGGATTCGTAGTTGGCGGGATTGTTTACAACGGTTTAATATCCCTTTTTGCAAACCAACACCCCAACCACATAATTATCCAACATATACCAACAGTTTCAAACAACCAAAGGTTACAATACCCACAAACGATAACTTGAAGCCAATAGTTTACAACATTCAAAACACAAACTCAATAATTTTAACAACATAAACAATTGTTTACAAAAAGCGTGTTAGTTGTTCTTACTGTGTAAAAATTTCCTCGCTGCTGCGGTTCTCAGTCAGCTTACATTTGCTACCTCTTCGTCGTTCACGTTTTTGCCTCTTCTTCCTTCAATTTCTTCCTTCTTCTTTCGTCTTCCTCTTCTTCCACTACTTTCGATAGTTTAGGGTTTCTATGACAGAAAATAAACGGTACTGAACTCAGACAGAGAACGACGGTGAATGGGTCAGCCTTGTGTTGTCGATCGTCGGTGGAGGTCGCCAATCGATGGCATGCGACGGATACGAGGTGAGACAGTTAGTCGGGCTTTCTACACCGTTCTTTGACAAAAAATAACACAAAAACCTACCGACAGAGAGAATGCCGAAGGAACAGTCGGCTTTGCCTTGTCGGTCGTTGGTGAAGGTCCGCAACTGGTACGATGCAACGGTGATGAGGTCGGAGAATGAGTTGCAAAAGGTTGGGAGTAGTGAGATAGTGAAGCGGTTCTTAGAGAGACACTAACCGATACTCAAAATTTTAAAAAGGCAGGGTCAAGGGCATTTTTGTCTGAAAAAAGACAGCGTCCAATGGTTTGAAAAATAAAGGTCAATATTGCAATGGGTCATCAAAAATGGGTTACTTTTCAACAAAACCCAAAAAATAAAGTGGCACTCTTGGAATAAAATCAACATATATTTAAATATATTATACCCTAAGCAATTCATGGGAATATGTATGCACATAAAAAAAAAAAAAAATCAATAATCTGGATGTGTAATTCAATTTCACTTTTCCAATTGTTTTATTCCAATGGTTTGAAAAAAAAAAGGTCAAGATTGCAATGGATCATCAAAAATGGGTTACTTTTCAACAAAACCCAAAAAATAAAGTGGCACTCTTGGAATAAAATCAACATATATTTAAATATATTATACCCTAAGCAATTCATAGGAATATGTATGCACATAAAAAAAAAAAATCAATAATATGGATGTGTAATACAATTTCACTTTTCCAATTATTTTATTCCAATATGACTGCTTTACATCTAACAAATAATCCGATTTCACCATGATATCGTAATTTAATATCAAATATTGAATACTTGGCGTTAAGATTAATCCAAGACTCTATAAGACCCATAAAATGATGTATACTTTTATTTGACAAATAAAAGCTATGATTTCATATATATAAATATATGGTCTCTATCATTAATTGATCGGTGTATTTTTGTTACATATTTAAACCTCCAAATCTAATTCTTTGATGTCATTCTTGAATGTTTTTATATATTTTTGAGTGTTATTTAAAGAATAAGTCTCTAAATGGTATGCACGCTTAATTAGAAAAGATTCTATGTGAAATTAAGTTAAAGAAATGTTGAGTTTGGGTTTTGTGAATATAGTAGCATAATTGCAAACTTCTGAATTCAATGGATAGGTTGTCTTGTGAGAGCTCATACGAAGTCATCTACTTGATTTATGTGAGGTAAAACTTGTATCAACTTTCCATAGTCACTGATGGTTCAAGAATCAAAAGCTTGTATAGAAAGATATTATCAATTTAGCGAGCAGAGGTTAGACTTGTAGCCCCCATGTGCGCCTACCCAGCTAAGCACCCAAAGAAGGTCCAAACAACCAAAAAGTTGCATCCCTTTAAGCGCTTGCCTAGATAGGTGCCTAAGGGGGCGTCAGATGGTTTTGCCACTTTCTACCCCCATTTTGTGCCCTAACTTGAGTAGCCTTTAATACCCTCTTATTCACCATTTTGAGGGAGTTTTGAGGGGCAAAGAGGATGGAGCCTTAATGCTCCTCCTCGCATCTTGATTATTACCACTTCATCTTCACACACCTTCCAAACATCACCTACCAACATCATTTACCCATTTTTTAAAGAGAAAGCATTGCAAAAAGGAAGAAGATGATGCAAATGTTCAAACTTGGAAGAGAGAAGCTCTATAGATTCAAACTTGAAGAATGCCCAGAGAGGTTCATGAGCTATATTTTCAACTATTTCTATTTTAATTGTATTATCTCCATTTTTATGTACATATTATATATACTTTTTGTTGGGATGATGATGAATGTTGATAAATGAAATATATTTGGTTATTATTGTTTGGAGATTGCTTATGTATGTTGATTAGGTATTTATGCTTAATACTTGCATATGATTGACCAACATATGCATGATTTGAGATTGTGTATAGAGATCTGGAGAAAGTTCCCATAATGTGCATGATAAAATAATGATAATGGAAAAATATACCGTTATTGAGTATTCTTAAATCGAGCTTTTGTAATGAAAATAGGTTTAAATCTGGTGTTTCTGACGAATTTTATGCAAATTAAAAAAAAAAATGGACAAGTTGATAATTTAGATGAAAATCTGGGTTTAATTTAGATTTTTGGGTGTTTCAGTTCGAGTCAAAATTCTACAAGTGTAGAAGAAGTGTTCATTTCAAATTAAAAGATTATTTAGAAAAGTTTAATTAAAATTAAAAGTTTATCTTAAAAAATTAAAGATAGATATCAAATTCTTTGAATGAATAATGATAGAATAATAGAGATAATGATCAAATTTGGAATAGGATAAATATGACTTGGGAAGGATAAAGATTGAATTGGAAAGATAATTGAAAGAGAAGTTGGAATAGGATAAATATTAAATTCTAATATTCTAATAAGGATATTAGAATTTAATTGGAGTTAAAGTGAATCAAAATTAAAATAAATAAATTAATTAAATTAAATTAAAGAAGAAAAGAGAAGCCGTACCAGCAAAACAAGCGAAATGGAGTCGAGCAGAGCTTCAAACGTGGTGGTGTCGGCGCGGGATGAAGACAAATGGAAGAAGAAGGCACGCCAACAAGAGGCCCCTCACGGGTGAAAGTGGCGCGGGGAAAGGAGAGGTGAGCTGAGGCTGTGCCGAGTCAGGTGGAAGCTGACACGTGGGGCCGACAGTTGTTGATGAGCACTTGATTCCAAGCCACGTGTCCTGAAGTGTTTGTAGGTGGTCCCATGATGCACGTTTGACCGAGTTACTCATATAAGGACTAAATCCGAATTAATTGCAGTGAAAATTACGCCATGTGCCCCTGAAAAATCTCTAGAAACGCAGATTGGTGCCTACAAATAGACGCGCTTTCCAAATGAAAATTACGACTTTTCATCGGTTGTTCATAGTAGAGCCAGAAGATAATGAAGAGACGAGAGATCGGTCGGAGGAGAAATTAGTTATTTTTTTATTATTTTATTATGAAAATTATTTTTGTTAGATTTTATTTTATTATATTGAACTAATTTTTTCAAATCTGGGCTACAATATAACTTAACTTTTATTTTAATTTATTCAATGATTTAGTATTATTTTTATAATTGATTCTTATTTTCGTATTCTGCTTTATTGGATATTAATGTTGTCAATTAATTTAGACTTATTAATTTATTAGATAATGTGATCATAATACATTCAAGAGGGTTACCATGTGTTTAGAAATCAATAAAGTAATATAATTCATATAGGATAAAAATATACTTGTATGAGTTGTATAATTGTATAAGAATAATTTGATCTTAATGAATTTAAATTAATTAATGTACATAGAAATATAGTTAGGTTAATTGATTTGAGTATTTTTGCTCAACCATTGAGAGAAGCTTGTAAATATTTTAGAATTGTCTGATTAAATACAAAATAAAAATTTGTCTTTTGCATAAGAAGAATAAATTAAATGATGTAGTTATGTGAAATGATATGTCTGGATGCTAACTAACTACTGATTTCTAATAAGTTTAATTTAATTTCTTTAATTTAATTTTCTAAGTTTAATTTCTAGCAAACAAATTAATTTTGATAGTTTGGATAATTTTGTCATTAATTAATTTTGGCACTTAGTGTGAAGTTTGTATCCACCCTTATGGGATCAACCTTAACTTGTTGCTATATACAAAGTAACCATGTATACTTGTACGTATCTAGAGCATTATTAAAATAATCGATCAAATACTAGTCCTAAGTTTAGGAAAGGAAAATATGTGACTCATGTGACAGATGAGTAGATCATGAGTTACTTAAATGATAGTCGAGTATTCTTATCAATATAAACCAATCCACTTAGATAGTAAATTATCTTAAGCTTAATGAGCTCTTGTTTAATCGATAGCTATCGGAAGATAGGTGTCATTAAATAAAAGTATTTTGAATGAATTATCGAAAAAAATGTATTGAGAATATCAATAATAAACTAGCAACATCACAACTAATATATGAGCAAATTATAATTTAGTTACCTAGTTGAAACTCTTATTCAACGGAGTAATTGTTTTGTATTTATTACAATTGACCTCTCACCATTAGTGGATCTCTATTAAAGTTAACTGGCTGAGGGATAAAATTGTCTCTTGACCTTATTTTTTCTTTTCTATTTTAAAATAAATTTTAAAAACTTTAAAATAAATTAAATATTTTTTAATCAGATATTATTTTCATCATATCTCTCTACTTATTCTTCTTTTACTCCACCATTGCTGAGTTTTTTCTTCTTTCCAATCCACTTCTTCATCTTCTTCCACGCAACCGACCTCCACTTCTTCTTCTTCTTCTTCCCTATAGCCGACTTACTCCTGTTCTTCTTCCCCATTTGCTGCCATTTGAAAACATGAACACAAACATCATCTTCTTTATCTCTCTATCGTCGTTCATCTCCTTCCTCTTCTACATCTTTCCTCTCTCTCCACCATTGATACGATGTTGATGATTCCAAAACCTATAGTGCTTCCCTCTTTCTTCCTCTTCCATCATCTCGGTTTTGATGATTGCATGTGGATGTTTTGATAACTGCAAATGGATGCAATGGGTGCTTGATGTTTGATGACTGTAGGTAGAAGTTGTAAGGTACGAATCTTAATGGACCCAAAAAATTAATTAAAATTTAATTTATTGTTATTAATTTGGTCTAGTTCAAGTTTTAGAAATAAAGAAATTTATGGATAAATATCCTCTTAGTGGACATTTTCAAAAGAAATTTGAAAATTGGGTACGAAAGGAAAAAGGTCATAGCAAAAGATAGAGTACAAATGTAAATTTATAAGTAGTAAATATGATTGGTCGTGTCCATGAAATAAAAAAATAATAATAATAAATTTTAAATTTGGAAATGAGTAGCCGATTGAGACAAAAAATACAAAAATAAATAAACAAATGAGAGTGGAATGGTTGTGGAAGAATTGTGATAAATAATATAAAATAATATTTCAGTGATTACATCATTAACTTTAATAGAATTTACTACATTTAATTTGAGAATAACTTATCTCCAATTCTCTTTTTCTTATAGGTTAGTTGTCGACTACCACTTGGTTGACTCATGTTAACCCCTAAGAATTCATCATTCACCTATTCATCATCAAAAGACACATAATCACTAATAACTAAGGGATCCTCATCATCTTTTAGTATCTGTTTCTTCTAGTGTCTATGTTGTAGTCTTCTATTGTACATGATGAACACCAAATCATTCAATCTCTTCGTTTCCAATTGATTTCTCTTCTTTGTATGAATCATATTAAAAGCACTCCAATTCCTCTCACAGGCGGACGACAAGCATGTGAGACTCAAAATCCTCACAACAAAATATTTAAGTTGAGGGGTGTCGGCTCCAAATGCAAGACATCAAACAACTACAAATAAGCATTTAGAAACTAGGAGAATACTATAAATTTCATAAATAAATTAATAATGATAAATGATAACTTCACATATCATGGCTACGTTTGTACATGGTATTCTTTGCCAATGAATATCCAAACATCCATTTTTTCTGTCTATAACAGTGTTCCAAAATTCGCTACTCGCTACTCGATCGGCGAGGTAACGAGCAAAGAGTATTCAGAAACTCAGTGAGTACTCAGCGAGTACTCGGTGAGGGGTAAAATTGGTAAAAACTATAAAAAAGTATAAAAAAAACTATAAATATCATAAAGAAATGGGCTAATTGAAAATAATAAAAATGATTATATTGTAAAAGATAATGGTTTTTTGGAAATAATGAAAAATAATGAAGAGTAATTTTGTCCAAAGGCTAAATAGTTTAGAGGCATTTTCGGATAACTATTTGATAAGTCTACCCTTTCAACAAAAATCGCCATTTTGGCATTTTCCAACCCCAAACCAAAAGATCCAAAGCCCATTTTCTTCCACATTTTCTTCACTTCTCTCTATCTCTACTTTTTGATTTCTTTCTTCTTCTTCTTCTTCCGATCTTCGTATGTGTGGGTGTTACTTGTCAGACGATAAACAGAGACGATAATAACAGAGATTTGGAGATGATGAACGACGATGAACAACAGCACGAGAGAGAAGAAGAAGATGCTGATGAATCTGGTGATTGAGCAAAGAGAGTAGAGGAAAATGACAATAAATCTAGTGAACAGTAAGCCAATGACTGAATAGATCTGTTACTGGCTAAGTTTTCCCTTCTCCGTCACGGCTGCGATCAACGACAATGGGTGAGTTTTTTGGTGGGTTTCTTGAATGTGTGTGAGTTTTTGTTGGTGGGTTTTGTGGATTGATGAGTGATAAGTTTGATGACTGATGACAAGAGATGAAAATAAAAAAATAAAATAAAAATTGAAAAAAAATAATACTGACAGTAACGCGACAGGCGAAGTGGACTCACGGATGGAGATAACGACTACGGTAGACGGAGCAACGAAGGACGACGAGAAGACAACGACAGCAGAAGTCAACTGACAATAGCAGAACCAGACTTAGCAGGATCGGCAGAAGCAGCACAGCAGTAGGCAAAATAGAACGCAGTAGAACAAAAACGCAAAAGTAGAAATGCAAAACAGAACTGAAGACTGACTGACTGAGTGCTCTCTGGCATGTTTTATACATGACGTCAAAACGATGTCATTTTGGCACCATTTTGACAAAAAAATTAAAAAAAAAAAGCCGAGTAGACCGATTCTGAGTTAGGTCAAGTAGGTCCGAGTTGGGCCGATTTTGGACAGTAACCGAGTTGAAACCCCCGATCTGAGGGTTCTCGGCTCGAAAACCGATCGAGCGACGAGTTCTCGGCTATAACTCGACCAACTCGGTTGTAGATGAAGTTACTAACCTATTATAGAATAATTATAATAAAAATATTAACAACTAGAAAATAATTAAAGTAAAAACAATATGGATAAAATAATTGATATTTACTTTCTTTGCTTTAAATAAGACATTTTTATATTGATAAAGTTTTCCAATTTTTTCAAACATTAAATCAATGCAATGAGCAACGCACACGACGTCCACCATAGGCGTTTCCTCTTCTCCATCAATATTTCACCCTTTTTTTTTATAGTTGAACGCATTATCTGTCACTATTTGATCAACAAGATCTTCACCAACTCCTTCAACTATATCATTTTGTAGGTTAAACAATAACTTTGCATCTTTCACCGCATCACTTACATCAACTGATTTCAAAAATACTGTATCTTGCGAATTGTTCACAAGGAAGTTCATCAGCTGTCTTCCTCTCATATTTTTTCAGCCCTATCTCTAGTCATGTCTTCTTTGTATCATCAACAACAGCCACTATGTTAGCTACTTTGTCATTCAAAAAGTTAATGTGAATCTCATATGGTGTAGGAAGTTTTAAACCACACCCATAATTTCTAATTTATCGACACATATTAATAAACGAAGGACTCTGAGAAATATTAAATGCAATCCCATTCTCAAAGAAGAATCTACTAATGTCTAACGTTTGATAGCGTGCTTCCTTTTCACTTCTTGTAAACGGTCTCTCTTACTCCACTTGCACGTTATCCTCATTAACATTCATAAAAAACCTATCAATTAACCTTTTGATTCCTCTTTAGGGCACTGAAGCTGAGGTTGAATCTCCTGTAGATAGAGGAGTGTTAAAGTTGATAGAGCTATCAAGTCTTTTCTTCCGTGCTAATTGAGCTTGCTTTTTAGCATCTCCAGTTTTGGCAATGTACCTCTTTATTTCATCCTCAACTTTCGAGGTAGCTTTCTCACATGGGACAACATTCCTATAAGTTCCCGTAAGGTGCTCTTTCAATCTATACACTCCCCATTTGATTATTTTGTCACAAAAAATGCAGCAAATATACTTATATGCCTTCCATTCACCAAATTCAATCTCAACCCCATACTTCCAAGCCGGATCTTTCCAGTTTAACATCCTACATAAAATCTACAATAATATCATATACAAACACTAATTAAACCTAAACAAAAACCAAGATTGAAACCATTAAACACTTGCAACAATATATACAACCACAAACAATATTTGATACAATAAAAAGTCAATACGGTTTCAAAGTGATAAATTTCACACCTCATCCAAATTTAAAATGTTTTTTTAACATTTTTTGTGTATGCCATGCAATCAACACATTTCCAATCCAAGTTTAAAAAACTTAATTGCTAATATGTTTTTTAATCATATTATTTAAAACTATAAACACATCAAATATTACAAAACAATACACATAACACATCTCATACTGGATATAGGCAGCATAACACAATCTTCAACTAGAAACAAAATAGAAAAGTTGTGTGCAGATGGAATGCTATATAGGAAAAGAATAGATAAGCACTTGTAATTCTTATGCACAAAACCAAAAGTTGAAAAAATCTACAACAATGAGACAACTTTCTGAAAGGAATATTGAAAAAGATATTTCACAAGCTCAAAAGGCCACTTCATGTCATTAATCCTTTTTACACCACAAAAACTCAAACGTAGTAAAATACAAAATTAACAGCTTTCACACATAAACTAGCAACATACATGTTAAAAAAAAAACTAAAAAAATACAAATACGGAAGTTCTAAAATAAGAATTTATAAGAAAATTTGTTATTCTTAAGTGTGCATCAACTTAATCAGAAATACAAAATTGCTAGTGTTAGGCTATATTAACAGATTAACAGGTAACAAGATCATCTAGTGTTAGACAAACAAATATGTGCTCTTTGTCCCAATGCACTAGGCTACAATTGAAGATATTGCCTTGACATGGGCGTTGCAACGATATATATATATAACCACAAACAATATCAAAAACTCAAACCGAAACCAAAACCAAAACCCATTGTTTAACAAGTTAAAAGCTGAAATAATTGAAAAACTTACATGACAGAGCCGGATTTTAGACCTCAGCGAGCTACAGATGGAGGAGACGAGTTGTAGATACTCATTTCAGAGAGTTGAGTGATGAAGACAAATCGTAGATGCCAATTTCAGAGACTTTAGTGATGGAGAGTGTTTGGAGACTTGAGTATTTGAGAGATTTTAAGAGAAAATGAAAGAAAATGGAGAGAGAGAGAACGTGAAAAATGGGTGCCGACAGAATTAAAATGTGGGTGTCGGTCCTCATTACATTTTTCAAACAAAAACAAAACAATTTAAATGTCTGTTTACCATTAAAAAAAAAAAAAAAAAAAAAAAAAAAAAAAAAAAAAAAAAACCCACCTCATACCGCCTCAGCCTCCAAAGGCGGGATTTTTTTTATTGCCTCCCCTTTGGATGGCTTCTTGAGGCGCTTTTGGTAACAAGGTGGCAAGGCAGGGCCTTTTTAAACAATGGGTGTAGGAAGGTTTTATTCAAGCAATCTATAATATTTATTTGTTTTTGTTGATATTCCTAGTATTGATTATTAAATAAATTTTTCTTTTTCTTTTATTGGATTTTAATTCCTTTAAAATCATCAATTCAAGTTCTAATTAAGTAAGTGGACATAATATTATCAATTGCATTGGATATTGTCAATATGGGGATACAAATTTTTACCAATTGCACTGAACATATGTTGAAGATGAATGGTAATCAATTCTTCGCTTTGTAGATTTTTAGGACAACCGTTACTTTGTATATGAAGAATCTACATTTTGGCTACTTTAGTTATAATTGATGTGTAACTATCATGAAATCTCCATATATTGTTATGATGGACAATGTAAAGAATTTGGCATTCTAATAGAATGACTTCAACACTTTTATGTTCATATTCTTTTTTATGTATTCAGAAAAATTCCAATGTTCATAATTAGTATATAATGAAATCTAATTTTAAAAATATATATATATATATATATATAAATAAAAGACACTATTTATAGCTTCTATGAATTGCAATCAAATAGTTTTCATAGCATATAGAAAAAGCTACATAGAAAAGTTACTAACTTAATCAAATATTTATAACATTTAAAAAATGTGATGGAAACATAATTATAGCATTCATAAAATGTAGTGATTGCACCTATAATAGCTTTTTAGAACATCATGCATAGCATTTATATTTATCAATGGGAGGAGACTGTTGATAGCGTTAGCTGTGATGGTGTTAGTTAAAATACTATCTATTACCTATTATAGCATTCATCTCATGCTATATTATGTCATTTTTGTTGCAGTGATCCTATCAAAATATAATATTTCTTCATTGTAACTAACAAATATTGCTTTTGTATAAAAAAAAAAAAAAAAGAAACCATATATATATATGAATTTATCTCATGTAATCAATATGGTTGGACTTGTAAGTTGTATGTGCAAATGGTATAAGTCTTACGGTTTTATAGCGTATTTTGCACCTTTATATGAAACAGTACAACCTTTCACATTATGAAGTAAGGACATTCTGTCAATATTGATATTGTGCTAACATTTTTATTAGAAAAGTTTAAGTTTTAGTGATGTAAGAAAGAAAAAATATAACAATATTAATCATCAATTATTTTTTATATTGATATGTTAATAGGTATCAAAAACTTAATTAAAAAAAAAATTTGACAAAAAATCCTTGGTCTCACTCATGGCCCTTCAATTTAACCATTTCAAATAGGGAATGAAAATATGAAACTCCCACTGAATAGAAAATAATGTCGATCAATCCTCGGTTTTCAAAATAGTAGCCAAAAAAGCTCAAACCTTTGTGGAAAAGGGGTTTTCATTAAAAAAAAATAATGATAATTATGATTTTGTCAGCAAACCTTGAAAATTAGTGCCCTTATTGTATTGTTATATTAAATTAAATTAAATGCTTCTTCTTGATAATTGTGAAAGGGTCATATAATAAACAAACCAATTAATTAATTATAAATTAAATTACAACCAATTAACTTATATAAATTATATTTAAATAGAATATTAATGGATGCCAATCAATCATGACTGCCCATCACAGGTTACCACCATCATCGTCCATCACAGACTAACGGCCATCACCACCGACCATCATAGATTCACCGATCATCCCCCATCACCCCCATCCATCAGAACCCCTCATCACCATTTACCATTGTCCATTGTCCACATCATCAAACCAAACATCACTCAATTTTTTTTTAACAGATTAAAATCATTTTTAAAAATTTTTAAAAATGGAGGTGGAGAATCTAGGATCCTATCTACTAGATGGTCAAGATCATCATGATTGATGGATGATCGAGATCTCATCTGTTGGAAACATGAAAAAAAAATAAAAATACATATTATTGGAGGTGGGATCTCCATCTATTGGAGACCTTAAAGGTCTCCATTGTCGATGGATATCCTATTACCAATGGAGATCGATCTAGGTGGAGGTGAGAAACAAACAATCTATGAAGTGAGACAAAGAGAAGATCTGTGAAGGAGGTGAGAGAAAGAGACAATATGTGAAGGCAAGAGAAAAAAATGGAATGTGGAGGGTAAGAGGAAAGATAGAGACGGTCGATGGCGTTCAATACAGGCAATTAAGACTTGAGAGGATGAGGTTTTTGAGAGAGAGAGAGATGTAAGACGATTGGCATTAGGTTTTTAAGAGAGAGATCTCTCGTTTATATTTTTAATCTTGTCACACATGTTAGAGCTCTTATTCACTCAAATATATATATATTTTTAATTTTGATTGAAAATTGAAGTATTATTTAAATAAATGTAGTTGTGCCAAATTCATTTTTTTTAAGATACAATCACCTGGATACCCTTACACCCTAACGGATCCATCATCTCTTAGACAGAAATTATTAATCCACTAACATCCGAGGCTTTTCAGGTAATAATTTGAAAAGCAATGGTGATTTGACATTTATTTCTGTTCAAGGGTTTATTTTGATAATATCTCTTTTCATATATGCATTGCGCTTGTCATGCAATAATGCATCCTTTGACAAATCAGTCTTTTCAATCAACAAGAAATGTATTTCTTTAGAAAAGTTGTTAACATTATTATAGGTAAGTTGTGTCTTTCGCATTTTATTTTGAAAGGTCTCTAACAATATTACACCCCATGTGAAGTGAAACCCATAATCCAGTTCCATTGTAGTCAATAATAATAATCCTTTCTAGAAAACTTTCAATTGCACGAGCATCACTCCATATGTTCATCGGACACAGTCTTACCCCATAAATATGTGTTTATATATTAATTAAATTTAAAATTATTAGTATAATATGTGATTATTCAAAATTAGATACCTTCATGATAAAAATTTTTATTATCAATGTACAAATAACAGGACACAACCTGTCCAAATTGAAGCTTTTTATCTTATCATCCCATCAACATGTAGAGTGAAATGATGTGCTGGCCACTTTGTTGCACGAAGCCATGATAAGAGAATACCTGCCGTTATATATTATCAATCATCATAATTATCGGTACAAGAAATTTTGTGGTCCATAATTGACTATATTATAATCAGCCAACTAAGTTGAAAGTCAACTCTTCTTACGTTTTAGATAACAACTAATCATATATTATGCAATAATTTGCAAGCATATTCTTAATTAGTTTCAACCCTTGAAAAATATATAGCTACAGCTAGGTATAGAGTCAAAGTCTACAACAAAAGTATAAATATTATAATATGAATCTAGAGAGATGATCAATAGTTCAAAGAGTAGTTAATACATCAGTTTTCGAAATTTCTTTTGAAAAGTTTCTATGTAACTGTCAAAAACTAAACTTGAATTTTGTCTCAAATCCATTTGTTGCTGCTTAGGTCTAAATTTTTATTACATCTTAATTATTGGATACATTTAGTGGATGAAATTATGTTTTTCCTTTCTATTTTTCAATCCAACGATGAAATAATAATAATAATAATAAAGTTCAAAGTAGTCTTATCCAACGTATTAGTACATAGTTTTTTTTTTTTTTTTCAATGACTGGAACAGGCCCAAAAATCAATCAAAATCAAATGAGGTTTGACTTTGAGACATGGTTCAGGAAGCGGCTCCCATACGAAAATGATTAATCCATACATAAGTCAAAATCATTAGTCAACTGATGCTCAATATTAACAAAATATTTTAAAAAAATATTTTTACTTTTAATAGTTGTTAGTAGCACATAAATTGCCGGATTATCTTTATAAAATAATGAATTTACAAGTTAAGTCACCTAAAATATCTCTGAATATATATTATTAAATTACCATCTAAATTATCTAAAATAATCGTTGACCGTCAGTTGATTAACAATCTAGACTTTTTTGAAGAATTTTGAAAAAATTAGGAATGAAAAGAGTTATTTTCAAAAGAGTTTTAAAAATCTGATATTTTCTAAAACTGCAGGGACTGAAATCAAGTTTTTTCTTTAAACTTTAGGCAACAATCACTTCACTTCCCTTTATGCAAATAACATTGGCTGGCATCACGAGAAATATATATATATATATATATATATATATATATATATATAACAGCAGTCTTAATGTTGTCAAGTTTTTGCGGACATGAAGTCAAGAGTTAAATTCCTCACAAATTAAGAATTTAAAGGCCCCGTCCAAACATGCAAACCTGACTTTGTGGGTGATCAATGAACTGGCATTATTACAATTATATAACAAATTAAAACAGCAAAACCATGACGGAGTCAAATTTTAAGGCTTGTTATAAAATGAATTAACGTATACTATATAATCAAAGCGAAATTAAGACAATCTCATCTCCAAGTACTTCTTAGCTCTAGCTAGCTCTAAAATGGCTTCTCATCTTAAGCTATTTCTGCTGGCAGCACTTTTTGCTACATTCGTATCAGAGCACTCTCTTTCTGCTAGTGGTAAGAACCTATATACATTTGGCAATCACAATTAAGTACCATTCATGGCATGCACAAACTTTATTTTGGCTTCTGTTGTCTTGTACGTATAATTTATGTCAAAAGTTGGTTTTATTATTGATTAACCCCAGAGTTTGTCGTAATTAACACTGACAAACAAATATTAAGTTTGTGATTCTTTTTCCCTTTTTAGAATTACTTTTTTCTTGAAGATGTGTTCAGAGAAGCACTTTAAAGTACTGAAAGTTTAGTTCGTTATTAACGCACTCAAAATCTCTTTTCTTGGAAAACATCAAAAGTGCTTTTTTAACGAATGGTCCAAGTCTTTTTTTCGTGACCATACATATGATTCCAACATAAGTAGAGATCTATATAAATAAATTCTCTGAGAAAAAGACTAAAAAACATCTCGAAACATGTACTTTTCTATTATGAAAATCATTTCTGTTTATAAGCATCTTCATCATTGATAGAAACAATTTGCAATTAAACATAATTTATTTATATATATAACATACAGAGATTCTATAATCAATACCTCTTAGCTTTTAAAGTATTAGGATCATTAATTAAATTCATCCATTACATTATCTCTTTAAAAAAAAAAAAAAAATTCATTTCTATTCCATTCAAATGCAACGAATGAACTTAATTAATGATCTTAACAATTTAAGAGTTACGATGCAATGATTATAAAAACTAACTTTATATATATATATATATATATATATATATATATATAACAATTCATAAAAAGTACGAAAATAGAAAATAGAAAACTTTTATTAACCCTGGTGCATATATTGTGTCTACAGTGTTCTTAAGCATAGACTGTGGAGCTTCAGATACATACAAGGATGAAAATTCCATATCATGGATTGGAGATGATACTTTGATTCAAAATGGAGAATCAAAAGAGATCCAATACAGCAGCACAGCTTCCCGTCCACTGACAACTCTAAGAGTGTTCACGACCAGAAAGAAAAACTGCTACAACATCAAAGTTGATGCTGGTGAAAGAGTGCTTGTGAGGGCGAGTTTCATCTACGGAAACTATGATGAGAAAGAGTCTCCACCAGTGTTTGATCTCCACTTCGATGGAAACTTTTGGGCGACAGTCAACACTTCAAGCTGGGATGTTGTTTCTCATGAGGCCATTTATGTTGTGAGAGGGAATGGAACCAGCATTTGTGTGGCTCAAACACAGCCTGGTCGGTTTCCCTTTATATCAGCCATTGAAGTGAGGAGTTTGGATCCCAAAATGTACAGCCATGTCGACCCAAACCATGCTTTGCTTTCTGCCTTGAGAGCTGCTTGGGGTGGAAATGAGACCATCAGGTATGCTTCACCGTACAGCTCGCTTCAATTTTTTAATCAACTGTAAATATTTTAAACCATACATATATATTCACATCAAATATATATATAATACCTTGCAGACCTCTATTTAAAGGTTTGATTAATTATAGATAAATTAGTGTGTTTTATCTTACATTCGGTTTTCAGATAAAACTCCAATCCTATAAATTTATCTGAGAAACCAAATCAATTGATTTGTTGTCTTCTACGTGTGTGTCCCTCTCTATATACATCTTTGAATACATTTGGAGTATTGATACACTTGACAAAAAACATAAACATTTATATTCTAAAATTATTAATTATAATTTATTATATTTTTATTATATCTGATTACAATTAAGTGAGTCAAATCATATTTATAATAAATGACAAACAGAATCACATTTATTGATTATAATCAAATATATTAAGTTCTAACAAATATAATAAAATTATAATAAATTAAAATCAATAATTTTATCATGCAATCACTTTTTTTTTATCAAGTGTATCGATAGCTTAAGTTTATTATAGGATATGTCTGATATATATATATATATATATATATATATATATATATTTCTTTTCAACGTGAGATTTACATATTACTCAAGATGCATGCATGCCTGTATATATATAATTAGGTATCCAGATGATCCTTACGATCGAATATGGATTCCGGCGACTGGACTGTTGCTAACCAACGTTCAAAATGAAGCAATGAAGATCGATGTTGCA
The DNA here is from genome assembly GCA_022984855.1 of Dimocarpus longan. NCBI lineage: Eukaryota > Viridiplantae > Streptophyta > Magnoliopsida > Sapindales > Sapindaceae > Dimocarpus > Dimocarpus longan. The sequence goes on from CM041024.1 coordinate 22,669,323, forward strand.
GTAGACGACAGTCCTCCACCAGCTGTGTTGAAAAATGCAGTGGCCACCTCAAGCACACTTTGGTCGATAGTATTTGACACAGATCTTCCAAAGAAGCCAACTCCTATCTATGTTGCCACCTACTACTCAGAAGTGACTGTTTTGAACGCAACAGACAAAAGATCCTTCCAACTATACATTGATGATAAGGTTCTTTCAGACCCCATTGTGCCTCCTTTTGGTAGCGCTTCTGAGGTAGTCACTACAAACACAATCGCTTCTGCTTCGAACAACTTCTCTCTGCGCTCTACCACCGATTCCACTCTACCTCCTCTCTTTAATGCCATGGAAATTTATACCGTCACTGACCCTTTAACCAATGGAACTCACGCTAAAGATGGTAATTGCTTTTTAGCTTCAATCCTTGTAATTTTCTTACATAATAATTGTTTACGACGGTTTAAACTGCTTTTGAGTATATAACTGCTTTCTACTAAAAAAAAAAAAATTATAAACTATTTTTTTAAAACTATTTGAAGAGTTTTTATTTTTACTCCCACAAATAGAATTAATTTTCTTTAACACACACATAAATATAAGAGAGATTCCACAGTTAATTCGTTATAATTATTAAATTTTCAGGACCATCTAAGTTATTTATTATATTTGAATTGAATATGATAGAAAAAATTTTTACAAGAGAGAATGTAACGAATGACTAAGATGATCGGTATTTTTAATAGGATAAAGATTATTTATAGATTTACTCAGCCCACACCTGTACGATGATAGGGGTTGTTATTATTATTATTATTATTTTATTTATTTTTTTAGCATTAAAGTTAGCATGAATTTTAAAATTTATGTCAAACTTTCAAAATGAGTTTTTACCATAAGTATGTCGTACACTATTGTTCGCTAACAAAATATCATAGTTCACGATTTTTATTCACAAACGAATGCTGATAATACTAAAAAAATTAATTTCAAAAGTTTGATACTAATTCGAAGACTAGCATTAATTTTAATATTATTTTATATAACATTTACTTTAATATTTTTTGAACAAGTAAAATATTTCAAGATTTAGGAGACAAGGAAACGGCTATAAGTCACAATCACTAAGAGTATAAGTATGATAAACATCCTACCAAACTTTAAAGTCGAACACTATAGAATTATAAATAATTCTTACTTATTTGACAGGTATTGCCAAAACATGAATAGCACTAAATTTTTTTCACCGTCCAGTGTGATTTGTGTTGGAATGCTCCTTCAGTCTAATAATGTCCTGAATTTGAATTGCTGCGCTGGATGTGGTATCTAAACGTAAAAACACTAATTTTGATCTGATTTTGGTTATTCAGTTGAAGGTTTAGCTTTGCTAGCAAGTGGATTCGATGTGCTAAAAGATTGGGGTGGTGATCCTTGTCTTCCATCGCCATATACTTGGGATTGGGTTCAGTGCTCTTCTAATCCCATCCCTCGTGTCACTGCTCTGTGAGTTTAATTATGTCAATGTGCCATAAGGACACTTCACCAACTGATATTGATTTTGTAAAGACACGTCTAAATTCATGCTTTTCTCTTTACAACTTTTAGAAACAGTTTATTATTCAACTCTTTTCCAACAGATGTGGAATTTTATTGGGTAGAACTAGTGATCAGTTGTTATTTATAAACAATTACAGAATGTTAACAAGTTCGTATTTTCTTCCATATAAATCCAGGAATCTCAGTGGTTATGGTTTATTTGGTTCGCTTCCTGATTTCAGCTCCATGGATGCACTTCAAACAATGTAAGTTCAAATCAGAATTAGCTTACTGAAAACCGTGTTATGTCACTTTGATCTTCATGTTGTGATTCTCTTGAATGCAGAGATTTGAGTAATAATAGCTTAACTGGCCAAATTCCCGAATTTCTTGGTCTCTTCCCAAGTCTATCACTGCTGTAAGCTTTTCATGCATGGACTTGTATACCAAAAAATAAATAAATAATAAAGCACAAAAAAACACCTATGGGATCTTGGAAATAGATGTGAAATTTATTTATTGTCTTTTTTATAATTGTTTTCAGGAATTTGGCAAATAATAGATTCAATGGAACCATACCCTCGTCCCTCTCAGAGAACAGCAAGTTGAAATTAGTGTAAGTTTCTGGTGAATTTCAAATATCAGAAATAGCTTGTGTCTAATGTCAGAGGAGTTGACGATATTCGTTTATTTTGTCAAACAGGGTGACAGGCAATTGTTTCAACGAAACGTCCTGTACGATCACTAAACCACCAAGTAAAAGTCCGCCGGTACCTACGACAAAGTCGTCCTCACCAACAGCGGGGGCACCACCATTTACCCCACCACCCCCTGATCTGGCAGCAGTAATCCCGGATCTAGCACAAGCATCCCCTTCACAATTCCAAAACATTTTAACTTCAGGCAATATCAAGACCAGTAATAAACTAGCAATCATTCTAGGGACTACAGTTCAACTCTCTTTACTTTTAATATTGAATGAGTGAATTATGTTATTGTTTTGTTCTAATCCTGAAATCTTTGTTGTGATTTGAAAATCATGTTTTTTCACAACAGTCAGTTGTTAAAAATAAAGTTTAATGAAAGAGACATACCATAACATCAGTCATCAGAACAGTACTCCGGTCTCATCTATGTTGTGCTTGAAAAAAGGCTCACGTTTTCGCTCCAATGCAAGGAAGAAAAATTTTCTCTACTTCTCATGAAATGTTCAGAGAGATCGGTTTTGTTAGTCCAAAAACAAAACCATTTATCAGTATACATACATTTGATACAACAATCTGAACCAGAAACTTCTTTAATATGTGGTGGACAAAAATGACTGATATGTTCCATGGTGCATCTGCTAGGCATCTTGCAAGAGAATTTCATAAATATCTGTCCTCAAATTCAATTCTTTATCCCGCATTACTTCTTGAAGATCTGACAGTTCTTTTGCAGATAAGATAGAATTCAGTTTGAGAAAACCATCAAGCCATAGCTTTTTTGACCTGGGAATATATCAATCAAACGAAATTAGGATAGAAAATTGATACAAACCCACTAGGTAAAACTCATCCTCAAAAACCGGCTATTGAGGAGAGGGTGTATAGCAGGTTATATATCTTCAACCAATCTCATACTTAGTCGATATGGGATCATAACATTCCACCACGCTTCCGCAGCCGACGTCCACGGCGGCCCATCATTCCTAGCTGGGTGACTTCGCGGATCCCACCTCTTTTAGGTAACAGCTTTCCTTAGGTCGCCCCGTTCGTGTGTCGTGCTAGTGCGCGTGGTGTAGACTCTGATACCACTTGATACGAACCCACTAGGTAGAGCTCATTCTCAAAAACTGGCTATTGAGGAGAGGGTGCTTAGCAGGTTATATATCTTCAACCAATCCCATACTTAATCGATGTGGGATCATAACAAAAATATGCAACCTGCAGTAAATGGAGTTAAATCTATTTCCAACTAATCTTATCTAAACTGGTAAACATATACCGAGAGATCTAGATAACTCATTTGAGGATATGTAGTATAAGAATATATGCAGTATCTCATCAATGAAAAAAGCTATTACCATGGGTAGGCATGTATAGCTTGGAAAAAGATCCACCTTGCCGTAGACAAATCGCATGTTATGTTTGTAAAACCTCAAATTTTATCCAGGATAAAATTAAAAATATTATAAACATTTATTTAAAAGTGTAAGGATTAAAAAATTAGATTTTTAAAGATTAAGATTAAAATTATAAATTTTAAATAGTTTAGGGGACCAAATTATAATTTGATCGGATTACGCAGTCTTCTTCAACCTTCAGCCGATCACTTTCTCTCTCTCTCTCCTTATTTTCTCTCCAGCTACTCCATTCACGCGAGCTCGACTTTGAGTCGCCATTCTGATCTCATCCGACCTCCATTTTGGTCAAATTTGGTACCGTTGGAAAGCTCGTGCGACGTAAATTCTATAGGTGCCAATTTTGTCAAGTTTTATCCTCGTTTGAGTGTTCGTTTCAGCAGAGGAAGATCTGTCATTAACCAACTTTTATTTTTCTAGATCCCGACGAAACAAGGCGATTTTGACTCCGTTCAACCCCATTTTCGTGACAAACATGTCGAGGGCAACAAAACCCACCTAGCCGCACGTCACGCCACCGTGATTGCCAGAATCCATCGTCGAAAAGTCACCGCCGATCGCTGCGTATGGCGAAGGTGAGTTTTCCGACCTCCCGAACTCGAAATTTAATTCCGGACGCGTCTACAGATTCTTTTTTAAGTGTAGAATCCATTTTTAGGGATATTTTACCTATCGAGCAGCCGTGTTAAAAATTATTTATATTGCGTTACTTTACAGATTCTATCCAGAACGGCGATAATTACTTTAAGAATCAAGATTTTTGGAGTGATTAGTAGCTTATATTGAGGTAGGAGTTCTATCATAATATTTTAGTAATTTTTATGTTAAAGTGAAATTTATTTAAAATATATATGTATAATTTTGAAAGTATGTTGATTATATGCGGAGATATATTGTGGATTGCTTTTGGAAGTATTTTGTGGTTTGTTTGGTGAAAATGTGTGGCTTTATGACATACTTATAAATTTTGGCTTATTGAATTAGCTGTCGTTATGCTGCCTAAATTTTATAAATAAAAATGAAAGTTTTCAGAATACCGAATTATATATATATAGTATTGATTGCATGACAAATCATCCGAATCGTTGTGTTAACTTAAATAAGGTAAAAATCCATCGTTCTAGTCATTATGTGATGCTATTAATAGTTATTCATATGATACGACTTTATGTCGGGATTATTGCAATGGTTACTGCGCGGGGTATTTTCTAGTATGGCTATCAGGTCACTGTATTTTCTGCTATTCATATGATACGACTTTATGTCGAGGTTACTGCGCAGGGTATTTTTTGGTATTGCTACCAGGGTCACGGTGTGCTAAATGTTATTTTCTTATTCAAAATAATTTACTGAAAACTGTAAGCCACCGGGTATATGACTAGGGGACGGGATTTACCTTGTTTTGAAAATGATATGATTTTATATAAACACTTAAATGTTGTATGACGATTCTAGTAGCCTATCTATTTTATGAAATGGTTTATTGAATTTATTAAACAGTTAAGCATATAGAGTTTTAATAATGATGTTAGAAAGCGGTTTCCAAAACCTTATCGGGAATGAAATCCTATGAAGCACTAGCACACTCCTATTTTATTTTTTCTCTTCCAGGAAATGTGCAGGGTGACTTAGGTGGCCATCAGGCGGATTAAGTAGAGGACCAAGGAAATCAGGGATTATGCCCGTGATATGGATGTTTAGTTTATTTTATTTCAAGTTTGGTGTTTGGAATTGAATATCCTTGCAACTCATTTAAGGGACTTGCTTTCGATGTATTTAAGACATTGTGTTAAGAACACCAGAGTGTTGGAATTTCATTTAAGATTCTAAATGAATTTGAATGCTCAATTATGATAAGTTGATTGCACGACTAAATGTTTATGATTTTATTATTTACTCTGAATCCATGATTTCTAGCAGGTGTTCACATATCTGTGGGAATGGTCCCCACCGGGATTAATTTAGAGTATTTTTGAATATTTTCATTTCATCGTTCACAATGTTTTATTTTGGTACTCCGAAGTATCCAAAACAGGAAAATTTTCTTTATATTATTAAAAATTGAAAATTTCTATTTATTAATATTTACGATTCTGCCACAGCTCAGGGCTCTGGTCGTGACAGAAAAATTGGTATCAGAGCTTTTGGTTTTTCATACCTCGGAATGTGACACCTACTAGAGTAGATGGATGATATTTTACTTAGTCGACATCGTTATTTTGTTAATACTCTGGTGTTTAGATTTTAGGTTGAGAAAATGCCTCCGAGAAGGAGAACCCGAGGACAAGAGTCTAGGACTGATAGTCCACCCCCGCCGCAACCTACGAGTGAACAGATGGCCAATTTCTTTGAAGCTTTTATGGCGATATCTGCCTCTCATGCTTCCCGGTTCAAGGACAAAAATGAAAGGTTGAAGGATATTTGTATAATTTTTGATACTCCGTTTGATGGTCGACAGGACCCTATAGCTATTGATAGATGGTTGAAAGCAATTAAGAGATCTTTTTCCCTGGGTCGATACCCCTAGAGAGTTTTGGGTGGATTTTTCTGTTTACAGACTAACTGGTGACGCAATTATACGGTGAGAAAATTTGAGAGCACACTGTGATCTTGCGGGTATAGATTGGGATGCTTTCGAAGAATTGTTCCGTGATAACTATTTCAACGCAGGTCACAAACGGGAACTAGTTGATATGTTTGAGACTATTGAGCAAGGAGGGATGATTGTGAACGAATATTATACGAGGTTTATGGAGTTATCCCAGTATGCAAGAAAAGCTGATGAGTCCTGTTACTATCGAAGTTTTTGATGCATTTGAGGCCCGCAATAAAGAGAAAAATCTATACTCAAGAATTTAAAGGGATCACAGATTGTTTAGCTCCAGCCGCCTTAACTGAAACAATCGTTGGAGATGGTTCATCCCATTGAAATCAAAATCATGGTAGTGGAGATAGGAAAATGACCAAGAAAAATCAAGGGGGATGGCATGGTAATAGTAATACTACTAGTGGGAGTGGCACCAGTAGTGGATCCTCCTGGCGAATTGCGCCATACGGGAATTGCTTTAATTGTGGATAATAAGGTCACTTAAAAAGAGCTTGCACTTATCCGAAGAGGTCGTCATCATTCCGTAGGGAAGTTTCAGGGAGTCGTTCAGATTCCGTTTCCTTCTAGGGTCAATCCGTGCCAAATCAGTCACATACATCATCTCCAGCTTTCACCTCTCCTCCTCAATACCATCATCAATACCACACTCCTACCATGGGGTTTAATCAGAATGCTCCTCAAAGTTTTCAGACCCCACAAGCATCGGGGAGTCAGAGTAATCGTGACTACAACATGGGTTCAAGTGCTAGTGGAAGTCATTCAGGGAATGGGAGAGGAAAAGGAAAGGGGAAGGCCGGACAAGCTTATGCAGCCACTGCTGAAGAGACATATGATCAATTTGGCAAAGGGGTAATTGATGGTATGATTCTTATCTTCCGTTCTTAGGCTCATGCTTTATTTGATACTGGCTCAACCCATTCTTTTATATCCATGTTGTTCGCAAATATTTTAGGATTGAGTGTTGAGAACCTTAGTATGCCTTTGAGTATAAGTACCCATTTGAGTAGAGTTCATGATTTGATAACTTTTTTTAAAACAGTGAGCACTGGGATAGGTGGTAGGAGGTTTTCTGATGATTTGATTGTGATGCTTATGGAGCAGTTTGATGTGATTTTTGGTATGGATTGGTTAGCTAAGTATCGGGCTATAATTGATTTTTATAATAAGAGAGTGATATTTCACACAAAGAATTGTAAAGTCGTTTATCAAGCGACTCACAAGGTGTGGCAACCAAGTCCAATTTTGAAATCATTGTTAGGTGGGAGAAAAATGCTGGATACTTATGGGAGTTTGTTTGCTATTAATGGAGAAACGAGGATGGTGAACCAGTATTCCCCATTGTATGTAGTTGAGGAGTACCCAGATGTGTTTCCTGATAAGTTACCAGGGTTATCGCTGAATAGGGAGATTGAGTTTTGTATTGATTTAATTTCTAGAGCTCAACCAATTTCCATAACTTCTTATCGTATAGCACCAGCAGAGTTGGGGGAATTGAGGAAACAATTGAGAGAGCTTCTAGATAAGGGTTTTATTCGGGAAAGTACTTCCCCTTGGGGAGCCCTCGTTTTGTTTGCAAAGAAAGCAGAAGGTTCCTTGAGACTTTGTATGGATTATCAAAACTTGAATCAGCTAACAGTGAAGAAAAAATATCCCTTGCCCAGGATAGATGAGTTGTTTGATCAACTGGGAGGACCAAAATTCTTCTCAAAAGTTTATTTGAGGTCCGGTTACCACCAGCTAAAGATTCGAGAGGAGGATGTTCCTAAAACAGCTTTTCGAACCCGTTATGGTCATTTTGAGTTTCTTGTTATACCGTTTGGGTTGATTAATGCCCCTACAGCTTTTATGAACCTTATGAATCGGATTTTCAGACCGTTCTTGGATAAGTTCGTGGTGGTGTTTATTAATGACATTTTGATTTATTCCAAGACTCAAGAGGAACATGTAGAACATTTAAGGATAGTCTTACAAACGCTTAGGAAGAACCAGCTGTATGCAAAGAAAGACAAGTGTGACTTCTGGTTGACCGAGGTCAAATGCTTGGGTCATGTGATCTCTCAAGAAGGAATATCCGTGGATCCAGCAGGGGTAAAAGTTGTTCTCGAATGGGAACGACCAAAGAATGTAATGGGAGTTCGTAGTTTTCTTGGTCTAGCTGGTTATTATCGTCGTTTCGTTGAGAACTTCTCGAGAACTGCTATGCCATTGACCAAGTTGACAAGAAAGGATGTAAAGTTTTTATGAGATGAAGAATGCGAAGCTGCTTTTCTGAAGCTAAAACAAAGGTTGACCACAACGCCTGTTCTTATCGTACCAAATAGTAATGAACCTTATGTGGTGTATACAGATGCTTCAGGCACCGGTTTAGGTGCTGTTTTGATGTAATGGGGAAAAGTGGTGGCTTATACTTCTCGTCAATTGAAACCACATGAAAAGAATTATTCCACTCATGATCTAGAACTTGTTGCTGTGATTTTTGCCTTAAAAATCTGGAGGTGTTATCTTTATGGGGCAAAGTTTGATATCTACTTTGATCATAAGAGTTTGTAGTATCTCTTCACCCAACGGGACTTAAATTTGAGACAAAGGAGATGGGTTGAGTATATGGAGGATTATGACTTCAATCTTCAGTATCATCCGGGAAAAGTAAATGTGGTTGTAGATGCCTTGCATAGAAAACCGCATGGGATATTGGCAAGCTTGGCATTGGATGACTGGAAGAGGACAATGGTCATTGGAGATTATAATTTGTGTTTATATGAGGAATGTACTGCAAGTTATATTTGCAACATGGTGGCCACTCCTAATACCATACAACTTGTTAAACAAAACCAGTGGCAAGACGAGAAATTAAGGATTTCTTGGAATCGTCTACAAAATGGAGAACAATTGGAAAATTGGAAGATTAAGACAGACAGATTTTTGTATCACCATGAAAAAGTGGTAGTTGCCAACAATCCGGAGCTTAAAGAAGTTGTTTTGATCGAGGTTCACAAGTCAAAATTCGCAGTGTATCCTGAAAGCACAAAGATGTATCATGATTTGAAGAGACAATACTGGTGGTTCGGAATGAAGCAAGATGTAGCTGAGTTTGTTGCCAAGTGCATGATATGTCAACAAGTAAAAGCCGAGCATCAGTAATTATCGGGATTACTTCAGCCATTACCAATTCCAGAATGGAAATGGGACAGGATCACTATGAACTTTGTGACGGGATTACCTTTGACCTCATAAAGGCATGATGCAGTATGGGTTATTATGGATCGATTGACTAATACAGCTCACTTTATACCCATAAGAAAGGACTACAAGCTCATTAAGCCAGCTAAACTTTATGTTGAGGAAATACGCTGCAGACCCGTCTCACATTGTTCCCTACACTAGGATTCCTATACAAGAAAATGTGACGTATGAAGAACAGCCGGTATGGATCCCGATGAGAGAGATTAAAGTGTTATGAAAGAGAGAAATACCTATGGTCAAGCTATTGTGGCAGAATCATACTGGAGATGAGACTACTTGGGAGTTGGAGTCAGAGATGTATCATAAATACCCTAATCTATTTGAAATTCGCCTTGAGGTTGCACTTTGAATTTCGAGACGAAATTCCTTTAAGGAGGGTAGAATGTAAAACCTCAAATTTTACCCAGGGATAAAATTGAAAATATTATAAAAATTTGTGTAAAAGTGTGAGGGTTAAAATGTTAGATTTTTAAAGTTTAAGATTAAAATTTTAAATTTTAAATAGTTGAGGGGATCAAATTATAATTTGGCTGGATTACACAGTCTTCTTCAACCTTCAGCCGGTCACTTTCTCTCTCTCTCCTCATTTTCTCTCCAGCCACTCCATTCCCGCAAGCTCGACTTTGAGTTGCCGTTCTGACCTCATTCAACCTCTGTTTTGGTCAAATTTGGTACCGTTGGAAAACTCGTGCGACGTAGATTCTATAGGTACCAATTTTGTCAAGTTTTATCCTCGTTTGGGTGTTCGTTTCAGTAGAGGAAGGTCTGTCATTAACTAAATTTTATTTTTCTAGATCCTGGCGAAACTAGGCGATTTTGACTCCAACCAACCCCATTTTCGTGACAAGCATGTCGAGGGCAACAAAACCCGCCTAGCCGCACGTCACGCCACCGTGGTTGCCGGAATCTGTTGTCGGAAAGTCGTCGTCGATCGCCGCGTATGGCGAAGGTGAGTTTTCCGACCTCCCGAACTCGAAATTTAGTTCCAGACACGTCTACGAATTCTTTTTTAATTGTAGAATCCATTTTTAGGGATATTTTACCTATCGGGCAGCCTTGTTAAAAATTATTTATATTGCGTTACTTTGTAAATTCGATCCGGAACGGCGATAATTACTTTAGGAATCAAGGTTTTTGGAGTGATTAATAGCTTATATTGAGGTAGGAGTTCTATCATGATCTTTTAGTAATTTTTATGATAAAGTGGAATTTATTTAAAATATATATGTATAATTTTGAAATTATGTTGATTATATGTGGAGATATATTGTGGATTGCTTTTGGAAGTATTTTGTGGCTTGTTTGGTGAAAATGTGTGGCTTTATGACAAGCTTATAAATTTTGGCTTATTGAATTAGCAGTCGTTATGTTGCCAAAATTTTATAAATAAAAATGAAAGTTTTCAGAATATCGAATTATATATATATAGTATTGATTGCATGACAAATCATCCGAATCGTTGTGTTAACTTAAATAAGGTAAAAATCCACCGTCCTAGTCATTATGTGATGCTATTAATAGTTATTCATATGATACGACTTTATGTCGTACTGCACGGGTTACTACGCAGGGTATTTTCTGATATGGCTACCAGGTCACTGTATTTTCTGTTATTCATATGATACGACTTTATGTCGGGGTTACTGCGCGGGTTATTGCGTAGGATATTTTCTGGTATTGCTACCAGGGTCACGGTGTGCCAAATGTTGTTTTCTTATTCAAAATAATTTATTGAAAACTGTAGGCCACTGGGTATATGACTAAGGGACGGGATTTACCTTGTTTTGAAAATGACATGACTTTATATAAACACTTAAATGTTGTATGACGATTCTAGTAGCCTATATATTTTATGAAATGGTTTATTGAATTTATTAAACAGTTAAGCATATAGAGTTTTAATAATGATTTTACAAAGCGGTTTCCAAAATCTTATCGGGAATGAAATCCTACTGAGTACTAGTTCACCCCTATTTTATTTGTTCCCTTCCAGGAAATGTGTAGGGTGACTTAGGTGGCCATCAGGCGGATTAGGTAGAGAACCAAGGAAATCAGGGATTATGCCCGTGATATAGATGTTTAGTTTATTTCATTTCAAGTTTAGCATTTGGAATTGAATGTCCTTACAACTCATTTAAGAGACTTGCTTTCGATGTATTTAAGACATTGTGTTAAGAACACCAGAGTGTTGGAATTTTATTTGAGATTCTAAATGAATTTGAATGCTCAATTATGATAAGTTGATTACACGACTAAGTGTTTATGATTTTATTATTTACTCTGAGTCCATGATTTCTAGCAGGTGTTCACATATCTGTGGGAATGGTTCTCACCGGAATTAATTTAGAGTATTTTTAAATATTTTTATTTCATCATTCACAATGTTTTATTTTGATACTCTGGAGTATCCAAAACAGAAAAATTTTCTTTATATTATTAAAAATTGAAAATTTCTATTTATTAATATTTACGATTCTACAACAGTCCAGGGCTCGGGTCGTGACAATGTTAATCTCGTATGCAATGTACCAACGCCAAAGTACAACTGAGCAACGTACTTCATCCTGTGCCAATGCCCTTTCAAACAAGCCATGGATTCTGTGCTGTGAGCCTCCTCTGCTGATCTCAAATGCCAATGCAAAACGCCAAACAACGATGGATGGTTTCCTGATTAAATATTACAAGATCAGCATCACTGAAAAAGGACAACAGATGAAGTTGAAATATATGCGGACAAGTCATGATCATCATGCCTATGAAAAATCCAGAAAGTCACATGCAAGAAACAAAATTAATTTGTGAAGATGTGGCAAACATCATTCAGTAAACAATTAATATCATTGACCTTCCTACATTTTGGATTAAATACATTTGTCCCAAATGCTATCAAAATTCATCAAACTTTCGAGCAGAAAATTGTAATAAAATTCCAGATGAGGTTTCAGACAAATATCAAAGAAGACTGTAGCAAGCTTCATAATTTATTGAGGTTTCTAACAAATATCTAACTTAACACTGTCAGCCACATTATACCAAAACACAAAGGATGTCGATCACACTTTGTACTACAATTTTACAAAAAAAAAAAATTGTAATTATGATGATGTGCTGGCCACTTTGTTGCACGAAGCCATGATAAGAGAATACCTGCCGTTATATATTATCAATCATCATAATCATCGGTACAATTTTGTGGTCCATAGTTGACTATATTATCGTCAGCCAACTAAGTTGAAAGTCAACTCTTCTTACGTTTTAGATAACAACTAATCATATATTATGCAAGCATATTCTTAATTAGTTTCAACCCTTGAAAACATATAGCTACAGCTAGGCATAGAGTCAAAGTCAACAACAAAAGCATAAATATTATAATATGAATCTAGAGAGATGATCAGTATATAGTTCAAAGAGTAGTTAATACATCAGTTTTTGAAATTTCTTTTGAAAAGTTTCTATTATAATTGTCAAAAACTAAACTTGGATTTTGTCCCAAACTTCCTCCAAGTGGAGAATTTAATGAACTTTTTTAAGCTACTCTCAAATCCCTTTGTTGCTGCCTAGGTCTAAATTTTTTAATACATAAAATCTTAATTATTGGATGCATTTAGTGGATGAAATTTATGTTTTTCTTTTCTATTTTTCAATGCAACGATGAAAAAATAATAGTAATATAAAAGTTCAAAGTAGTCTTATCCAACATCTTAATACCTATTTTTTTTTTTTTTTTTTCAATGGGCAAAGCAAGCCCAGCTGAAACCAAATGAGATTTGACTTTAAGATGTTGTCCAAGGAGTGGCTTCCATACAAGAGGATCAATCCATACATAAGTCAAAACTATTAGTCAATTGATGGTCAACACTAACAAAATACGTAAAAAAAATACTTTTACTCTTAATAGTTGTTAGTGACACATAAATTACTGGATTACCTTTATAAAATAATGAATTTATAAAATTAAATAACCTAAAATATTTTTGAATTTATATTATTAAATTATAATTTAAATTATCTAAAATAATCGTTAACCGTCAGTTAACTAACGATTTGGATTTTTTTGAAGAGTTTTGGAAAAATTAAGAATGAAAATAATTGTTTCTAAAAAAGTTTTAAAACTTGATATTTTTCGAAACCTCGGAGACTAAAATCAAGTTTTTTCTTTAAACTTTAGGCAACAATCACTTCCTTTATGCAAACAACATTGGCTGGCATCACGAGAAAAAATTCAAATATATATATACACACACACAACAGCGGTCTATTAATGTTGTCAAGTTTTTGCGGACATGAAGTCAAGAGTTAAATTCCTCACAAATTAAGAATTTAAAGGCCCCGTCCAAACATGCAAACCTGACTTTGTGGGTGATCAATGAACTGGCACTATTACAATTATATAATAAAACAGCAAAACCATGACGGAGTCAAATTTTAAGGCTTATTATAAAATGAATTAACGTAGACTATATAATCAAAGCGAAATTAAGACAATCTCATCTCCAAGTACTTCTTAGCTCTAGCTAGCTCCAAAATGGCTTCTCATCTTAAGCTACTTCTGCTGGCAGCACTTTTTGCTACGTTCGTATCAGAGCACTCTCTTTCTGCTAGTGGTAAGAACCTATAAACATTTGGCAATCACAAATAAGTACCAAGCATGGCATGCACCGACTTCATTTTGGCTTTTGTTGTCTTATACGTATAATTTATGTCAAAAGTTGGTTTTGTTATTGATTAGCCCCAGAGTTTGTCGTAATTAACACTGACAAGCAAATATTAAGTTTGTGATTCTTTTTTATTTTTTATAATTACCTTTTTCTTGAAGATGTGTTTATGAGAAGCACTGTAAAGTGCTGAAAGTTGATTTTGTTATTAACGCACTCAAAATCTCTTTTCTTGGAAAACACCAATCAAGTGCTTTTTTAACGAATGGTCCAAGTCTTTTTTTCATGACCATGCATATAATTCCTACATGAGTAAAGATCAATATAAATAAATTCTCTGAAAAACAAGATTAAAAAACATCTCCAAACATGTACTTTTCAATTATGAAAATCATTTCTGTTTGTAAGCATCTTCATATGACAGATACACTTTTCAATTAAAAATAATTTATCTTTTTATATATATAATATATAGAAATTCTATGATTAATACGTCTTAACTTTTAAATTGTTAGAGTCATTAATCAAATTCATCCATTATATTTTCTTTTTTAAAAAAAAAAAAAAAATTATTTCTATTCAATTCAAATACAATAAATAAATTTGATTGATGATTCGAAATATTTAAAAGTTATGATGCACTGATTATAGAAGCTATATATATATATATATATATAAATATTCATAGAAAGTACAAAAATAGAAAATAGAAAACTTTTATTAACCCTTGTGTATATATTGTGTGTTACTTTATTTACAGTGTTTTTAAGCATAGACTGTGGAGCTTCAGACACATACAAGGATGAAAATTCCATATCATGGATTGGAGATGATACTTTGATTCAAAATGGAGAATCAAAGGAGATCCAATACAGCAGCATAGCTTCCTATCCACTGACAACTCTAAGAGTGTTCACGACCAGAAAGAAAAACTGCTACAACATCAAAGTTGATGCCGGTGAAAGAGTGCTTGTGAGGGCGAGTTTCCTCTACGGAAACTATGATGAGAAAGAGTCTCCACCAGTGTTTGATCTCCACTTCGATGGAAACTTTTGGGCGACAGTCAACACTTCAAGCTGGGATGTTGTTTCTTATGAGGCCATATATGTTGTGAGAGGGAATGGAACCAGCATATGTGTGGCTCAAACACAGCCTGGTCAGTTTCCCTTTATATCAGCAATTGAAGTGAGGAGTTTGGATCCCAAAATGTACAGCCATGTTGACCCAAACCATGCTTTGCTTTCTACCTTGAGAGCTGCTTGGGGTGCAAATGAAACCATCAGGTATGCTTCACCACAGCTAGCTTCAATTTTTTAATCAACTATGAATATATTAAACCATACATATATATTCGCATCAAATATATATAATACCTTAGAGACCTCTATTTAAAGGTTTGACTAAATTATAGATAACTTAGTGCATGTGCTTTTTATCTTATGTTTGGTTTTCAGATAAAACTCCATTTCTATAAATTTATCTTAGAAATCAAATTAATTGATTTGTTGTCCTTAGCGTGTGTGTCTATATATATAAGGATAGAATCAATTTTTCAACCATTGAATGGAAAGAAAATTAATGATATAGATTTAATTTTTTTGGAAAGTAGGAGAGTTATTGGATAGTCATGTTATACTAAATAATTGCATGTGCATCAATTTCTTTTTTTTCATTTACGTTCTTTCATATTTTTTCTTTTTTCTTTTTATTTATTTTTTTAATTGATTTTTTATTTTAAGATATTTTAAATAATATGTTTGTTTAAAACTATACAATATGGATCTTATTTGAAAGTTTACATTGAGAGCTTCCAATTCATATATTATTTGCATGATTTAGTTATTTGAACAAAAAAATATATATTAAATGAAATTTGACTTGATAATATTGTTATTTAGTTTAAAGTAGAGATAAAAGTAAGGTGAACTAAACCAATTCAAAATTAACAACTAATTCACATCATTAATTTCGTTTCAATTCAATGGTTGAAAAATTATATCAAAACTTATGTCGAAATTTGTTTCCCTTCATCTTACCCCATATATATATATATATATATATATGTGTGTGTGTGTGTGTGTGTATGTGTGTGTGTCTTTGGATACACTTGGAATATTTATCCACTTGACAAAAAATATAAGTGATTACATTCTAAAATCGATAATTATAATTTTATTATATCTGACTACAACTAAATGAATCAAATCACATTTACAATAAATTATAGATAGAATTGTATTTATTGATTGTAATCAGACATATTAAGTTATAATTAGATATAATAAAAATATAAAAAATTAAAATCAATAATTTTATAATGTAATCATTTTTTTAATCAAGCGTATCAATACCTTAGATGTATTATAAAATATGTCTAATATATATATATATATTTCTTTTCAACGTGAGACTTATATATTACTCAAAATGCATGCATGCCTGTATGTATACAATTAGGTATCCAGATGATCCTTACGATCGAATATGGATTCGGGCGACTGGACTCTTGCTAACCAACGTTCAAAATGAAGCAATGAAGATCGATGTTGCAGTAGACGACAGTCCTCCACCAGCTGTGTTGAAAAATGCAGTGACCACCGCAGGCACACTTTGGTCGATAGTATTTGACACATATCTTCCAAAGAAGCCAACTCCTATCTATGTTGCCACCTACTA
Source organism: Dimocarpus longan (assembly GCA_022984855.1). Taxonomy (NCBI): domain Eukaryota; kingdom Viridiplantae; phylum Streptophyta; class Magnoliopsida; order Sapindales; family Sapindaceae; genus Dimocarpus; species Dimocarpus longan. The sequence continues at coordinate 22,686,142 of CM041024.1, forward strand.
CTCAGAAGTGACTGTTTTGAACGCAACAGACAAAAGATCCTTCCAACTATTCATTGGTGAGAAGGCTGTTTCAGACCCCATTGTGCCTCCTTTTGGAAGCGCTTCTGAGGTAGTCACTACAAACACAATCGCTTCTGCTTCGAACAAATTCTCTCTGCGCTCTACCACCGATTCCACTCTACCTCCTCTCCTTAATGCCATGGAAATTTATACTGTCACTGACCCTTTAACCAATGGAACTCGTGCTAAAGATGGTAATTGCTTTTTACCTTCAATACTTGTAATTTTCTTATGTAATAATTGTTTACGACTGTTTGAACTGCTTTTGAGCATATAACTGCTTCCTATTTAAAAAAAAAAATTATATATATTATGAACTATTTTTATAAAACTATTTCAAGAGTTTTTATTTTTACTCTGACAAATAGAATTAATTTTCTTTCTCTTACATATATATAGATAGTCAGTTCGTCCTAACTATTAAATTGTTATTACTAATCATCCTAGTCATTTATTATATTTGAATTGAATAAAACAAACAAATTTTATTAGGATAGAGAATATAACAAATGATTGTTCAGATGAATCGTCCTAACAATTTAATAGTTACGACGAATTATAGAAACTACATATATTTATTTATTTATTTTAGGTAAAAAATCTCACACCCTTTTCATGCGAGATCTCAATTTATACCGGTGTAAGTCAGCTTGAGTGCACCTTACACTAGTGAAAATTTGCGTTCTCCCATGCAGTTCCTAAAGATTAAAAGTTATTTCCAAACGCTAATTAACATTGTGATCCAAAACTACTTATATGATAGAGCTTTTTTTTTATTAATTTTTTTTTTATATGGCATTAAAATTAGCATGGATTTTGAAATTTATGTCAAACTTTCAAAATGAGTTTTTTCACCATTAGTCGCTTGCACAATTGTTCGCTAGCAAAAGATCACAGGGAATATTTTTTATTCACAAACTAATGTTGATGGTATTAAAAAAATCACTTCAATAGTTCGGTATTCACATTAATTTTAATATTATTTCTATACTATTTATGTTAATATTTTTTGAACAATTAAAATATTGCAAGATTTGGGAGATAGGAATACGACTATAAGTCACAACCACTAGAGTATAAGTATGATAAACACGCTTCCAATCTTTAAAGTCTTAACACTATAGAATTATAAATAATTCTTACTGCGGAAGGTTGATGTATACATCGTGCTACTCTCGTTTTGTTTTAGGTGAATTCTCTTTTGAAAAATAGCTATTTGTAGACAGAATCCACTTTAAAAGATAAAAATCAAAATTTATATCGATATTGTTTTGAAAATTATCACTAAAATAATAACTCAAAATTATTGTTCATCGTTTTGATTATATGAAAGGTATGGCTAAAATATGAAAAGCACTAATTTTTAATCACCGTCCACTGTGATTTGTGTTAGAATATTCGTTCAGAGTCTAATAATGTCCTGAATTTAAATTGTTACACTGGATGTTGTATCGAAACATAAAAACACTAATTTTGATCTGATTTTTGTTATTCAGTTGCAGGCTTAGCTTTGCTAACAAGTGGATTCGATGTGCTAAAAGATTGGGGTGGTGATCCTTGTCATCCATCGCCATACACTTGGGATTGGGTTCAGTGCTCTTCTGATCCCACCCCTCGTGTCACTGCTCTGTAAGTTTGTATCAATCTACCATGAGGACACTTTACCAACTGATATTGATTTTGTAAAGAGACACCTAAATTCATGCTTTTCTCTTTACAACTTTTAGAAACAATTTACTATTCAACTCTTTTCCAACAGATGTGCAATTTTATTGGGTAGAACTAGTGATCAATTGTTATTTATAAACAGTTACAGCATGTTTACAAGTTTGTATTTTCTTCCATATAAAACCAGGAATCTCAGTGGTTATGGTTTATTTGGTTCACTTCCTGATTTCAGCTCCATGGATGCACTTCAAGCAATGTAAGTTCAAATCAGAATTAGCTTACAGAAAACCTTATTATGTCATTTTGATCTTCTTGTTGTGATTCTCTTGAATGCAGAGATCTGAGTGACAATAGCTTAACTGGCCAAATTCCCAAATTTCTTGGTCTCTTCCCAAGTCTATCACTACTGTAAGCTTTCCATGCATGGACTTGTATACCAAAAAATAAATAAATAAAAAAGCACAAAAAAACACCTATGGGATCTTGGAAGTAGATGTGAAATTTATTTATTGTCTTTTCTATAATTGTTTCCAGGAATTTGGCAAATAATAGATTCAATGGAACCATACCCACCTCCCTGTCAGAGAACAGCAAGTTGAAATTAGTGTAAGTTTCTAGTGAATTTCAAATATCAGAAATTGCTTGTGTCGAATGTCAGAGGAGTTAACGATATTCGTTTAATTTGTCAAACAGGGTGACAGGCAATTGTTTCAACGAAACGTCCTGTAAGATCACTAAACCACCAAGTAAAAGTCCGACGGTACCTACTACAAAGTCGTCCTCACCAACAGCGGATGCACCACCATTTACCCCACCAACCCCTGATCTGACACAAGCACCACCTTCACCATTTACACCACCAACCCCTGATCTGACACAAGCACCACCTTCACCATTCCAAAACGGGTTTCCAACCTCAGGCAATACCAAGACCGGTAATAATCTAGCAATTATTCTAGGAACTATAGTCTCACTCTGTTTACTTCTAATAGTGAATGAGTGAATTATGTTATTGTTTTGTTCTATTCCTGAAATCTTTGTTGTGATTTGAAAATCATGTTTCCAACAGTCAGTTGTTAAAAATAAAGTTTAATGAAAGAGACATACCAAAATATCATCAGAACACAGTACTCCAGGTCTCTTCTATGTTGTGCTTGAAAAAAGGCACACATTTTTGCCCCAATGCCAGGAAGAAACATTTTCTCTACTTCTCATGAAATGTTCAGAGAGATCGGTTTTGTTAGTCCAAAAACAAAACCATTTATCAGTATACAGACATTTGATACAACAATCTGAACCAGAAACTTCTTTAATATGTGGTGGACAAAAATGACTGATATGTTCCATGGTGCACCAGCTAGGCATCTTGCAAGAGAATTTCATAAATATCTGTCCTCAAATTCAATTCTTTATCCCGCATTACTTCTTGAAGATCTGACAGTTCTTTTGCAGTTAAGATAGAATTCAGTTTGAGAAAACCATCAAGCCATAGCTTTTTTGACCTGGGAATATATCAATCAAACGAAATTAGGACAGAAAATATGCAACCTGCAGTAAATGGAGTTAAATCTGTTTCCAGCTAATCTTATCTCAACTGGTGAACATATAGCGAGAGATCCAGATAACTCATTTGAGGATATGTAGTGTAAGACTCGTCAATGAAAAAAGCTATTACCATGGGCAGGCATGTATAGCTTGGAAAAAGATCCGCCTTGCTGCAGAGAGATCGCATGCTATGTTAATCTCGTATGCGATGTACCAACGCCAAAGTACAACTGAGCAGCGCACTTCATCCTGTGCCAGTGCCCTTTCAAACAAGCCATGGATTCTGTGCTGTGAGCCTCCTCTGCTGATCTCAAATGCCAATGCAAAAAGCCAAACAACAATGGATGGTTTCCTGATTAAATATTACAAGATCAGCATCACTGAAAAAGGTAAACAGACGAAGTTGAAATATATGCCGACAAGTCACGATCATCATGCCTATGCAAAATCCAGAAAGTCAGATGCAAGAAACAAAATTAATTTGTGAAGATGTGGCAAGCATCATTCGGCAAACAATTAATATCATTGACCTTCTTACACTTTGGATTAAATACATTTGTCCCAAATGCTATCGAAATTCATCAAACTTCCCAGCAGAAAATTGTAATAAAATTCCAGATGAGGTTTCAGACAAATTTCAAAGAAGATTGCAACAAGCTTCATAATTTATTGAGGTTTCTAATAAATACCTAACTTACCATGGTCAGCCACATTATACCAAAACACAGAGGATGTTGATCATATTAACTTAGAACAGATTTGCCTAATTAAAGCTACTTCATAAAAATTATCTAATTAAAGCTACTTCATAAAATAGAGAAAATTTATTGTTGCCACCTTTCAAATCTTATCGAGCCATCCCAGTGAACACTGCATCATAAAAAAGTAAAGCATACAATTTGCTCGGGAGAACATGGCTGTCCCAGAAAGAAGAAATGCCAGGATATGTCCAATGCAAATTGATAGCTTCAAAGAGATATTTGAAATGATAGATTAACTCACAAAAATCTAAGATGTGCAACGACGCATTCACAGAAGGATCAAATATGATTAATTGTTCAAAGAAATTTTGTATTTAGAAATTAGACATATCATTTGTGTGCAGATAAACAAAGGAAACAGTAAATATTCAGGATTTTGACCTGTTAAGGGAACATTTGAAGAGTGGATGAGTTGAAAATTCAGATTCAATGACAAAAATCTTACTTGTGACAATGATCATCAAAGATCCATCGCAGTTTGTTAGGTGTGGTGTAAAGAATGCCAATCTCCACCAAAGAACTAAAGAGCTCTGGGCTGTAAGGATAAATTTGGAGTCCATGCAAGATGGTTTCCCAAACTTTAGATAGACTTGATCGCTTATGATGTCTCTGTCGCATCCTCACATTAAAGTTAAACAAAAATTCAAGTTGATAACTGTAACTTCTTCTCTCTGCAGGTTACAAACATAAATTGTCACCAAAAAGAATATGCATGGTATGTCAAAAAAAAAAATTAAAATTAAAAAATTGAAGTATATATAGGGACAGGATCGGAGGACACAAGTTTTGACACGATTTGTTGACTGTTAAATGAAAAAGATTTCAATGGTTTAGATCTACTCACACCATTATATATAATTCCATTTTACACTCTACATAAATATTTTCTCTCCTCTTTTTCTTCATCATTACACCATCTCTCCTCTCTTCAATTAATGTTAAAAGCCCACTATTTAAATTATATTTTTCTCATCTAACCCAATTATATTTAAAAACCCACCAAGAAAATTAAAAACGATATTGCAATTAAGTTTTTTAAAAAATGGTAAATTAATTATTTAAAAAAACAATTTATTTTCTAAAATAGTTTAAACCAAGAAACCTTCGGTAAGAGAATTATCACTACCATTTAAAAAAAAGAAAAAAAAAAAAAGTAAAATAAAATTCTAATTTCAAAAACAATTTCTAACCAAAATAGATAAAATAGATTTTGTTTTCCAAAAACACAATACACTAAACCAATAAAAATAAAAATAAAAAAAAGACAGCCATCGAATCATTTCCACATTAATTTCTGATTGTTGTCTCTCTCTCTCTCTCTCTCTCTTTTTTTTTTTTTTTAAGTGTTTCGTGTTTTTGGAAACTAAAATCTATTTTACTTATTTTGGTAATAAATTGTTTTTTGAAATGAGATTTTTTTTTTTTTTTTCAGTGGTAGTGAAAATTTTCATATTAAAGGTTTCTTGGTTTAAGCTATTTTAAAAAAGTAAATCGTCCTTCAAATAATTAATATACCAAGTTTTTAAAAAATAATAATAATAATTGCAACATTGGTTTTATTTTTGTTGGTGAGTTTTTAAATAAAATTTGGTTGGGTAAGAAAAATATAATTTAAAGTTAGGAGATACTGATGATAGAATTACTATACAAACACATACACACATATATATGCACACACACACCCAGAGATACATACACGTGTGTGTGTATATGTGCATGGTATACGTAATTTAGTAAAAATAATGCTTTAAATTACTTAAATGATATAAACTATTCTAATAATGACTCAAGCCATAAATTAAGGACTTGTGCAATAATGAACAAAAAATGCAATAAATTCAGTATAGCATAATCACATTGCCATTGACAAGAGATTTCTAGCCAAACTATCAGGTCTTGTACAATATGATTTCAAGCAAGAAACTTGCATGTTTTAAGTGCATTAAACATACATTTTCAGATTATAGATGAAGCAACGGCCAATGAAGGTCGAAACTCTGGCTCGTGAACAAATAAATTTTACAGGCCAATAAATGGTTACTTTACCATGTCTATGACCTACATGTTTTGGACATAGCATGCCAGCTTGTCAATGTCTATATCCATGATGCATAGAATTATAACAAAAAACTGAAGCAAGGAAAGGTACAAGGCCAAATACCTGGAAGGACCATTGTAAATGCCATATTAAGAACTTCAATACCTGCAACCAATCCATGGGTCAACTCTTCAAACAAAGCTGCTGAACAAATGAGAGCAATAGATTGATCATCTACAACCCCTCGAAACCATGTTGATCCCACTGCTTTTATCCTTTCCTTATATCCTTGGTGTGCTCTCAGTATTTGCAAACTTGATGGTTGACATTTAAAGGGGCTATATGTCAAACCACTTCCTAAGCAACATAGAATATGTATTGCTCGAAATGATGATTCTGATTCAATGCCAGGATTGTTGGCAAGCTCTGCCTCAGCATACCATAGATGTAAAAGAGGAGCATTAGACTGTGCATCCTGTTGAAAATATCAACCAATTTGAATCAAGAATTTGATTTATAAAAAATAACAGCAAAGTAACAAATTAGATTTTATTTTCATTCACAAGCAACCTTCAGTATCTTATATAAGCCTATTTGACAAATCACTAAAACAAACATTAGAATTTACCGATGGAAGCCCCTCAATGGATGACAACGCCATGTCAAAAACTCTTCTTGCATAATCAATATTCCCAAAGAAAGCCTCTCTTTGTGCATAAACTCCACAGAGTAATACATCCTTAAGAAGCAACAAAAAAAAATTAAAAATTTTTTTAAAAAAAAAGGGAGGCACTGTTACAATGAACAAGAACAAATACAATTTTACATTGAAATGTAGTAGTAATAAGATTGGTACCAACTTATTTTACAGAACAAATAAATAAGATTGTGATTGCCTTTTAGAGAATCCCAATGGTGCAATATTTTCAAACTACAACTATAATATAAGCCAGCTCACTTTGATTTGCAATGTTATGTTAGGTACCATCATATTTTTCTTCTCCTCAAGTACACTAAACATGCATTATCAGAATACAGATCAGGACCAGATGAATGAGATCATGCACCCTAACAAAATGCTTGAAAACAACTCAAAACATGAGACATCCCTTTGTTTGCCCTTTCTCTTCTTTCAGCTGCCATTAAGCCTACAGAAGGGCAATCACATTTACAATTGTTCCACTGAACCTCACGTAAGTAAGCAAGGGTTTAAATACTACCAGACAACAGACATTTTAAAAAGGTAATAATCAACCACAGCATTTGTATCTTATTCTTTTGGTCTTTCAGAGAGAGAACTGAAAAGTATGTTAATACCAACAAAAATATTAATAAAAGAATGCCTGGAATTCAATTCGAATTCCAACCACTTAACAATATTACGGAAAAACATTTACAAACTATATGTAAGTGTAATTTTATAAAAATTTTACGAATTCAATTTGATGGACGCATAACAAAAGAGCTCAAAAGCAATTGTCAAAAGTTAAGGAACACCACTGAAACAGGCCATAAGCACAAAAAAACTTTATCTATTATGTCATTTTATGAGAACAAAAACATATGAGGATATCACATTAATAAAGAAAAAAGGAATAGCATGGATATAATAGCAATAACAAGTATATTTATGCCTTAATACCAACATAAGAATACCTGTCGATCACTTTTTAGAAGCCCCTTTGCCAGAGCTCGACATGGGGTCACCGAACAGCCACAAGAATTCATCTCTGTAATAGAGAGCTCTTCCGCAACAAGAGCTGCTTCTTCCAAAATATAATTACGTGGAAAAGCAGTTAGACACTGTAAGATGGCACGACGAAGAAATTTCATCATCCCAGTCTTCATAGTGATGTCAATTCTGCTCCCTGAAAGCATATCAAGGCTAAAAACATTTGAAGATTTTTCAATCTCAGTTTGAACATTATCAATCTTTCTCAAATTTTCTGACAAGAAATTTGGCAGTGCCTGTAGGTTAAGGACATAGTTATTCCAGCTTGAACTGTTTGTGCAAATTCTGGACAAAGGAAAAGGGAAAAGGAACACGAGCATGAATGATATATAAATATATACATAAAAACATAGTCCCAAGTAAAGCACAAAAATTTAGAACATTGATTACTAATAGACGTGAACAAAATACAAACATAATACTTATTAAACTATTTAGATTCATGAAGCACTTTCTTATAAGCACAATGTATGAAGCATAACTGCACACAATAAATGGGCATGACCAGTAACATGACCAGTAAACAAAGGTATGGCCACAGTTACAAAGCAGAACTCCTTACTCAACAGCCATGCTTTACAATGTGAAATAACTTCATCACCATGTTTATCTTCTGTATTAGGTCCTACTTTTCTTCTAAGCCTCTTTACTTTTATAAAACAAGATCAGCTCCTAGGTACCTTTTCAAATTTTCCAACTCAAGTAATTAAAATATGTTTTTCTGTTTTTTTTTAATTGGAAACAGAACAATGTATCATGAAAAGATAAAGTAAGCAGAGAGAGAATGTTTGAAACCTAATTTCATCAACCATACTTCAGACCAGGACAGGAAAAAGAGAAAATATTTTAATTTTTCCCTTAATACATCGATGGTGCAGCCACAGACTAGATGTACCACACAATTTCACATAATTAAAATTTTTAATTTACTATTTTGGCTCCCTTGTTCACGGGAGAATGAGAAGCAAATGTTAACAGCCCAGTAAATTACTAGATAGTTTATTATCTCCTATGCCTTAAAAAAAACTTATAATAACTTACCGCTGAGATATTCTCCCACCAAAGAAATTGATAAATTGGGACACTAGAGACAAACGAGCTTCTAATGAGGTTAACGAAAACAGGTATTCCCTGACATCTTCATACATTATGACTTTCAACAGCTGGTCATCAACTTCTCCATCTGGTGCTCCATCACTACGAGAGATCTGAGCTGTTCCACAATCAAATTCAGTTAAATATATATATTGGCATTCACTTTTTCTTTTTATTTTTTTAATTGTATAATGGGCTGATGGACAAATAGTGATGAATAGATAGTTTAGGTGTACATTTATTTTTGGGGAATTTTCAAAACTGTCCCTATGTTTCATGAAATACCACTTTCTTTCATTGTTTGCAAAGTTGACCACAATGGTCCCTATTTTTTTCACAAAATATCAGATTAGTCCATCAGATCAAACTTCTGTTAATCAACCTAACCAGTCAAAGACTGTAAAAGTCTTAATGCTGCAAAACAAATAAAATAATTATTAAAACAATATTAGATTTTCTAGAGAATACACACACACACACACAAAAATAATTATCTCCTCAATGCACACTGAACTTAAAAAATTCAGCACATAATTTGTGAGCCATTGATTGAGTATAAATAAAAGTTGACTAAGTCAATGTAATTGAAAGTAAGTGAATCTAATAATCAGTAGTTGAGAAACTGAAAATATTAAATCAATCCACACTAAAGAGAAAATGACTCAATTTATATGTACAAGTTAAAATCTTTCCTTGGAACCAAAACACTTTACCAACAGAAACATCACACAGACTTGAACCATATAGAATCTGATACTATTCATCGCCCCTTCATTCAACTTGGAACTCCAATCACAGCTCAACGGTATTCAACTATATATTCTTTTCGCAAATTACTGATGATCCAAGTTTTTTCCTTTTTTTGATATATTTTCTCAAATTAAAAAATACAAACAAAAGAAACAAATGAGAAAGAAGATGCAGGCAACCTGTCTTCCTTCAACAAAGATAACAAATCATTCTACCTAAAATTAATGGAGAGCTTTGCAATTTTAGTCTCTCAACTTCAACTTGGAACAAGCCCACCTCCCAAACTAAACATAAATTGGATGATATCTTCTAAGACGAACAAATCCAGTTCTTCGAATGGAACTAAACAAAGAAACTAGAGAAAGAAAAGAACATCAAAGGCTAAGAGAGATGAGGTGTAAATTTCTTTTGGTAGAAACCCCCGGTTGGCCTGGTATAGATTTGTTAACAAAATTATATTTTTGTAATTAAAAGAAAATGACAAATCTTTAATTGAGTGTAAATGGCAACCAAGATTTGACCAATCACTGTGAAACCTGATTTGATGTCTGATGAACAAGACCTAACTATACCAGAGTGTACTTGATGCAAAGCAACACACAACCAAAAGCATCATCTTTAACCCGAAAAAAATAAAAATCCAACAACTAAAGTAGGTCAAAAAACAAACCCATAATGTTAAACTCCCACCTTGTTTTAATAAAAAATACAAAGAAAATCCCCAGTTAGACATTCCTAACTTATTAATTCAATTTCCCCAAAACATGTATGGCATAATTGAGGCAAGCGTTTTGGGTAGCAAGTGAAGGCTGCCGAAGCATAGGAAGCCAACAATTTGGATCATTCATTGATTAAGCTAGCAGATACAAAAGAACTAATTTTTGTTTAATTAGTTCGTATTATTTTTGTTTAATACTCTGATTTCGGTTTTCAGTCTTAGTTCAGAATTTGGGTATCTTGAATTCTTTTATCCTATTTTTATCATATCCTCAAAAAAGTATCATAATAATTTTAAATCTTCACTTGATTATAAGGAGCACATTTGCCTTTTGAAAAAATATGTACAATCAGATTAAGGGTTTAGATGACAGACACTAATGGAAATGACTTTATTGGGTTTTAAGAAAGAAGTCGAGGACGAAAATGGCACGCGCTTAAAATGTCAAGGATCATTTCCCTTAAATCACAAACAGTGAAAAAGAAATGGTATTACATGAAATCATAGGGATATTTTTGAACTTTCTTCATCATTTTTTAAAATAGATTGGCTACGTTAGACTCGCACTCAAGGACACAGAGTAACAAAAGCTTAAAGCACAAGCATGCAGACACACACACACACACATATGGAAAGGGAGAAAGAGAGACCGTATTGTGTGCGAACAGGCATCCACTGATCACAATCTCTTGATAACTCTTCTTCTGCCCATCTACCCCAGGTTGAAGCATCTTTCAGATCATCGTTGACCCCAGCAGCAACATCGATGCCTAAAAGTTTTAGTAAAGCTTCAGTATCATCTTCCTCTTCCTGCTTTGTGTCTTCATGCTCATAATCAATTTCCATCTCAGTCTCCTTGTCAACCAAATCTTCATTGACTTTATTTTCTGGATTCTTACCATCTTCCTTAGCCTTGGATATTGGTTCTGACCAACCAGTCCAACCACCTTCATCATTGACCTGTGCCATCTCCTCATTTATAGCTTTTTGCCTATTTTGCTCCTCTTTTTCTAACCACGCAGACCAACCAAGGGCTCCTTCTTCTCCAACTCTTGCACCGTCACTATTCCAAAAGTGCTCAAACAGTCTTTGTTTGCTCTGCTCAGTGAGAAGTAAAGAAGGGCAAAACAAACTAAATTCAATTTCAGCCTGAAATAATGCAGTAGCCAACTCCTGGTAACCTGCCTGCCGCTCCAGTCTGCAGAGACCGATAAACACTTCAACCAGATGAAGTTCCAGTTCAACAATAGCAGGGTCAGGGGAGTAAGGTTTAACAGTTTGGTGAACCTGCATCAAGAAATCATATAAACAATATAAGGAAATTTCTCACATTTTCCACCGAGTTCTTTTCAAAATTTTATATCCACGATGCCGAAAACTTGAGAAAAGAAACAATATGAAGCACGCACAATACCAATATATTGAATCGATAACATACAGGAAACTCACTGAGAATCCTATAAAACTTAACAGAGGAAAAAAGAGATACATTGAATCAACAGACAAAACTACAATATCTTTATACATATATTTGCAAACAATTTAAAAATTGCAAAAATCATTAAATCAAAACATTAATGGTATTCATCAAAAACCTGAGTAAACTGCATATTTCTACGCACTATCTTGTTAATTATTTGTCACCAACCTATCTTCACACTCAGTTCAACAGAAGTACACAAATTAGCTGTCGTTCCTCAGATAATACCATGCACGATAACACAATGTGTGATTGTGAGGCTATCTAAAATCTTCAAATTTTTCAATAATGGTAAATGGGAGACCTAGGGGAAATTTTAAAGCTTCTAGGGGTCTTAGGCAAGGAGACTCTCTTTCCCTCTTTTTGTTTATTCTTGTGGCGGATTGTTTAGTGAGATTAATTGATAGAGCTAAGGAGTGTCAAATAGTGAAAGGCTTTATCATTGGAAAGAATAAAGTTACGGTCTCTCACCTACAATTTGCAGATGATACTATATTCTTCTCTTCAGGTAATGAAGAAAGTTCTAAGTCTTTGGTCGAGGTGATTCGTTTGTTTTGTTAGGTATCAGGGTTGAAGATTAATTTAGCCAAGAGTGTATTGGTTGGCATCAATTGTGATGAAAGGAAAATAATTGGCTTATCCAACTTTATAGGGTGCAAGGTAGGATCATGGTCTTTGAATTATTTAGGCTTGCCTTTGGGAGGTAATCCTAGATCTTCAAATTTTTGAGCCCCGATGGTGAAGAAAGTGAAGAGGAGATTAGAGGGGCAGAAAAATGTTTTTTTATCGAGGGAAGGGAGATTGGTGTTAATCCAAGTTGTGCTACATAGCACTCCCTCTTATTATCTTTCTTTATTCAAAATTTCATTGGGTTGGCTAAAAGAGTGAAAAAGATTATAACCAATTTCTTATGGAGTGGCATGGGTGAAGGAAAGAAGTTTCATTTAATAATGTGAAATATTGTTTCACGTCCTCGAGATAAAAATGGTTTAGGGATTGGGAATATTAAAAAGAAAAATTTGGCTTTGCTTGGTAAATGGATGTGGAGATTCCCGCTAGAATCTAATCTTTTATGACATAAGGTAATTAGGAGTAAATATGGCATCCAAAGAAATAGTTGAGATTCCAATGTGGTTCTTGCTGGTTATAACCAATGTCCTTGAAAAGCTATCATGCAAGGCTTCCAAACCTTTTCTTCTAATTTGAAGTTTGAGGTTAGCAAAAGTGATCGGATTCGTTTGTGAGAAGATTGTTAGCTGGACTCTACACCCTTTTGCTCGAAATTCTCGAGGTTATATAAGCTTGTTTCTTCTCCAAACGCTTCAATTTCAAGTAGAATGGAGATATCTTCTCAAACATCTGCATGATCATTCGATTTTAGAAGAAATTTGAACGAGAGGGAGATAGAGAAATTTTCTTCTCTTATCGCTTTAATTGATGAAGTTTCTCTCAATATGGGATAGAGGATAAGACGATTTGGAAGTTGACCGCCAGTGGATCTTTTTTTTGCAAGTCTTTCTTTGAGTGGTTGACCCAAGATGATGTCCACCTAAGGTTTGATCATGCAAATATGATTTGGAAGTCAAAGGTTCCGAATAAAGTCAAGTTTCTTGTTTGGCTTATTGCCCGCGGGAAACTAAATACTAACGATGTTCTTCAAGAAAGATATCCTAACTATTAACTTTTTCCCTCGTGATGTGTTATGTGTAAAAGGTTCAAAAAAAATATGGATCATCTTTTTCTTCATTGTTTAGTGGCGGCTAAATTTTGGTGTAATCTGTTTTCTTTGGTTGGGTTGAAGTGTTTAGCTCCAGCTTCGGTATCTTCCTTCTTATTGGATGATTTTATAGTTCTTGGTGAAGGAACGAAAGCAAATATCCTTTAGTATTGTGAAGTTTTTTGCCATTTTATGGGTAATTTAGGAAGAAAGAAACAAAAGAATTTTTGAAGATACTGAAGAAGAGAAGAATCATCTTTGAGATAAAGCTTATTGTTTGACTTCTTTGTAGGCTTCTACCAGCAAAGACTTTAAAGATTATTTGTTATTTTTTATTTTACTAGATTGGAAGTCTGTTGTTCGTTGAGTTTTCTTCTACATTTTGCTTCTTGTTCTTGTTGTGTCTTTGTTTGTTGTTTTGGTAGACCTCTCGTTCACGTTTATTGTATTTTTCTTGTATTTTTTAAGTTCTAATAAAGTTTTGTTTCCTATAAAAAAAAAAAAAATGTGTGATTGTGAGGTAAGGAGCAATAAGGAGAAGCATACTTTGATATTGGTAAATATAGGAGGTTTAAAATATGCTAGATAACCCTAAATTTCTCAGGAGAACTTAAAAATCCAAAGGCAGCAATCTTTCTCAATCAAGATTTCCTTGCAATGTGGTCACAGCTTCTACACAAAATCGAAAAACAACCTTAAACCCCTATTAATACAATCAATCATAGCCATTAGCCGACATAATAAGCTAACTTGAAATGACCAAAACATAAATAAACCCTCAAAACTCTAATCTAAGTAGAACATTGAGAAGATTTTACAGTACCGCAAATTCAGTCATGGATTCAAGGCAATTGCTCACCAATTTGGTATAGGCAACATCTTTCCAAAACATTAATAATAGCATAAACAAAACAGATAAATAGGTTCAAACAAAAAGCACAAAACAAGTAGAGGAAAATCTTCAACATATATATTAACTTAAGAACCTGCCTAAACTGCTTGCTGGATGCTGCTGATAGAGCCTGGATAGCGTGTGCATACATTTTCCTCATATCTGAAACCTTAAATCTGGAGAAATCCCCTCGAATGACACCTAGAAACTGTCTCCACAACTTATAACTCCCTGAATGCTGCATAAGCAGTCTCTCCCATCTACCAATCAACACATCAATGTTGTCCCTACTCTGATAAGCTTTCATAAGAGAAAGCAACAGCTGTTCATTATCCGGATTAAGGTCAACCGCCTTCTCCAGTATGCTAATCTTCTTCTCAAGAATCTGCATTCGAGCACCTTTATTCGATTGCTTACTGGCAACAACGTCTTGGAAGTCAGCAAACGCCAACCAACTGTTCTCATCATGAGGATGCTCCCTCGTCAACTTGTTAAACTCCCTCGTTTTATGCAGCACATGATCCTCCCAAGATTCCTCCACAACCGAACCATCCGACATGGATAAAGGAATAAAATCATCATCATCAACCGAAACTCCACTCTTTTCAACTCCACTCACACGAACACGCTTAAGCTTGTTATGGCGTTCCAAAACCGAATACTTTGTAGACCAATACCGGCCTCCTGATTTCACTTTAACATCCATTTGATCAATATCACCTTCCAAATTCAATCTCTCAGCATTATTATCATTAACTTTATATCGCGGTACATCCATTCTGCATCGTCCAATTCAAATTTAAATATAAAATCGAATATAAAATCAAATAACTCCAATCTAAATTGCTTTGGCTTCAACAAACGAAACGAGTAGTATTACCTGTAAAGTTTACCGTAGACGAGATTGTCACGGTCTCCATGTGAATCGAAGTAATAGTCTTTCGATTTGGCGGAGGTGAAGGAATCGTATTTGTCGCCTCTCTCTCTGGATCTCTTCTTCCTCTTCTTGTTCCTCTTCTCCTTCTTCTTCTTCGTCTCCTCGGACACGGACTCATCTTCTTCTTCCAGTAACTCATATGAACTAGACGGCTGCGGCGGTTCCTCCTCGTTTTCTTCTTGGTCGGGCGGGAGGGAGGAAACGGCGTCGTTTATTGCGGAGAAGTCGGTGAGTTGGAAACTACTGTTGCAGAGCCACTGCGACGCTGCTGCGTTTTGACTGTTGTTGTTGTTGTCTGAAGTGGTGGTGGTGGTGGTGTTGTGGGATGGAAAGAGAGGGAAAAGAGAGGCTTTCGATTTTTCTCCTTCTTCTTCTTCGGTTGTTACTGGTTTCTGATCCTCCATTTTTTTTTTATTTTTTACAGGTTCAAAAGACTATTATGCTGCCCACTCCAAATATTCGTGTTTTTTATTTTTTGAAGTGAAAAAATAAACTTCTCCTAAAATATGAAATTTTTGTTTTTGACCACAAACGAAAATTTAATTAATTTTAGCCATATGTTATCTTGAATTACTCAAAGACCCCTCATTCAAATAGAGGGAAACTAGAAAAAACCTCGTGAAGAAAGTGAGGCACGTAAAACGTTTAATTTCATTATCTAACCACTAATCTTACACATAAATTATAACTCTTGAATTGACTTCAATAACTATTTTTATAATCAATCAAAAAACTAAGTTTAGTGATCGAATAAAATAGTTAAACCCACAAGTAAATAAAGAAGCTAATATTGTAGAGAGAGACAGTGCCAATAAGTTATGGGGAAATCATGGCAGAGGAAATGATGTTGCCAACAATGTGAAATCGATCTAAATATACAAATATGAGCTTTTTTATCCTCATTTGTTATAAATTAAAACCCAAAAAATCACAACATAAAATAAATAAGAAAATGAGAGAGAAAATCAATTCTTTGATTCAATTGATAGGCCGTTAAATGTGCTCTCTTATAATAGAGAATATCTCAATTTAAATAATTATAGAGATAATAATTGCATAGTTTTCTTTAGATAATATTTAATAACAATCCGATAGCGATAAGTCTATATTGTCGTAATATTCCTTTTGATGTACACTACCTTGATACAATTCTTTGAAATTTTGTTCAACTGGGGAAGGTCGTTGTAGAAAAAAGTATGAAAATTGTGGTCGATAGGGACACAACTGTCTTAATTGCTCTAGCCCCCCATATCCTCCATCAAAAAATTGAGCTCAACCACTGCTCAAGATGCCAGGACCTCCGAAGAATGTCATCTTTATAGTGAGACTGAACACACTCGTCATGGGTGTTATTTACGATTTCCTCCATATAAAGAAAACAATGAAAATATTGATAATGATAAAAACGATAAATAGATATACTTGTGAGAATTCATTTTTATGTATGTTACAAACCATTATCACTTTGTATTCATATTTGTGATAATGTTTTTGTGAAGGATGGAGTTTTGTTTTTGTTGAATTTGGTTGTGAAATTGGTAAAGTTAACATGCAAGTCATTTTTTTGGAATATTAGAAAAACAAGGCAAATTCCATCAAAATTTTCTTAAGATTGATAGGGTTTTGAGTTTTTAATATTTATTATGTAATAAGATTGATGTTTTCATATAAACATATACAGATGACACTTTCTTCTGTACACTTTCTCTCTCTTGAGCCTTGATTGATTTTTTGTATAAACACATATTGATGACACTGCTCGCACCCACTTTAAAATTTAGAAGTCTCTCCACTCCACACAAGCTCCTCTCAACAGCAACTTGATAGATCTCTTGCTACACAAAATGCTCGAAATCGTTGCAATGACTACTCCTGCATCACCACTACCACCTTAAATTTTATAAAAAATAAAAGGGCATGCACACTGCACAACAGGGCTTAATAGGCATATGAAACACAATTTCCAATACCAATCGAGTTTAATAGGACCATTAAACCTGATTTTCATTACCAATCGAATTTAATGGCCTATTATAATTGGTTGGGCAATTTGTTTTTTAGGTTTTTGCAATTTCCTTGGCTTCCAGTGGCCTAAACATAAATATGTCATTCATTTTGTGGTTTTTGTGTCTTTTTTGGTCTTTACAATCTCAAAACAAAAGACAAGAAAATATTAAAAAAGCCCTTCACACAGTCTAATCAGGTTTAATAGGCCCATTAAACCTGGCTTCAAATACCAATCGAGTTTAATAGTCCAATTAAACCCAGTTTCCATTGTCCAGTAGGTTTAATGGTCCTATTATACATAGTTGGGCCTTTTTTATTTTTTATTTCCTTCTTTTTAGGTTTTTATTTTCCTTAGCTTCCAATGCCCAAACATGAATATGTCATTGATATAGTTGGTATAAAATTTATTTCTCTGTCTAACTTTGTACTACCACACAACATTTCCAAAAATTTTCAATTCTATAAAAATGAATAATTATATATTCATTTATATAGTGGTGTAGTGTAAGTATATATATCTAGCACAATCTCTCTCCTAATTTTATGTTCATCTTCGTGGCTCTGGTCAAATTGCCACTCACCCTCTTGAAACCTCAAAATGTCGTCGATATATTTTGCAATGTAGGCTCCATAGTTGGTATAGTATTAGTAATAAAAAATGTCAGACTATATATAGAACAAATGACACTTCATTAATTAATTGATTCAATATTATTACAAGGTGAAGTTTAATCGTCGGCTTGCTGAGGCACCTTCGAGTGAGAAAGATGTTCCACGACCCATCATCACTCCATTTATGGCATAAGTATACTATTTCTCTCATAAAATCCACTGAGCCACATGATCACTAGTAGTAGCATATTAATGGTTCAATGGAAGCTACCCTAATTTTCATATATACTTTTGCACTCAGATCATATATAATTATCTTGTGCTCTTTAAGGCATGCCTTATAAAGGATCAAATGAATTTGATGTAGACTACATGGGAGCAACACCTGCATTTGCAAGACATCAGTGATGCAGAACTAATTCTAAAGATCAAGTAAACTGCTTAAAAACTCTAAATTAGGAACAACGCTTTCGTAATCAACCTCTCACTAAGAGATTCCTGCATCTTTGTCACCCAAGGCATGGTGTATCCAATCCTTAATCGCTATAGCTGGATCAAATGTCTTCCATGTTGTTCTACACTCATTAGCCCACTTAACTATTATTAACCCTTGCAAACAAAAAAAAAAAAAAAAAAACGCATGTTATATCAACCACCATTAAACATAACAAAGATGCAGAAAATGAGTAACTAAAATGTAAATACTTTAGTTACTCATTTGAACTACACATATGAAGTCATAAAGCGAAAGAGACTCGCATCTTTTCCTTTGGAGGCACAACAAATAATTGTTAATGTGTTCGCTATCCAGCCACTTAGTGTCATCCTCAATGGTCCGAATGTCCTCAGTATAGCTGGAACGATGACTATATGAACGTCCACAATAAAAAATAATAAAAAGAGTAAGAAAGTACATTAGTGATCAAAATAAAAAGGGTAATATTTATTTATCCTTATAAAAGGCCCTCTCTGGAGTTTCTATAGTGAATGTAGCCCTCCAAATGATTATCTATTTCCCGTTGCTGCTCATGATAATCCAGAGAAATAGTAATAAACTCTCCAATATCTGCCACTTTCTCTTGTTATTCTTGAGGAATCTTAATTTTCTCCTTTGACTTTTGAGGTTGAATCACGTCCTCCCTCTTTTTCTTCATTGGCGATCAAGGATCTGTGAATGGCTTTCTCTTGAAACTTTAGGAAAACCAATTGTTTTAATCTAGACATTTAGAATGATATTTAAAGCTAAAACGTAAAATAGATAAATACAAAATTGACCTTGGAACTGACACCAAATGTAAATGTCCGATCCTTCGTGCTGATATGGTCAACACCGTTCGTTGGTGCAACTCTATCATCATCACCATCATCTTCAACCTACGGTGGTAGGTTAAGAACACCATTTTCATCATCATCTTGAGGCTAGTCATCATTACCTCTATCATCATCTTTAGGCTGCAATGGTGTGTCAAGAAGACCTCTATCCTTATCATCATCATCTCGACGATCTGATGGTAGATGATGAACACCTCTATCACCATCATCCAGAGGTTACATGGTGAGTCATAGATGACTATTATCATCCATGCCAATCCTCTCATGGTCGACATCATCATCATTATTATCGCGTTGTCATCCGGATCATCAGAAGATCGCTCGATTCCTAATGTGCTTTCAGTCTTACCTATCACCTATCTAGTCTCCTTAGTGTTCTGCCATGTTTGCTTAACAACTTCAAACCTCTAGCCACCAAAGACCTATCTAGTCTTTGGAGACTCAATATTTAGGCTATCAGCATCTGAACAGAACCTATCTGAGGCTTCCGTTGAAAAAAAAAATTAGAAAAACAATTAGAATGTTTTATGAAAATTTTAACAAAGTTTCCTTTGTTTTTTTTACTATTTGGTAATAAAATCTGTATTTAAAAAATTACACTTCATACCACCACACGACATGGCCATAACTTTTCTATTTCATAAAATGAATATTAACATGTGAATGAAATAAAATGAATAATAATATAAGATTCACATCGAAGGATGAGACCGTTCATGTTCTGTACTATAAGCTCATTTGACATCATGCATCTTCTTTGGCTTATTCTCTCTACCTGCATGCTTCGATAATGACCCTCTGGATTGGTCCTGGCTTCCATAGGGGTGTAGATTGTATATTTGTTTGAATACTGAGGCGTCATGCTGATGGCTTGCGTTGAAGTCCATTTGTCAAACATCCTCTCTCTCTCAAAACTCCTTCTTAAACGACTCTGTCTCATCACCTTTTATTCATCACCCCCTCCGCCGCCATCCCGATAAACGTACTCTCCAATCGAAGGTTATGGGTTGAAAGGCCGATAATAATTCATGTCTCTCCTCTCATTGATGGGCTCAAGCTTCTCCTATCTTCATACCTACAATATATATATATTATATTATATTACAAACAAAGATAGCGAAAAAAGGAAATAAAATTATATTAGGTTAGACATTTGCATGGGGAAACAGATTAATCCATATTACCCTAGGTGGCTTCCCTTTTACACAACCACTTCAGGCACCTTGGAATCAACATTTTCTCAGGGACTCTTTTCACCAATTTGCAATCAAACAACGAGAACACCTTGACGAGCCACCACCATAATGTAAAAAGGATTAAAAATAAAACAAATATATAGTTAGTATATATATAAAGACTAAACAATTGTCATTAATAATAAAAAGAATCTACTAAGTGTTGTACCTGAAACACCTATATAAAACCATGAATGTTGCCCCCCACCTGCCTCTTCTCCATCAACTTGCTTCTTAGTAACAACTATATGGAGGCTAGGGAGAGTCATACTGTAGGAAAATGTTCCCCAAAGGAATGATTGTAACTTTGGGAATTCCTTAATCATGACCCATAAGTAATAGTGCACTGATGTCTGCTCATCGTGCTTGATCAATAGATGGTTGACGATGACAATATAAGCTAGCTTTAGGACTCATCTGGATTTAGATCATCATGTACATCGAGGAAATTTTTTATATCCACCGTCAATGACCTCATAAGCAAAAGTTAGCCAATAAACTATTTGGCTCAAGCTATTTCACCCTAATTCTTTATGAGTTGTTTGCCTAAATCAAATTTTTGTCACTAGTAAGAACTCCTGTTTCCCAAACCTATTTAGGTTCCCTCACCTATATAAGTTTCCACTTATTTCAAACCACATCTCATCAGCTCCGACATCAGGAAATACCACCTCTCTAGCAAGTATCTGCAAAATCAAATTCATGGTGATATACTACCTCTTAAGTGATAAACATATGAATTGTCTTAACCGGCCCTAGGTGAACCTATCCTGCACACCAAAACATAGCAAAGCATAATTAGGCCTGAAAGTTAGTGGAGCTGACTATATGTATTCATCCAGGCTCCCACGGGGACTACTTGCAAATGGTGCTTGTAAACGAATTCATGTGACTCATTATCCATCTTTATGAAAGAGAAACAATAAATGCATGAAAGCTAAATGCACCTAAAGCTGCTACTAGTGCATATAAACGAAATCGGGTTTAACGGCCTTATAAAACCTAATTGCTTCACATAATCGGGTTTAATGAGACAATTAAACTAGTTGTTATGGTTGTAAAAGACTACCATGGAAACAAGTTTAATAGCCTCACTAAATCTAATTGCTTCAATTAAACTCAATTATATGAAGCAATTGAGTTTAGTGAGCCCAAATAAACAAGGTTTAATGGCTTTATTAAACCTGATTGCTCCATTTAACCGGGTTTAATAAGGTCATTTGTAACGTCCCAAATTTTCTTTATTTAAAAGATATAAAAATATACATGAAATGAATAGTATTTTAAAATAAATAGTATTTTTAGATTAATAGTATTTTTGAGTGAATAGTAATTTCGAAAAAACGAATATTTCCTCAAGTTTTGTGAGATAAAAATTTTTTAGTAAATAATATTTCTGAACGAAAAGTATCATTATGAATAGTAATTTTCGAAAAATGAGTATCGTATATTAAAAGTTTTGAAAATTATATTAACATTCTAAAATTTAGAGAAGCATTAAAATAAGTATTAAAATGCTCAAGAAATATTTTTGAAACTCTACCGGTACTTTCGGAGAAAATTGAAAATTCTGATTGAAATAGAGTCAATTCGAAAATTGCTAAAGGCGATTTAGTGAGTTACAGGGAGCTAAAAAAGGGTATGAATTGACTCTTAAGAGTTACCAAAGTTATTAGGAATATGCAAGAAGGCCGAATATAGACCTTGATAAATTTTGAAAGGATTTCGAAAAAGTCCCGAAAAAATCGAATCCGGGTGTCCCAGAAAAGTCAAACCAAAAAGAGATAAGAATGGATAGACTTGTGAGGCAAACAATCATATAAAAGTGACACGTGACAAAATGAATAAGGATGAAGACACTTGTCAAAATCTTGTGGATGACATTTTTATAGTTTTGAAAAAGTTTTAAGGGCAAAATGGTCATTTAGTGGATAATATATATAATGAGATGCATGAATGATGAATGAAGAAGTGTAAGTCGATCACCAAAGGGAAAAAAGAGAGATAGACGTGAGAAGCAAAGAGAAAAGAGAGATAGACATGAGAAGTAAAGAGAAAACCGATAGAAGAAAGAAAAAGAGAGAAAGAATGAGAAGAAGAAAAAAGAAGGAGAAGCCAAGGATTCAAGTGGATTTTCATCCTTTCTCCCTCTAGTTGCCACTCTCAAATAATCAAGAGAAGGTGGAGAAGATTTGATAAGAAATTTGAGTTTTTTTTTTTTTTTATGGGTTTTTAAAGTTTAGTGAATTAATGAGTTTTTGATGAATTTTATAGGTTGATTAGAGGTTGATCATCATCAAATTGAGCTTGGAAGGAAAGGAAAACATTAAGGAGTTGGTCAAGTAATTTGGTGAGGTAAGGGTTAGGGTTTGAAAGCTAAAGTTGATGAAAATTTAATTGATTTTGAGTTTAATGTTCTATTTGATGTTTGGATGATTAATAGATGCATTTGGATGTGATTTTGAGTTCGAAATGAAGAAGATGAATTGATTTGGTCATATATTAGTATGTGCTTAATTTGGAAAAATTTAGATAATTAGATGGATTTTAGTGTTTAGATGAGTTTATATGTGGTATTGAATTAAATTGAGATGAATTTTGGAAAGAAAAATCAAGTAAATGAATTGATGGACATGTTTACTAGTGTATAGACTATTTGTATCTTTGCATATGTTTAAGTTGATTTTAATGATTGGACGGTTGGTATGATGTTTGGAATGAATTTAAGTTTGTTAGAATCAAAAGAATGTAAGAAAAATGGAATTGGAAAGTTTTGATGTTGATTCTGGCTAAGGTCAAGAATAAATGTATAAGTTATTATCCAATCTTTTTAAGGTATTTTGGTGATGTTTATGATGTGTTGGAATACCTTGGTGCTAAAGAAAATAAAAGAAAGGGATGTGAGATTATTGGTTGGAAATATGGTGAAGTGTGAATTTATGGAATACATTTATGTTGAGTAGAAATAAGTGATAAGTTGATGCTTATTGCATTGAAAGTTATTTGTGACAGACCCCTTTCTAACTGTCCTAGTTAGGTGACCTGTTCGGCACCCCACGGTGGCTCCCCAGTCGAGATCTGCTTCGGTTGAAAAGTTCCCGTGGAGCTAAGCCTCTTTTCTTGCTGAAATTACTTGAAATCCTTTTAATTCTGAAAACGGGTATGAATTTTGTTCGTTGGAAATAACTTTTTGAAAATAGAGTTTTATGAAAATCCGGCAGCACAACGACTGTTTTTCTAAAATTCCACCCTGTAAAATACTTCACAAAACCTGTATAAGTTTATTCACAAACATTTCCATAACTAATAGGCCTCAGGCCCTTTTTCAATTTCACAATCATGCAATGATACGGAAAACAACTTGATTAAAATCTTAAAACGTCATGCATGATATTTACATAAAATCCTTAATCTAAAATAATATTTACAAAATTGGAGAAATCTGAAAACGATAATAAATACAATACATGATAATAAGTCTAGAAAATAGTGCAGCTTGGTCGCATGTCTAGCTTACCCGTACGTCCGAAGGAGATGCGTCCGCCACGGTGCTCGTACCTGCACCTGTACCTAGACATGACCACGGTTCGGTTCGAACCGTGCGGTTCGAACCGAACCGTAACTGTAGAACCGGAACCAGAACATAAGGTTCTGGTTCTGGTTCCGGTTCGGAATCGAACCGGAACCGTTACTGTAGCGGTTCCGGTTCCGGTTCTTTTAGAATTAGAACCGGAACCGTCGATTCCAGAACCGACGGAACCGGAACCGCCGTGAACCGGCGGTTCCGGTTCTTAAATTAATTAATTAATTAATTAAATTAAATTAAATTAAATATTAAAAAAAAAAAAACAGTTGGGGCCAACGTTCGGGCCTCGTGGCCCGCGTGGCCCCAACAGCAATTGCACACTGCAGTCAGTGGTCTGACTGCAGTCAGACCACTGACTGCAAGTAAATTAAAAAATAAAAAATAAAAAAATAAAAAAAAAAACATGCAGTCAGTGGTCTGACTGCAGTCAGTGGTCTGACTGCAGTCAGACCACTGACTGTAGTTGGCCGTTGGGGCCGCCCGAACGTTGGCCCCAACGGTTGGTTTAGTAACAATGTAAAATTTAGCCGTTTAGGCTAAAAACGGTCACATTTTTTTTGCCTATAAATTTCTCTCCCATTCTCAATTTTTTCTCACTCTCAATCTTAACTCAATCTCAATCTCAACTCTCATTCTCTCTATTAATCTCAAGTTCTCAACTCTCTCTCAATTTCAAAATATTCTCTTATATTCTCTTAATTCTCAATTTTAATTTTCTTTATTTTTTTTACTTACATAAATTATAATTTTTAATTTATTGTTATCAATTTTAAATTCTTAATTTATTATTTTTAAATTTCAAATTATCAATCTATCATATTTATAAATTTCAAAATTTTAATTTATAATATTTTTTAACTTAAATTTGATTTCAATTTATATTTTTAAATCTAAATTTTTAATTTATTAGTTATTATTTTTAAATATTAAATTTTTAATTTATTATTATTAAATTATTTCAATGGTTAGTTCTAATTCAAGAAAATCATTTTCTAGGAATAAGGGTAAAGATCCTATTAATATTGAAGAAACACCACAAGATCTACAACCAAATGCAGATATTTTAAATCTTGGTCTTTTTAATGAGGAAAATTATCATGATTTTATACAACGACAAGCAGATTTTTTAGAAATGTTTGGTTCCCAAAATCCTCATAATCTTAATCATCCTCATGTTACTCCTCAAAACCCCCAACCCCAGGAGGACCAACCTGAGACGCCGACATCTCGTTAGTCGAATTTTGGAAGTAATTCAGCTAATATGTCTAACATTGGGCTTGGAAATTGTGATGCAGGGCCAGCTGATGTTGATGACGAGAAGAAATACAGATCCGATCTTTTTAAGGTACACATGAAGAAGGTCGAAAAAGAACCAGGTATGATCAAGGCTGTATGCAACTATTGTGGAGCAGAATTCAAGTGGATCAAATCTGGAGGATATGGCTCATATTGGAAACATATAAGATCTCAACATCCGGTCGAAGCGAATCGTTCACGCGGACAACAACAAATTTCCAGGTTTGCAAGTCCTACTAATCAATTATTTAATTATAGTGATGCACAAAATAGGGAAGAATTAGCTAGATTTGTAGCCACAGAAAGTTTATCTTTTAGTTTTGGTGAAAAAACAAGTTTTCTTAATTATTGTCGTAAAGCCTTAAATCCTGCTGCATGTAGGGTACCTAGAACAACTCTCACACGCACATTATATGATATTTACAAAAGAGAGAAAAAAAGTTTAATTAGATTTTTTAAAAAATATGAAGGTCGTATTACAATTTGTGCTGATATTTGGAGTGATAATTTGCAACAACATTCATATTTAGGTGTTACTTGTCATTTTATAGATAATTCATGGATTATGCAAAAAAGAGTTCTTGCGTTTCGAGTTTTTGATGATTCTCATTCTGCACACAATATTTATAAACTTATGAAAATTATTTTTGAAGAATATTCTATTGAAAATAAAATTTTTGCAGTTGGTTTTGATAATGCTGCAAATAATACTGCTGCTATTCCTCATTTAATTAATTTATGTAACCCTTATTTTGGCGGTAGATTTTTTCACCAAAGATGTGTTTGTCACGTTTTAAATTTATGTGTACAAACCGGTTTAACTTTACTTAAAGAAAGTATTACCCCAATTAGAAATGCACTTTATTATTTATGGAAACATCCAAATATCATGAAACAATGGGCTAAATTTTGTAAATCTAATAGAATGCATCCTATTAGATTTTCTCGTGATGTTCCACATCGTTGGAATTCAACCTATAAATTGCTTTCTGAAAGTTATGAATATAGAGATTTATTAGTTACTTTTATGCAATATAATTGTTCAGAAATTGATTTATTTCCTCAACATTGGGATGTTTGCACAAAAATTTGTGAATTATTAAAAGTTTTTAATGATAGTACGCATAATTTATCTGGCATTTATTATCCTACCACCCATTTATTTTTTGTAGAAGCTCTTAATATTGTAGGTGCATTTTCTGCATGTGAAAATGATGAATTATTAGGTAATGTTGTAGCAGCTATGAAGCAAAAATGGTTAAATTATTATAGAGAAATTCCTTTAATTTATGCAATTGCATTATGTTTTGACCCACGATGTAAATTTGAAATTTTATTTATTTTTTATAGCAATTATTATCAATGTTTAGGGATAACTAGTGTAGATCCAGTTATTCTAGCTAATAATATTAAAACTTTATTTTATGAATTGTATGATGAGTACCTTACAATATACGGTCCATCAATGAACATTACCGACATTCAGACATCTGAAAATGCTTCTGGTTCTAAAAGTCGAGAATCCTCTTCATCATTTATGAAGTTAGGTTCTATGTTGATGTCCAAACAAACGAAAAAAGGTCGAACTTCATCTTCATCCTCCACAACCGAGGTTGACGTCTACTTAAAGACGCAGTTCGAGTTTATGGACAATGATAACATTGAATTTAATATCTTAGAGTGGTGGAAGGAACATGAGAAACATTTTCCAATTTTGTCTAGAATAGCCAAACAAATTCTTGGGACCCCCGTCTCAACTGTAGCAGTGGAACAAGAATTTAACTCTGGCGGTAATATTCTAGACCTCAAACGGTCTTTAATGAGTCCAGAGTCTGCACAAGTTGAAGTTTGTGTCCATGATTGGACGAAGGCACAATTGAGACAGTAAGAGATGGATGAAGTGAAAGCTCAAGGTGAAAGTTATGATTTCTTTGAAGATACTGATCAAACCACCACCGGGGGCACTGGAAACACAAGTGACGATTAAGTGAGTCACAAATTTTCATAAACTCTATCTCCATGTAATAAAAGGTAAGAGAACTACGTGGGCTTTGATTCCTCTAAAATTTGAGAGGATACGTAGGCAACTTAATTATGGTAATAAATTAAGTACAAGCCCAATATTTTTATTTTATTTTTTTATTCAATCAAAGTTTAAATAATAAATAAATTACTATAAAGTGTAAACCCTCTCCTTCATATTTACTTTATTACAATCGAAAATCATTTTTACTTTTTGTAACAATTATCTCCTCTCTATTAATGTTTAACTATAATTCACCGTCAAACGGTCAAAGTTATAAACTTATATGGATATTTTGATCAACTTATTTAATTTTTATTTTTTTAATTATATAAATAAATAATAAATAATTACTTAATTTAAAATTATAAAACTTAATATATTTAAAAATTAAATAATTTAAAAAATTAATTTAATTTTTTTTTAAAATTGCTCTAGATCGTCCATCCCAAAATGAACGGTCTAGATCAATTTATATTTTACTGATTAAATAATATTTAAAAAATTAAAAATAAAAAAATTGACTATGATTTCAGTTCATTGTTCATGAAGGTGGAACCGTGGAAGGATATCTACAATTCAACACTCAACAGATATTAGCATCAAACAGACCCAAAACATCAATTCCATGATTGATGATTCCATCTACAATAAACACAATCATCAATCATCAACGGTTCAACACTATCATAGACACAATCATCATCAAGACATCAACAATAAACAGTATAAAGCAATCCAAACGGAATCCCAGAATATTTGCCCAGATCTGGGTTTCGGAAACCCAGATCGGATTTCCAGATGGGTTTCCGAAACCCAGACGCCAGTTTGGATCTGGGTTCTGGAAACCCAGTAGATTGGATGCCAGTTCGCGTCTGGACGATCTGGGTTACCCAGATCCCAGATCGACAGATCCCAGATCGACAGATCCCAGATCGACATCATGTCATCATGGACCAGACGCGACTGGAAACAACCTAGATGAAACCCGAAACCCAGACCGCAAGACGTCGTGATCTGGGTTCTGGAAACCCGAAACCCAGACGTCGCGATCTGGAAACCCAGACACCGATCTGGGTTCCACTTGGTTCTGGGTTTCCAGATCTGGAAACCCAGAACCCAGTAGAACCCAGATCGGCGTCTGGGTTTCCCCTCTTCTGGAAACCCAGACGGGATCTGGGTTTCCAAACCGATGTTTTCCAGATCTGGAAAACCCAGTCCAGATCTGGAAACCCAGATCTGGGTGGAAACCCAGTTCCGGTTTCCACCCAGATCCATCCACCCAGATCAACCCAGATCTGGGTGGAAACCCAGATCGGCGACCACCCATATCTACGTCGTCGATCTGGGTTTCCACCCAGATCTGGGTTTCCAGACGCCGATCTGGACGTACCCACGTACCCACCAGAACCCGAAAACAAAAAAAAAATCAAAGAGAAGAAGAGAAGAAGGAGAAGAAGGAGGAGAGAGACTGAGAGCTGAGAGAAGAAAAACAGTAACAGAGAAATAGAAAAGTGAGTGACGTGAGTGAGTCACGTGACACAATTAGTGACAGTGAGGAACGTGAGTCACGTGAGTGATGAGTGATGAGATGAGTCAGTCTGTCAATGACACGGTGAGGACCAAGGGTAATTCAGTAAATGGTAATCCGTAATAGATTTTATAAATTAAAGTTAGTTATGACTTATGACTTCACTAACTTGTAATCCGTAATCGTGAATAATTAAATTTTTTATTTCGTTTGTGTATCCGGGACCGGTTTCGATTTATTTTTTTAATTTTAAAATATATTTTAATATTAATTTTTTAAATTTTAAATTATTATTTTAAAAAAAGATTCCAGAACCGGAACCGAAACCGTTATAGAACCGGAACCGAAACCTAAACCGTTATAGAACATACGGTTCCAGAACCGAACCGAAACCGTTTTATTTCGGTTAAGGTTCCGGTTCTAGCTTTTTTAGAATCGGAACCGTAGGTTCAGAACCGGAACCGAAACCGAACCGAACCGTGGTCATGTCTACCTGTACCTAAGGAGGATTTTAATAAAACAAGAAAAACAATTGTGAGAATAACTTAGTGAGTGGGTAAGTTTAACATAAACTATACATTTGCTTAAAATACTATTCCTCCCAAAAATATGTTAGAAAACGATTATTAATTACTTTACATTACTTTGTTGAAAACTGTAAACTCATTTTAAGAATGCGAAAGATATTTATCAAACTTTTCTTTGTTTTCTTACTAGCCTATTTGGCAACTCAGGGAAAACTTGTCCTTCATAACGGTGCGCATACACGATACTAGGATTAAGGGAACTCTCACAATGTGTAGTCGCAGATGTGGATACAACTCTAGGATCGCGATTCCCTCCAACATCAGACAGATCTACACTATCCCATACGTGCAGAGGGTGACTGACAGACTCGATCCCCCTATAGTTACTAACTCCCCCCAACTACCGTACACGTATGGAATACTTCGACCGGGTATAAACTTAGGGGCTAGGGTAAACCAAAGGCATATATAAGATGAAATCTCGACAATATGCTATAATATCGCAAAATAACTTTCACAAATAATATCTCTATGCATGTATAAGATTTCAACTTACTCATTTACTTTACTCGAAGAATATATGCATATTCATAACATAATTCATTTAAACTATACATGCATTTGTAGGAAATATAATGCTAATGATAAAATCTTATTCGCATATCAAAACAAAATGATTTGCATTCATATAATAAAATTTATGAAAACTTTATAAAATCCACACTCACAACTTGCTTCCAATTACTTATCACCACTTCCCGTTACGACTCTCGTTCACTCTCCGATTCACCTACAATTGGTTTCGATCGAGATGTCGTTAAAACATAACTCGTGCACAAACTAAACTTTAAGCCACATGAGGATTTCTAATCACAACAATTCAAGTGACTATCTTCACACGATAACACGATAACAATACGGAAAACTATCGTACGCGGAGACTAGCTCAAACCAATTCGTTATCGCAACACAAACTACTCGAAACTCTACAGTTACAAAACCGATAACTATGCCATTCAAAACCAAAGTAACATCATCAATATCAAAATCTAATGGATTCAATAAAAAGAAGATTCAAAACCAAACGACTAACATAAAGCTTATGCGATTTTAACTAGTTATCGCGAATTATCGTTTTTAGCGTTTCGCGCGATTCGTTTGTTTCCAATTAAACTTATCGTCAATTTCAACTCATGACTTTACTTAAAACACGGCAAACAAATATTCAAACACTTTTAAGCACAAACAAGAAAAATATGGCAGCAAGCTTAACGAATATCCATTTCCAGTTTCAACTTCGAAATTGCGACAATCTAACGATTTCGCGCGAAACAAAATCTATCCGATTAACTTAAATGTAGTTCAAACTATCCCAACATCAACTTTAACACTTTAAGGGGCTTAATAACGACTCGAGGCAGTGAGATAACATCAAAAACACTTTCATAGTCGACAACGAAAATCATAAACTAAAAACATTCGCATTCGTGGAAAACTCAACCAAATCGCTCGGAAACAATTTCTCAATATCCGAATGACTATCCGATACTTTAAAACGCACTAAAATGCATTATTTCCCATGACGACGAACTTGAATTTAAAAACATAACTCAACAGCCCCTAACTTCTCCTATAACAGCCCGTAAACAAAACGCAACGAACACGATCGATGATAATTTCATTCCAAAAACACAAACAACAATATCGAGCGAACCTCCGCACTAACGAGGTTCTAAATCCTAAACTCAATCAAATTATGATCAATTATCATCCATAACTGAATTCTAAATAGTTTCCATCCAAACTAAAACCATAATCAAAATTTACCTCTCTAAATTCGTTCGAAAACTTCGACAAACACTCTCGAACAATCACGACGGCGACGACGCTCATGAAAGCTCACGGCAGCGAGCAACACCTCCTTTCTCCCTTTCCAACTTGATGAAGAGCCCAAAGGAGGATGGGTTGAGTTCTCGGCCTAACCTGACAGCTGCTCGGTAGCAGCTTGCACAACGGCAGCTCACGACGACAGCACACGGTAGCACCTGGTTCACGGTCCTTGAGTGTCCACGAGCTGCACTAGCACACCTAACAGATCACGGCATCACTCAGAACGTCGACAGCAGCTGCACCTCTCGTCAGTAACTCCTCAAGGCAGCAGCGACTCGGCAGCAACGGTAACAGCTTCTCAGCTCACGGCAGTGGACAGTCCACGATCGGCTCAACCAGCTCACTTCTGCTTGCATGCACGGGCTGGAGTTCTCAGATCTGTCCTTGCATGTACTCCTTTGCTTCAGATCTGAACTTCTCCTTCAGCTTTGCTTCTTGAAGAATGGTGGTAGCCTCTCTCTCTATCACGGCTAGGAAATGGATGAGTGACATGCAGCTCTCGATTTTGCTTGAAGAAGGGAGGCCGAATCTCTCTAGGTGACTTACTTCTCTCCCTCACTCGATTCTCTCTTTCACTCACGAGCAAGCCACGAGCAGGTCACTCTCACTTCACTCTCTCATTTTTGTTTTCGGTTTGCTTGAAATGGAGTGTTGACTGAATATGATTATTTGCTATCTTCACTTTTAATATTTGCCCTTTTTTTTAAAAAAAAAAAAAAAAACATGGCTTGCTTATCATTTGATGACACATGGTCACTATACATATCCATTTCATGCCACTTGCTATTGCTCATTCCTTGCATGTGTGACATGTGTCACTTTCATGCAATAACTTCATTTGATTAAAGTCTTTCATGCATTCTCCCATTTTCGATTTCGAAATCTAATTCCGTTTCCATACATCCGTCCGGGAATCCACTTTCAATTTAATCTCGGCTTCGCACACTCGGAATTATATAATAAATTTCGAATCTGTCTTCACGAACTCGAATTTATTTTTCTTATTCTAAAATAATTATTCTGAATATTTTCGGATCCGATAATTATATTTTTCCGATCGAACGCGATCCATCGGAAAAATATTTCGCTCTCGACGAACGAGATTTTAGGTTTTACAATTTGAGTGAATTGTTGGGTAATTGAATGGTTTTAAATGAAAAATTTTGGTTAGAAAGTTAATTGAAAGATTAGTCAAGAATATGGCGTCGTTGTGTTTTGGTGTGTAGAATTTTAATGAAGTTAATAATATAATGTATTTGTGGATTCTAAATTAATGTGATGGTTGGATTCAAGTGTAGGAAAATTTCAAGATCAAAGGGAGGTTTTGAAGAGTGGTAAATTAATGTTAGAAATAAGTTGTAAGCCCAGACTGAAGGTGTGGAAAAACTGAAAAACTAGTCAAAAAAGGTTGGTGTACACTTGTTTTAAAAATCTCACTTTTACTAGTAAGGGTTTTGTTATTTTAGTATGTGATTTTGTTAAACTTTAAGTAAATTGATTCCATGAATAGGTGTGAACTATGGTTTGAATGATTTTGTGACATTTCATGATGAAAATTTTGAAAAATTGTGTAAAAGTGTATGTTGACCGAATGGGTAGGTGGAGGACTTTGTGAAATTGTTTCGATAAACTATGATAAAATGATGTTTGTATGTGATTTTAATGACTTTCGAATAGAAACGGAAAAGAATCGAAAAGAAATTAACGAGTTTAGTACCTTGACTGAATGTATATCGGAAGAAGAGTAGGAATGTTTTGAATAAATTTGATGAATTAATTAAATGCAAAATAGTGTTTTGTGATGTTTATATTGATAACTTGAATATTTAGAAAAAATTGTGACTGTAAATTTATTTGTTGCATTCCAAATGAAAATTTTATTTAGAAATGGAAGTTGTTAAAAACATGAAATTGTTGTTAATAAAAGAAGTTATAAGGGACCTAGTAAACCTAAACATTGGTAGATAGGGATTAGAAGTTGAAATGCCAATAGGGTGATTATAACAGTTTTGCACCGATTTGCCTATACACATTGATGCTAAATTCATGGACCTTACGAGACATCAAGTGTTCGATCCTAGAATTTATGTGATATGTGAAATGAGATCCGACAGATAGTCATCGAGTGTCCGATGTCAAAGAAACGTATTTTTCAGTCCATGATATCGTGTCAGTATTTACGAAAGGCGCTGAAAATTATTAAATAAAATCATATCACTATGTTTAAAGAAAAAATAATAATAATAAATAATATATATAGATGAAAAATGATTATTATGAATTTGATATGTGTAACTTACAAAAGTGCTTTCGTAAGGGATTTGTTATAAAATTTTTACAAATTGAATTAATATGTTTAACAATAAATTGTGTGTATTTTATGCGTGTCTTTATTAGTAAATTGATTTAATTATGAATTTTAGTAAAAGTTAAAGATTTTAGACATTTTATTTTATAATACAGTATTTTGAATAAATGATTAATATAAAGTTGTGTACATCCACTAAGTAGAAATACTTAGCATGTTGGATTTTTCACGCGTAAGTTGAGACTTTGCACTGTAGATAGAAAAAGAAGAGAAGACAGCTACCGTGCTTTTTACGAGTCACAATCATTTTGCATTTGATAGTTATTCTTTTGGTATTATATAATGGTGTTAATGTTTATGAAGATGCATGTACATATATATGGAGTCGTGAGGTTTTGTATATGATGATGTATATAAATCGTAGAAAAAACTTTTGATTTGTAAAGTAATTTTATAAATGAATTGTTAATTATCTTTTAATTAGTGTTTCATTTCAATTAAATTGATTTTTATTAAATATTGTGTTTATAAATGTTTGTGCGGCAAAGTGATTTTGGAGTCAGACGGAAGGTCCGAAAAGGTGGTGAGGGAAAATGGATTTCTATTAGAAGTATATTTATTTTACTTGCAGATTTTTATAAATTTGGATTTTCAAAAAAAAAAAACGAAACTCTATCGGATTTTCTTTAAAACAAAAACAATATTTTGGAATAAATATAAAGTTTTTAAATAAAATATTAGTAAGGTAGTATCCTCCGTCTGGATTCTCCATTCCGACGGCAGTCAGGCGGAGGATGTTACATCATTAGACTCGATCATTTATGAAGAAGACGAACAGTGTCTTCGACATTAGATCTCACCATAATATATCAACTTTCTACCTTAAATCACATAATCAACCATTTCTAGCTCTATTCATCAAACTTTATCACCAAAATTGAAAAACCGATTGAAAAAATCCAAGAAATCCAAAGTCGATTGTGAAGGGGACACTGAAGGCATTGCTTGACTTTAATGATGGTCAACAGCAGTCAGCTAAAGGTTGATGGGGTTAACAATTGTTGAATGGTGATCAATGGACGCATGGGTCCCACAATCTATGAAAGAGAAGTTTGAAATGGTAAAATGATGGTCAAATTAGGGGTGGCAATATAGGTCATGACACGACGGGTCGACACGAATTCATGAAAAATAAATGGGTATAGATTTGAGTTAAACGAATTCGTATCGTAATCGTGTTAACTCGTTTAACCCGTTTATAAAACGGATCGAATCGGGTTTACTTAAATGAATCGTGAGTTGACACGATTAAATTAGGGTAAAATTATAATATTAGCATATTATAAGGATTAATGTGTAATTATGCATGCATATATATACAAACACATTTACCAAACCCTAAACTTACTCAATTAAGGTCACGACCTTTCTCCCTTAAGGTCGTTGTCCTTTCTTCCTTAAGGTCACGGCCCCTTTCCCTCACGGTCACCGATCATCATCCTTTCTCACGGTCGCAGCCGCTCTTCCCTTACGGTAGCAGTCGTTCCTCCCTTACCATCATGGTGGCCGTCCCTTCCTCCTCATGGTCATCGCGCCTTCTCCACGGCTCCACCACCATATATATTTGTTTGTTTGGATCTATTGTTTGGATATTTATTTGTTTGAATATATTGTTTAGGTGTTTATTTTTGGTATGATATTTATTTGTTTAAATCTATTGTTTTATGTTAATTTTTGGTTTGAGATTTATTTGTTTTGATCTATTGTGTTCATGTTTGGTTTGAGATTTATTTGTTTGGATCTATTGTGTTCAATTTTTTGTTTGAATCTAATGATCTATGTTTATATTTATGGATAAACAAATGGATAAACGAATTCGTGTTGATAAACGAATTCAACTTTAACGAATTAAACGGGTTGGAGAATTAAATGGGTTAAACGGTAAACGAATTAAACGAATTAAGTGGGTTAAACGAATTAATGGGTTGACGGGTTAATGGGTTTGGATCCTATTCAAATGATAAACGAATTAATCATGTCGAGTTATGTTATTCGTTTATAAACGAATTCGTGTCAAATCGAAAAGTGCTAACCCGTTTCTTAAACGAATTCGTGTCAAATTGATCGAATCCATAAACGAATCGAATCAAATTCAGTCCAATCCGACATATCAACCTTTTTTGCCACCCCTAGGTCAAATCATGAATGAATAGGCTTTTTACATGTGAGGGTATTTCAATAATTTGAATTTTGGTTTTTTCTTTTAATTTTAAATGATGAGGATATATGGATAAATTTGTGGTAAGGATAACTTCGTAACATTGTGTATAAGATGCAATTAGTTTATTTAAAAGGATAAACGTAGTTTTCTTTGGAAAGGGCTAAACATGAATTTTGCTTTTGAGTATTGATTTGTTCGTGAAATTCCCACTTATTTTATTTAGTCCATCATTAATTATTAAGTCAAGCTATGACAAACATTCAAAAATTAGAAAAGTATGCAGTGAAAAAATACTGGTCAAGATTCTTAGAGTAGTTATAATAATTAATTGTGGTAGACAAGTGTGAAAGATCAAGAAATAAATTTCGAAACACCTAAATTTTGTAATCTCTTCTTAAATTATTAATAAAATCAAAATAGTAAGCACCACCAAAAGCTAAACTTACTCAATATATTTAAATATATATATACACACATATATATAGTATCTTTTTCTTTTGAGCAAATACGTGCAATTTCTTTTTTCTTTTTACAATGAGATGAAATATTACAAGAAATTTAAAGGAAGGACACAATTTACAACTACAATAACACAGTTCTCGAGTTGACACAAAATTCAAAGTCTCCTCCAAGTGCTATATAAAATATTACATTTTTCTTTGGAGCAAGTACGCGTAATTTCTATTTTCTTTTTACAAAGCGACGAAATGCTAAAAAATATTATCTTTTTCTTTTGAGCAAATACGTGTAATATTTTTTTTTTCTTTTTACAAAGAGATGAAATGTTAGAAGAAATTTAACGGAAGGACACAATTCACCACCACATGAAGGCAGTTTCTCAGTTGACCCAAAATTCAAAGTCTCCTCCAGGTGGTGAAAAATATTAACTTCCCAGAATTTCTATGAGGAATTTTTTATAAAGTTTCTAATTGACTGATTTATTTAAAAAAAAAAAGGTAGAAAGATAATTTGAAAAGATTTTCAAGAAAATGACAAAGCAAAATGACTATATAATGGTTCTAAACCAATGTCTTGCAATTAGAACTGGTTGAGTGCGTTAGCATGGAGTCAAAATGGGTGTGGGCTTTGAGAGTGCTATTGATGTTTGTTTTGTTGGAAGGGTATTTGAGTCAGGGGTGTTTGGAAGAAGAAAGAGTTGCTCTTTTGGAACTCAAACATTTCTTCAATCGTCCTAACAGGCTTAAAAATTGGGTAGACAGAGGGCAGAATTCTGATTGCTGTAAATGGGAATCACTTTACTGCAACGAAGGTACAGGCAGAATTCGTTATCTTGATCTCAAAGATACAAGGGATCTAAGTTTAGGAGAATGGTATCTAAATGCTTCTTTATTTGCTGCATTCGAAGAACTAGATGGGTTCGACTTGTCTAATAACCATATAGCCGGCTTTGTTGACAACAGAGGTCTGTTACACTTCATCTTTGCAATCATCGCTGCAACATGTTGGGATGAAATATTTGCTTTATAGTTTTTTAGCTGCTAAATAATTGAATCGTTGGTTAAATAATTCATTCTTGTACATGTTGCAGGTTTCGACAAGTTGTCAAGATTGAGAAACTTGAACAATCTACAGTTAAGAGATAATATGTTCAACAATAGCATTTTATCATATCTTGGTGTTTTATCAGCCTTAGGAACTCTAAATCTGGAAAACAATGGATTAAATGGAATTATTGATATTTCGGGTATTTAAATATGACTTTTGTTCTTTTCTCTGTTTCTCTGATAACAACAAATTTTTTAGTTGTTTTTCTTTTTTTCTTTTTATGTTAATGTTGTTTAACACATTCCAGGACTGGGCTCTTTTCGTAATTTAGAGTTTTTAGATATGAGCAGCAACAAGATTGACAAAATTATTTTTCCCAAAGGTGATGAGGAAAACAAAAATTGACTACTTTAAAAGGGTAGTAATGTTGTTTGAATTAGTTCCATCCCTTGCACACGTTAACACTGGCTACAATATTTTTCATTATTTATTCTAATAATTGTTTTAAAGGTTGTAAATTGGTTTTCACATGCACCATAGGTTTGATGAAATTGAAAACCCTTAATCTGCGAAATGTCAGCATCCACGATGGAAGCAGTCTATTGCAGTCATTGGGCTCATTTCCAACCTTGGAGGAACTTGATCTTAGCTTTAACAATTTTAGTGAATCAACACATAGTCAAGGTAAGTGTTCTGGGACCTCTTCTTTTTGATGATTTCCTTGGCAAGCATTGTTATTGGTTTATTTAGTTTGGTTATGGAGGGTGGACATTTTTTTCTTCTTGCCGGTAAGGTTTTTAACAAGGTCTACTTCCCATTGGATTTTTTCGGTAAAGGTTTTAAAGAGGTTTACTTCATTGAATTTTTTCGGTAAGGTTTTTAATATGGTCTATTATAGGATTTGATATACTTCGATTTGGTATCGACCATTCTCATGGTCTAGTTTTAATCTTTTAGAGATTGTTTTTCATTTTGCTTTGGCTTTCTACCTTGCTTTGCCTCGTATGTTTCTCCTCTCTTTTTAATAAAAGTTGGCTTAACAACATTCTTATGTAAAAAAAAAAAAAAATTAAGTGTTGCTCCTTTACGGTTTAATCATAATTATAATTTGTGATCCAAATATATCTTTGTTTAAAGTTGTTGCTCTTTATCTTTAGAATACTCGGATAATTTTACAAACGTGGAATGGTTAGACTTGGAAAATTCTTTTCTACACATAAGCTTTCTTCAAAGCATTGGCGCTTTCATTTCCCCCAGACATTTGTCCATGAGAAATTGTCAATTTATATTAGTACTTGATCATTACTCACTGTTAAATCTTATGAAGACCTAAAAAAAAAAAAAAATTATGTCTATTAAATATGTAGCTTTGTTTAAACTTGCACTGCTTTTTTCCATTAGAGTACCTCAATAATTTCACCAGCGTGGAAGAGTTGTACTTAGATGGATCTTCTCTACATGTGAGCCTCCTTCAAAGCATCGGAGCTTTCACTTCTCTCAGACATTTTTCTATGCAGCGTTGTCAAATCGATGACATCTTAAGTTTTAAAGGTACTTTACTCGATACTTAATACATTTATATCACAAACATGTTACAAGACAAAAATTTTTAGTTCACACATGAGCTATGCCTATCTGTTAGTTCTTACAAAATTAAGGAAACAATTCACATATG
This sequence comes from Dimocarpus longan, assembly GCA_022984855.1. Lineage (NCBI taxonomy): Eukaryota > Viridiplantae > Streptophyta > Magnoliopsida > Sapindales > Sapindaceae > Dimocarpus > Dimocarpus longan. Next base: position 22,725,284 of record CM041024.1, read on the forward strand.
CTAATTATTGGTACTAAGAAAACAAAGTTTATATTTTGACGCTAGTTTCAAAACTTTTGACTTTTTTTATGCTAGAAAAATAAAGATCTCATCTTGATTATCCAATTGATTTATGGTAACACATATCATGAGAGATTCAGTTTCACTACTAGTATGAACTCAATTTTTCTTAATTTAACGATACCTACACGTAAAAATGAAAGCAAGGGTTCATTTATACTCGTGTATCCTTGAAAAATAGTCCCTGTAAAACTCATATCAAGACTAGCTAGATCTACTTGGTTTGCACTAACATATAAATACACATTAATTATAATAATCTCTCAATTGTTACATATCTCTACAATTAATTTGACACTTCATTTGACACTCGCTCCCCACCATCTCTCTGTCATCACCACCCACTCATCACCAAGGCCTAAACCCATCACACCACCCTAACCCAGCTTGTCTTCTTCTCGGCTATCGGCCACCACCGACGACAGATAGAATTTAAAGAACAGATAAATTGCAAAAGCCAGAATAATTCATCCTGGTCCTACTTCAGTATTTATAATAATAATCTTTACACTGTGATAATTACAAAAAATACAATGATAAGTATAAAGAATTAACACAGATAATACAATAACTACATAACATAAATCTATCATAACTAATATGATTGAACTGATCACCTTACGGTTATTGATGATAAGAGTAAGACTTCCACTAGTATTTGACATCTTTATTTTTCTTTAACATTCCCCCTCAAACGTAGGGGTGATGTTTTCACACCAAGTTTGTTTTTCAGATAGTCAAATCTAGAGAAAGTCAAGACCTTAGTAAGGCAATCAGCTATCTGATCACAAGATGGAACATATCGAACATCTAATTCATTCTGTACAACCATGTCTCTAACAAAATGAATGTCCACCTCAATATGCTTAGTCCGTGCATGAAATACAGGATTTGCTGCCAAAGCTCCTGCACTCATATTATCACACCAGGCAATTGGACAACGGGGCAAACTAATATGGAGTTCAGATAGCAGTGACTTTAACCAAGCAATTTCAGCTGCTAAGTTTGATAAGGCTCGATATTCTGATTCTGTACTTGACCTTGCCACTACATGCTGTTTTTTAGATGACCAGGACACCAAGTTTTCACCAATAAAAACACAATATCCACCCACTGATCTTCTATCCACAGTATCACAAGCCCAGTCGGCATCACAAAATCCAACCAGGTCAATTCTTGCACTTGGCTTGAAATGCAGACCTTGATTACAAGATCCTTTTAAATACCTCATTACACGCTTTACAGCTTGCCAATTTGACATAGTTGGGGACTGCAAAGATTGACTTAATTTGTTGACAATGAAGGCGATATCTGGCCTAGTAAAGGTTAGGTACTGTAACGCACCAACGGCACTGCGATACAAACTAGGATCGTGCATAAATTCCCCCTGGGAGGCTGACTGAGATACTGATGCTGGGGTAGTGCAAGGCTTGACGTGAACAAGATCAAACCTATGAAGAAGATCACAAATGTATTTGGTTTGAGTCAGATACATACCAGAATCATCACGAAACACTTCAATCCCAAGAAAATAAGTGAGATCACCCAAGTCTTTTAGTGCAAAGGTGGCATGAAGGTCCTGTGTCAATTTGCGAATCAAAGCAGGATTATTCCCTGTTATTAATATATCATCCACATAAACAAGTAGTAATAACAGAGTAGAGCCCTTTCTGAAAAAGAAAAGGGAGTGATCAGAAATTGCATTTGAAAATCCCCACTGGAATAATGTCTTACGAAGTTGATCAAACCATGCCCGAGGTGCCTGTTTAAGGCCATATAAAGCCTTATGTAATTTACATACATGAGTGGGATGAATCGAATCAACATAACCTTCCGGTTGAGCCATATAAACTGCTTCATGAAGAACACCGTTTAAGAAGGCATTGTTAATGTCAATTTGTCGAATTGGCCAGTCGAAACTTACTGCAAGAGCCAATATAAGCCGAATGGTGGAAGCCTTGACTACTGGACTAAATGTTTCTTTGTAATCAACACCCGGAGTTTGATGGAAGCCTTTTGCGACTAATCGAGCTTTATGGCGAGCAATTGAGCCATCCGGATTCAGTTTAGTTTTGAACACCCACTTGTTGCCGACAACATTAAAACTGGAGGAATATGGCACGAGAGACCAAGTTTTATTTTTCTGCAGAGCTGTAAACTCAGCATCCATGGCAGCTTTCCAGTCATGAAGTTGCAAAGCCTGTTGAACGGAGGAAGGTTCAGACAACACCGGATCACCTGCAAGTTGAGCAACACAGGAAAATGTTTTTGGCTTGAAAATTCCTGCTTTGGCCCTGGTAGCCATGGAATGAGTAGGGATGACAGATTTTCGATCAGGTTGACTTAAAAGAGAACTCTGTTGTATAGGTGTGGGGTTGACAGAAGTAGAATCAGATAAGGTGGAAGCAGGAGCTGTGTTGGTAGTGGAAACAGATGGAAGGGTAGATGGACAAGTTGGTGAGTTGGATGAATGACTAATGGGTCGACTCGACTGTGTTTGGAACTCAAACGATGATTGATCAGACCATGATGAAGAACTATCAGATTGGTCATGACGAAGAGGCATAGGAGACAATTGTGAAACAGGGACTGAAGCTGTAGCAATTTGTTGTGAAGGTTTGACAGGTGTGGACGATAGGGAGGTAGGTTCGACTACAACATCTTGGGTGGATTTCTGGAATGGTGTTCCTGCAGTTTGTGTTGTTTGACAGAACTGCTGATCAAGGTGATTGGTTTGTGGAGAGAAAGAGGTAGAAGATGATGAAGAAAAATTTGTGTTGGTAGGTTCGGCAGTGTGTAGATGAGTGGGAGTAGGTGGAGAATTTTTTAAAGAAGAAAAAGGATTAGACAAAGTTGATTTTACCTGAGTATGATGTCGTGGGGACAAAGCAGCTGCAGACAAATTGTTATTTTCAAGAGAACCACCTGTATAACCATGTGCTACTGTTTGTAAAGTCTCAAAAGGCTTTGGAAGGCCAACCCAAGTCATGATCTCTGATTGTGATTGAAAGGAATTATTTAAAAAATCACTTTTTGCAAATGGAAAATAAGTTTCATGAAAAACAACATGTCTAGATATAAAAATACGTCCAGTAGAACTGAGACATTTATACCCTTTATGGGATTCACTGTACCCAATAAAAACACATTTTTGAGTATGAAATTGTAATTTGTGTTTATTATATGGGCGTAAATACGGGTAGCAAGCACACCCAAAAACACGAAAAGAGGAATAGACAGGTTGAGAATTAAATAATTTTTCGAAAGGTGATGTTCCATTTAAAATTAATGTAGGTAATCTATTTATTAAATAAGTAGCAGTTGAAAAAGATTCCCACCAGAATTTTAATGGTAAAGATGCTTGAGCAAGTAGTGTTAAACCGAGCTCAACAATATGTCTATGTTTCCTCTCCGCTCGTCCATTTTGCTCATGTGTGTGAGGACAAGGATGTCGAAACTCAATACCTGATTGAGTCAAAATTTGTGTGAATGGACGGTATTCACCACCCCAATCACTTTGAATAATTTTTATTTTTCTATCAAACTTATTTTCAACCAGTGATTTAAATTGAAGAAAAATGTTTAAAGCTTCAGATTTTCTTTTAAGAGGATAAATCCAAGTGAATCTTGTAAAGTCATCAATAAAATGAATGTAATATCTAAATCCATTGGCTGAAAATAAGGGTGCAGGTCCCCACAGATCTGTGTGTATAAGTTCAAGGGGAGAGCATGTTTTGGTATTAGACAAAGAAAATGGCATGGCATGATTTTTTCCAAGCTGACAAGCATGACAGAAATCCAGATTTTTATTTAAATTTATATTTTTATTACAAAGTTTTAGAATTGAACCTAATACTTTGCTAGAAGGATGGCCCAATCGCTGGTGCCAAATATTATTTTCAACACTGGATGAAAAATCAAATGACTCAGATGTAGGCTCAACAGCAGACACAAAACTAGAATTCTGAATTTTAGGAGACATAGAAGCAGTAGGCTTGTTCATTTGATACAGTCCTTGATTAAGTTTCCCTTGAAAAAGTACCTGTCGAGTTGCTTTGTCCTTCACAACACAACAATCAGAATAAAATTCAATTAGAATATTATTGTCAGCAGTTAATCTGGAAACACTCAATAAATTTTTTGTAATGTCAGGAACACATAAAATTTCATTGAGATTTAAGCTTCGATAGGGTGTATGAAGTGTAGAATGACCAATGTGTGTGATTTTTAAAGGACTACCATTTCCAACCACAAGTTTTTTCTTACCATTATAATCTGATTTTACCATGAGATTGCTCAAATCACCGGTGATGTGGTTTGTCGCACCACTGTCAGCATACCAGGCAGAGTCTTGAACTGTATCAGGTGTAGCAGTAAAAGCAGCAGCAGTATTATTTTGATTAAAACTACTTTGGGTATTATTGTTGTTATTTGCTCCCTGATTATTATAATTGTGGTCAAACCTGTAATAACAAATTGCTGCAACATGTCCCAATTTGCCACAAACTTGACAGGAGGGCCTCTGATTGTTATTATATCTGCCTCTGCCTCGTCCTTGATTGAATCGGCCTCTACCACGACCATTATTGCGACCGCGAACACCACCATCTTGTGGTATTGATTGGCTTCTTGACATATCCTTTTGCTTGTTGTTGACTTGGCTATTTACAGCAAGGTTTGCTGTGAAAGAATTTTGAGTATTCAATTGCTCTATTCTGCTTTCTTGAGTCAAAAGTATGGCTTCCACTTCTGACCAACTTATGGTGGCCTTCTGATGTGTGATTAGAGAGACAACACTGTCATAATCCCTATCAAGACCTGCCAAAACAATAGTGATCAGTTCAAAATCTGGAAGAGGATGTCCTGCTACTGCCATCTGATCTGCCAAGTTTTTCATCTTGGTGAGATATTCATCCACAGTCATGGAACCTTTGATTGTACGTTGCATTTGCTGTCTATAATTCAACGTATTGGCCATGCTTTGATTTGCAAAGACAGTTTCAAGTTTCAACCAAACTTGATTGGAAGTGTTTAAACCAATAACTTTTGCTAAAATGGGTTCAGTCATTGTACTCAATAACCAACCCAGAAGAAGTTGATCATGCATTATCCAGTATTCATAAGCAGGATTCAATATTGGCAGATTATTGGTGGATGTTGTAGGGAGATATTGAGGAGGGCATGGATTGGTTCCAAGAAGATAGCTATCAAGTTTATGCCCACGAATAATAGGGAGAACAATGGATTTCCAAAGGAGATGGTTACTGCGATCCAGCTTGATCACAGCTGAGAGATTAAGTTTTCCACCAAAGGGAGTGTGCGAATCTCCATTAAAAGTAGAAAAAATACTGCTGTTTTTGGTAAGAATTTCTGTGTTTGTGGTAGTGGGAACATGAGTGGTAGTATTGATAATGTTGTCAGGTTCAGATGATTGTGCAATGGAGGAAGCGTGTGATTCTGTTGGGTTTTGGACATTGAGGTTGGAAGGATCTGTCATCGTAAGAAAATGTGGACACTAGTCTCAAATGCTGGCTCTGATACCAAGATAGAATTTAAAGAACAGATAAATTGCAAAAGCCAGAATAATTCATCCTGGTTCTACTTCAGTATTTATAATAATAATCTTTACACTGTGATAATTACAAAAAATACAATGATAAGTATAAAGAATTAACACAGATAATACAATAACTACATAACATAAATCTATCATAACTAATATGATAATAATATCTTGAACTGATCACCTTACGGTTATTGATGATAAGAGTAAGACTTCCACTAGTATTTGACATCTTTATTTTTCTTTAACAACGACAGAACGAGCAGTTCCTGGTTCTTATTCCTCGGCAAAATGAATGGCTAACCTCGGCTACCACCGCCTCTGTTTCCTGGTTCGTCTTTCTCCGCCACAACCGCAGGGAGACTCTGCTTCGTCGCCTCTGGTTCTTCCTCCTCCTGCCGTCGCATCTGGTTCTTTTGGTTCCTCTTCCTCCACCACAGGAAGACTCTTCTTCGTCGCCTCTGGTGGTGGTATGGGTTTTTTCCCTGGGTTGGTTGTTGGTGGTGGGATGGTTTTTTTGTTTCTCTATATGTTGAAAAAAATGCAAAATTTTTCTGGGTTGGTTGTTGGTGGTGCCTAAATTTTGTTTCTCTATACATTAAAAAAATGTAAATTTTTTGTTTTTTACATTGAACCCAGATGTTGATGGTGTTTATGGCTGACTGTTTTTGTCGGAAGACTACGTGTTTGATGAATTGTGTGTGAGAGGAAAAAAAAGAGTGGTTATATCTTGTTTGTTGAAGATTATGTGTTTTATTTATTTTTAATTTGTCAAATTTTTTTATTTTTTATTTTTTGAATTTTGATTTTGAAAAATTTTTTTATTTAATTTTTTAATTTTTTTCAAATTAATGTGAAGATCTGATGCAAATTTTTTAGTTAATTTATTTAATTTTTATTTAATAATAATTATTATTTCAATTATTTAAAATTTTAATTAATTTATTTATTTTTGTTTAAATTTAATTGTAAATTCTAAATTTTTTATTTAATTTTAAATTTATTTTATTTTCGTTACGAAAGGTAGTTTGTTAAACGATTAATTTATTTTGTTTCTTATTTTTTGATTTTTCAATATAGTAAAAGTATTTTGTTTTTTTATTGGTTTTGTCAAAACCATTAAAAAATTGGATAGAAGCCATTTTTGGCCAACGATAAAGGTATTTGGACTAATATTTTAAAAAGTTAGGATAAACCGATATTATTTATTGTCTCAGAGGATAGTTGAACTAACTAATTCTCACCCCAATTTTAATTTTCATGCATTGAACAATATCTAACATTCAAGAATTACTCGGAATTTCTAAAACAATAACTAACATATTTTCAGCCACATAAAGTATGTAGGGATAATAATAGCTATACAGATTTGTTACCATTTAAATGTATTCTGTCTTTTCTAGCATCTTATTGGTTTTGATTGGATATATAGAAGAAGACTAAACCACATAAATGATGAAATTACCTAAAATGACATCTAATGTTATAAATCTAGAGACTGCTCTTGGGGATCCATTTAATTTAACAACTTATTTTTCTTTTGACAGGTTTAGACTGGAGTTCAAGATTGAGCAACTTGGAGATTTTGTATTTAGGATATAACATGTTCAACAATAGCATATTGTTATGGCTAGGTGCATTTTCGTCATTAGAAAAAGTACATCTAAATGATAATAGATTAAAAGGAGTCGTTGATATATCAGGTGATTAAGGGGTCGTTTGTTTTTTTATCTGAAGACTGAACAGTGCTGCTGAAGACTGAAAGCTGAATAGTGACTGAAATCTGAAATCTGATTGACATGTTTGTTTTTTCTTTTCTTATCTCTGAATGTATAATAATTTTGTTTGTTTTTTAAAGTTAAAATTATCTGATTACTAGTAATTTGACATTTATATCCTTTTACTATTAGTTGTTGTGTAATTTTATTTAATATGATACAAACCATTGTAATAAATTATTTAACAAATATTAAAACACTTATATATAATATTTTTTATTCATAATTAAAATAAGATTAATTATTATAGTAGAATCAATTAAGTTTATATGTTCAAATAAAAATAAATAAAATAATCTTAAATTGAATTACTATTATAACAAAAGTTGAAATTGTAACTTATATATATAGTATTTTTATTCATAATTAAAATAAGATTAATTAAAATAGTAGAGTCAATTAAATTTATATATTCAAATAAAAATAAATAAAATGGTTTTAAATTAAATTACTATTACAATGAAAATTGAAATTGTAAAGTAATATATATTTTCTGATATAATTAAATAAAAATAATCAAATACTTAAACAAATTGATTTGTAATTTGATCTCTGAGTTATTGCATAAACATTTTATCAATAAAGATTCTTACCAGAATTTAATTAGAGAAATATTGTAATCCAGCTATAAAAAAAAAAAATTGATGTTAAGATGTTTAGAGTTTTTATTTTTCAATGTTATTTATTAAAGTATTAAAAGAAATTTTTATAATATAAAACTAAAACAAACTTGGAAACATATTATTTTAGGAAGGATAAACTTGGAATAATATATTTATAAATTATTAAGTGATTTTGTATTAAGTGATAAGTCAAAAAATGTTACTTTTTTTTTTTAAGTGGTTTTTGGGTGATTTTAAGTGATTTGGCCACTTAAAAAAACAAACAAAAATCTCTTAATTAACCAAATTAAGCACTATTAAGTGTTAAGTGTAAAAAACAAACAACCCCTAAGCTTGGTTCTTTCTATACTTTTCTCTTTAACAGCCAATTTATTTTAACTATATTTAGCTTGTTGTATTTCTCTCTTTCTATCTCTTTTTTATTTCCATTAACTCAGTTTAACATTTCCCAGGATTAAGCTCATTAAATAAATTAGAAGTACTGGACATGAGCAACAACGGGATTGACAAATTAATTTTCCCCAAAGGTAGTATTGGAAACAAAATTTGATCAATCAATACTCTGAATGGGTAGCATTGTCCGTTCAATTAGTTCCATGCCTTGCACATGCATATTACGATTGACCGATAATCTTTAACATTTATTCAAATAATAATTTTGAAGCTAATAAATTGGTTTCCACATGTACCACAGGTTGGAAGAAATTGAAATTCCTTAATTTAAGGAATGTCAACATTCGCGATGGAAGCGATCTATTACAGTCATTGGGCTCATTCCCATCCTTGAAGGAAGTTGATCTCAGCTTCAATAATTTCAGTATATCAATGCCTACTCAAGGTAAGTCACCAGTGCTCCTCTGAAATTTTGTCTAATTAATGTTCCTTTTTATAGCTTGGTTAAAGTTAGTGGTCCTTTTCATTAGAGTATTTGAGTAATTTTACCAACGTGGAACGCTCGACCTTGGATGGTTCTTCTCTACATATAAATCTTCTTCAAAGCATTTCTGCTTTCACTTCCCTGAGAATTCTGCTGATGATGAATTGTCAACTCAACGGCATCTTAGGTTTTCAAGGTACATTACTCGATGTTGAATATTATTAAGACCCTACACCTTAATTTATATATATGTTCCATATGTAGCTTCTTTAAAGTTGCTGCTCCTATTTTTATCAGAGTACTTGCATAATTTGACCAACTTGGAAGGTTTGTGGTTGGATGGTTCTTCTTTTCATATAAGTCTTCTTCAAAGCATTGCGGCTTTCACTTCTCTCAAAACTTTGAGTATGAAGAGTTGTCAGCTCAATGGCACCTCAAGTTTAGAAGGTAAATCACCCATTGGTAAATATTATAAAGATCCAACATTTGAATATGCGCTTCTTCTCGACTTTTCAATTTCAACTCTTCTATCTTTTTCTTATGTTCGCAGATTTGCCTAATTTAATGAATTTCAAGAATCTTTATATGGATGATAGTAGGATGATGACTTCTCTTGAGTCTTTGTCAATATCTAGTTGTGGACTGCAAGACACTTTATCCCATCAAGGTTAATATTTCTCCCTATTTTACATATAATATGTCTATTGACTCTCTTCAAAAAATGACAAATTCCTTACAATTCGAATATTTAATAAGAACAAATGTATAGAATTAATATAAAATGACTATACAATATATTAAAGATTCATTTACCTATAATTTAAATTTATTTGTAATTGTAGCTTTTTGTACCTTGTATGTATTAATATTCAGATATTCCAAAAGTATGAGAGTTTTTGCAACACAACTGACATGGTATTTTGTAAGAGTTATATCTTAATTAGCCATAATGTTGGACTAATTGGTATATATATATGTATGTATTTTGCAACTCTAACTTTCTTTTGAGGTAGAAAATCTACCATGCAATTGATGAAATGCAGTACTCAGGCATTGAAACCGTGCCATGTAGAACATAAAAAAACTCATTTGGAATGGTTGGATAGGGTGCATTGAAACAACTGTGGAAGAATTTCACCCTTTCAAGTATTAGACATCTCTTTTGGTCAATTTACTAGAAACTACACTTTAAAATGATAATTTCCAAATACCATTTTCATTTGTAACATTTTTCAGTTTCTTCAAATTTGAGTGTTTACAGCAAGAATTTACTTACTATATGCAGATATTAAATTACACTAATCGTCCTAAATTCCAATCAAATGCCATCGTATTAATTATATTATTGTGCAGATGGTGGCGTTATCCGTGATATCCTCTATCATCAACAAAACTTGAGACAAGTTCATCTCTCTCACAATCGCTTAATGGGGGAGTTTCCAAATTGGTTGTTAGAGAATAACCCACAATTAATGTTTCTTGTTCTAGCCAATAATTCGCTTGGAGGACGTTTCCGGTTGCCAATTCATCCTCACTTGACTTTAAGTCAATTAGATATCTCTAACAATGTTTTTCATGGGCATATTCCAGAAGAAATTGGAAGGTATCTACCAAGCTTGGATGCTTTAAACCTTTCCAGAAATGATTTTAATGGTAGTATTCCCTCGTCAATTGGAGATATGAACCACCTGTATAGTCTGGACTTATCTCACAATCTATTGTCTGGTAAAATACCTGAGCACATGGTCGAGAGTTGTACCAATTTAGCTTTCCTCGTGTTATCCAACAACAGCCTTCATGGCCAGATATTCTCTACAAAATTTAATTTGACAAATTTGGTGAGATTACTATTGGAGGGTAATCAGTTAACTGGAAAGATTCCAGATAGCTTGTCTAACGCTTCCTCTTTGGTAGGATTATATCTTAGTGATAACAAGCTCTCTGGCACTATACCAAGTTGGCTGGGGAATATGTCAAATTTGGTAGATATTATGATATCTAATAATCATCTTGAAGGCTCAATTCCATTTGACTTTTGTCAACTTAACTATCTTGAAGTTTTGGACCTTGAAGAAAATAATCTCTCTGGCAGCTTACCATCTTGCTTCAGCCCTCCATTGATCAAACAAGTTCATTTGTCTAAAAATAGGCTACAAGGGGAACTAAAAGATGTCTTCTATAAGAGTTTTTCCTTGGAGACACTAGATCTTGGTTATAACCAGTTACATGGTAGCATTCCAACTTGGATTAGCAAAATTTCTAACTTGATCTATCTTATCTTAAGGAATAACAATCTTGTAGGTGAAGTGCCAAAACAACTATGCCAGTTAATCCAATTACGTTTGGTAGATTTTTCTCATAACAATCTTGTTGGACACATTCCTCCCTGCCTAGATGTCACTGCACTTCATGGTAGTGATAATAATGTTTCAGCTCCCACCGGTTTCATAAGTCCTAATGATTTCTCTATTTCCTTTAGGGTTAATTCTCAGCCTTCGATGGGTAGTGACCAAACCGTAGAGTTCACAACAAAGAACATATCTTACTCTTACAAGGGGAAAGTACTCACCTACTTATCCGGAATTGATCTTTCCTGCAACAATCTGATAGGTTTGATTCCGCAACAAATTGGAAATCTTACTAGGATTCACTCATTAAATTTGTCCCATAACAACCTGACTGGGTCAATCCCACTAACATTTTCGAAACTTAGACAAATTGAGAGTTTGGATCTTTCATACAACAACTTGAATGGACAAATCCCTCCTCAGATAGTTGAGTTATATAGCTTGAGTTTTTTCAGTGTGGCATACAATAATTTATCTGGTAAAACCCCTGGGAGAATTGCACAATTTGGTACCTTTGAAGAAAATAGCTACGAGGGAAATCCTCTTCTTTGTGGACTGCCATTGAACAAAAGTTGTGACCCAATTGGATCACCATCACTAGAGCCAAAATCTCCAATTGAAAATGAGGAAGATAGCGATTTCATTGAAATGGGCATCTTTTATATGAGTTTTGCAGGGTCTTATACAATTGTGCTGTTAGGAATTGTTATTGTTCTGTGTATAAATCCTTATTGGCGGCGAGTATGGTTTTATTTTGTTGAGACATGGGTGAACTTTTGCTATTATTTTATTATTGATCACCTAGCTCTAGGATTTTGTCATTGAAATATGAAGAAGGATAAATGATATTTACTTTCTTGTGATTTTCTCCATTTATCATGTTGTATTTATAGTCGATTCAACACTTTATTATAATAAATCAATAGTGTTGTAGACTCCATATCGCTTGTGCATAAAATCAAATCGTGTTGCTGGTTGGTATGACTTGAAATTTAAGATACTCATAATAAAATTTTATGCAAAAAACAAGTTCCATTATTTTTAGATCTAACTTGGTTTTAAATGTCATATAAAAGAGAATTAGATTTTTTAAGCATTTACCTATACCTTTTTATTTTTTAAAGTAAAACCTCGTATCATCAATAGCAATCCTACATTTTGTGTAATATTTTTATAACCAATGATGTGGCAATTATTAAATGGTGGCTACACACTATTAATTTATTTCATGTAAAAAATGTCTCCAATTACTAATTCACACATCATTTGTTGGACCACAAATTAGGATATCTTTTTTTTATATATAAAATTGTTGGTCAAAACCAATATTTTATTAATAAGATAAAAGAAACAAATAAAACAAAGCAAGATCGAATGCGAAAACAACACAAAATGCAGTCTCAAAAGGATGAAAAGCAAGTTAGGGGATGGGGGAGATAACAGATGATTCAACTAAAACCAAATCATTGCAAATCAAACCTTATAGTAGACCTCATTAAAAACTTTATCAAGAAAATCCAATGGGAAAAACCCGATAAGAAAAAAAGAGTGTTCAACCCCTAAAGCCAAAGTTAATAAAACCAATAGCAACGCTTGTCAAGTAATTCATCAGAAAGATAGGGGCCTAAAAAACTCGGAGTCGTCCACCACCATGTAGAACAAACGAAAGAAAGAGAACGAGAAGTTAAAACATCTGCAATCAAATAATACTCAAAATTAAATATTGTGTAAGGTTTCTTTTTTCTTTTTTAAATTTTTCTTAGCTTTAAATGAAAAAAAGTACCATTGGTTTTCAAATTATTTTTAGAAAGTAAATCAAATAACATGTGGAAATGAGGAATATTTGGATTATGTAATTTCACTCTCAAAAAATATAGTAGATGTTAAAAAAAAAAAAAAAAAACTATGAGAGGCAAAACAATGAAAATCCATTTTACACTAATATCTGAAAAGGAAAATTAACACTTGTTTCGTAATTTTGACATAAGTAGAATTTTAATTAACTTATGTAGATTGCAAGATGTCATTTTTTCAAAAGAAGAAAAATCCTTATCATAAAAAGATAAAACGTTACGAGTTCTAGTTGCTAATTAATTAATGACATTCACAATAATGTTTAGTCATTGTTTGTTTATGATATCATCCCTTTGCCCCTCATTTCTCAAGAATCAGAAAGTTCATTTTCAAGTTTGGATTTATTCATTTGGAATATGGGTTCTTCTAGTTCATTTTTATTACTTATTTCTTTATTATTGTTTCCCTCTCCTCTCTCTCTTTTTTTTTTTTGAAATTTTATTCCCTTCCACACATAAATAAATAATTGTAAGTATTAATTATGAAAAAGTTACTGCATCCAATGGCTAATAGATTCTAAACTAATATATATTATTAAACTGAGCTTGTTTTATGAAGGAAAGACTCATGATATATGTACAAACACATGACTTCTCACATGTAAACTCCGTTACATAAGAATTGTATCCAAACCATCCGTGTTTTTATAAAATCTTATGTATTTTATGAGATTGTTGATGTTAAGCAAATTTAAATATGCTTATGCTACAAATTTTATACTTTTTCAAGTTTCGGAAATAATTTCTTCTAAATTTGTTATGCTAAAAACATTTAGAAGTAGGTAAACAAATAAAAAAAAAAATTAGAAAAAATAGCTCTTGAACTTGAAAAAATAATAAATTTTTTATAGTATATTTCACTTTTCTTAGCATTCATACAAAAAGATCTTGTAAAAATATATAAATATCATAAAATATAGATGGTCTGAGCATAACTCTTATATATGGTGATTTGCACTTCAATGTGTGTCCAATAACTATCCAATAAATATATATAATCTTACTAGTAAAATCCAGATGCAGCTTTAAAAAATAAGGACAAATTACATTGAAACTACCTTGCTTGATGTTTGGCTTTTGATAAGTGGAACCTACTTTTTATTCTACTTACAAATTAGCCTCAAGTCGTTGGTGTTTACTGTGGTTAACTGTTAAAAGATATAATTGATGGAGATGCAATCTAGTCTTTTGATTCTTTGATTTGAAATTAATATGAAAAAAAATAGAAAAATCAATTAGATCTTTATTATTAATCTATAGATGGATGGGGAAATTTTCATAAAATAAAGTAAAAATTCCAAAAAAAAAAAAAAAAGACGCAGAAAATTTTCATAAAATAAAGTAAAAATTCCAAAAAAAAAAAAAAAAGACGCAGAAAATAATTTCTTTGTTAATAATAGAAATTATTTTTGAAAAGAAGAAGATGAGCAGTGGAGATTTAATCTGGAGCTCCACCCATCTCCATCTCTATGGCAATGGAGACCTTGAAGACCTTTGTGGCTGATGGAGATTCTGATGATAGTTGAGTCTCCGTTGGTAATGGTGATCCTTTTTTTTTTTTTTTTTTAAAAAAAAGGGCCTCCACATGGTGTTTTTATAATTTTAAAAATATAATAAAGGTGTAATTGACATTTTCATGGTCAACTGTAGTCAGTAGTTCATTTAATTTGAAGAAAAATAAAATTCTCTTTTTCCTTATTCCATTTTTTTCAATTTTTTTTTTTTTTGTTTTTGTTTTTTCAATTGATCTCTATTGGTGTTTCATAAGCGGTGAAGATTTCACAGTTTTCCTTTTAAGAAATTTGATAGCTTTCTATATTACTTAGTTTTAAATTATTAACTGGCTCCATAAGGAGAGTTGCCAATTTGGGACTTTGAAGGTTGATCATCGTTAAGGGAGGACCTACTGAAAGTTAATGGTAGGGAAGCTTAGGATTCCTCAGACAATGCCATCGAAGAAAATGATGGAAAAGCGACAACAAAGGGAAGAAGTGAGAACATACTCCAAAACCCATGCACGATAAACAAAATCAAACAAGCAAGGAGGCAAGAAGTTTACACAGGAAAGAAGTTGGACAGTGTGCAAAGGATAGACACAGGAGAGAAACACGAAGAGTAAGAGGACGAATGGGGAAAACAAGTCAAAGAAAATCCCTATTTCTCTCACCCAAGAAGCAGGACGTGAACTGAAAGTGGAAAGCAATAAATGAGGAGTTGATGCAAAGTGGGAAACAGTTGACAACTGATGAACGTGGGAAAAGATGGTGCGCCTTTTTCCTAGACTTGGAAATGGTAACATGAAAAGCAGCATACACAAGTCGTGTCAATCATGTTAGTTATGAGGATGGTTAAAGGCAGAGGAACAAGGGACCAAACCTATTGACTGAAGAAAGCCCAGAGAGAAGGGTTCAACAAGTAATGCAAAGGATCAACCAGACCCGCAAGTGGATAAGGACCAAGGAAGAAAAGGGATCTAGTTGAGAAAAGGAAAACCAAGGGCCTAATTTGGAGTTGATTTAGGCGTTCAATGATCCACTTTCGGCCAATGCATTTTATTCCTTGACCAAAAGTGAGAGGCTACTGTTGATAGAAAATTAGCTCCCTCCCAACATTATTAATTGGGAATCAATCTAAAGAATAGGGCTAGAAATTAAATCCTAAAAGGCAAGCTTAAAGGGAAACCACAATTTAAGCTGAATTATCTAGCAAAAGGGACGAGGAAAAGATGAGAATGCTCATGGCAAGTGGCGGGAAAGTGAACATAAGGGAAAACCTAGCCTGAAAATTCAAATGGAGTCCCATATGTCTGCAGGCTCCCTATCTCATTAGAAAGATAGGGAAATCAGGCTTAGCGCTAAGCCTAGAGTTGACAAGCAAACAGAGGTGACAGATGTTAGGTTGCAAGAGAAAAAGGAATGGTCCACCAGCTTGTCATGCACCCTGATGATAGGAAAAACAAATGAGGAAGTGCCATATATCCTATAAACTAAATTGGTTGGACAAAGAGCGAGAGATAATAGAAAGATGAAAGCGATGAGACAAAGGGGAGCCAGACAATAGGAAGTATGTGTGAAAGTGAATGAACGTAAAAAGAGAGTTAACCATCAACAAAGGAGAGAGAAGGAAACCCTAAAAGGTGGGAAAGAGTATATAATGGTGATCACTGTTCAAAGAGAGGTAGGTCATTCTCTCTAACTTGAGAATAAACTAGCGTGCAAGGGAACTCACCTTAGAGAAGCATTCACAAGCATTAGGTGCTGCTCTCTGGTCTTATTAACTAAAGTAACTTGGGTTTCTTCCCTTTTTCTGCCCCTTTAGCCTTATCACAATGGGGCTTCCCTACAAAAATTTCACTTACTCGAGTGTCAGAGGGTTTTTATCAATAAAATATTGGCGACCCCCTTGTAACACCCCTATTTGATGTAAAAATCAATATAATGAAATATTCAATTAACCACTTAAATATTTAAAACTAAAAAACAATTAAAGATTAATTCACAAAGTAATTATTTTAATAAAATAAATCTATCTTAATGTCTCCATAAAAATCTTAATAACTCAAATCCAGATAGTTTGAAATCAAATCTTACATTTAAGTCCTAACAAATGAAACAAACTTAAATGGTTTTAGATAATAGCAAGAGATATGATCACAATAATAAAATTAAAATCCTCCTCCAAGTGACACCAATATCTTGAAGTCGTCCCTTAAGACAAATAAAGTTTACTAATCTGTAAAAATAATAAAGACGAGAGGTGAGCCATCAACTTAATAGGTAGATGTATATAATCAGAATAATACATTGTAATTTTATAAAGTAACTTTACAGTAAAAATAAAACCGTAATTTCATGGTAATTGTAATAATTGCAAATATATTAAAACCAATAAAATATTTAACATTATGATATAGAAAACACTCAATATTTAAATTGAAGTAAAAAAGAACATAAAACATTCCATAAACGAATTTAAATAAAAATAGAAATGGCTCTTGTCACATGATATCATTCTCAATTCTGGTGACAGGATAATACGATACAATTGTAGCACTTATAATCCCAATGCGGGCCAATAAAATTAGCACCTGTAATCTCGGTGCAGGGCCAATATAATTAATGTTGCACAACAATAAATAATCCAGCTGGACCAATACGTATAATTATGACACCTATAATCCTGGTGGCTAGGCCAATATAATTAAAGGAACTACGGACAAATGAGTCAAAACGTTTTCACTTCAATTACGATTAAACTACATATCATATTTTTCAAATATGGATGAATACTTTCGATAAATCATATCACATTTTCTAAATAGGAAGACAATACTTTTAATATAATCAAATAATGTACAGAAGATATATATTTGAGGATGTAAAAATCATTTAAATAAAATATAATAAAAAGTAACCTTAAAAATTCCAAGGTTTCATTCGATTGCTTAAAAGGACAACTAAATTATTTTTGAAATTAAACATATAATATATTAAGATAATGTATAAAGTTTACTTACCTCTTCTGCTTTATCCCAATAGAGAAAATTACTTTATGAAATAATCTCACTTATCAACCTAAAATCATATTATGAAACTCGTTTACATGGTTTTATAATAGAAATTCATAACTTCATAAATTACTTTAGACTAATCAAAGGTACATTAAATTTCAACATATCACTTTATAACCGCTATACTAATATTAGCTTAACACCAACCACACTTTACTATAATAATCTAACTCCAAATACCATTAAAATTCATTACTGTCAAACATTATCTCTACTAATACAGTCAAATTTCTTCATTTTTAATAAATTCTATATAAAACAAGTCCTCCTAAAAATGCATATATATGTTTTAAAAACTAGAATAAATATCATGAAAAATTTTCAGCCTTAAATGCCTCTGATAACCTATCATTTTAAACTTTCGAATCTAAGCCAAGGTTGTACTAACATCAGTCTCGAAACTTAACAACCCTTGATGTCTGAATTTTTTAAACTTTAACTGCTCATTAAAATCCTTGAAATTTTAAGGGCTTAGAGAAGACTTATAATGTTTTGTAAAAAAAAATTAATGAGGCCAAAATAACATAGATTGTGTTATGGATAAATTAGCAATCAGAATAATCGAGCCCGGACGGAGGATTTACAGTGCAGGCCCAGCGGCCCAGAAGCCCAAATTATCCCCCATCCATCCAGCCCATTCTCCTGGAGAAAGGGCCCGTTAGTGGGCGCTTATCGTGACCATTGATCGCTGTCGCTCAGCCTGACCGCACATTCTGACCGCAGACCGCCTATTCTGAAAGCTGGCTGTGACCGCTATATTCTCCGCCATTCGTATCGCTATGTTCCCCATCAGCTTTATTTGCTGAAGTTTGACCGTTGGTCCTTGTTGCTGGCCGTTGGTTTTTATCTTTCAGACTTGCCGCTGGCCGCCATCCGGGATAACCAAGCCTGCTCGCCAAATTATCCGCCACAATCAGTCATCTGCCTCTCCACCAACCCTGCCCAGACAGAGATATCCCCCAGGAGAAGCCATCCGTCAGAAATGTCCAACAAGCCATTCTCGTCCAAGATTATCTGGCTGAGCTGATCACTGATTTCTGAGCGTGGCCGCATTCCGACTCCTTCACTCATGATATTGTCCACCTTACTGCCATGACCAGCTGCGGACATGCCGACTCAGAATCCGCCTCACCGACCCTCCAGGTAGTTAGACGTGTCAGAGGTTCCATTATTCCCCCACCCGACTCGATTCTCAGCCTGCTGGAAGCTCCGTCTCCGCCACGCTTCTGGAAGTCTCGAGTCAGCAGAAGTCAACAACGCAATGTAGAGTACAATTCCGAGGCTTGCCATGCACGCTACATCCGCCAGAAGTTGTGATCTCAACCCTGACAACCCATCATTGCATATCCGACCCAGTCAGTAGAAATCTCCGTTGGGCAGACCTCGGATGCGACGGATTTGACCGTATTTAATGCATTTTCTGCCGCATTTAATGCACTGTCAGCCGTATTAATTGAGATTCCGGCGCATTAAACGTTGTCTGTCAGTGTAACTGTAGTTAACTGTTTGCTTTTGTCTTATTCCGTTTACTGTAGCATCCCCCCTTCCTCTATAAATAGGGGCAATTTTTACTGTAAAGGGATGGAATTTTCTGAGTGTCGTTACTCTGCCGAAATAGTGAGAGAGTGAACAGTGGACGTATGCATCTTTTTGGGCCGAACCACTCTAAAAATCCTTTATGTTTCCTCCTCCTCGCCTCTAACCTCCCCTTCTGATTCTCATTGTTTTGCATACATTCCATTGACTGTCCAAAACTGGAGCTTGGGCCCGAAAACAACCTCGTTGACAAAGGAAACCATTTTTCGATGTTAACATATTGCATGTTCAAAAAATTTGAGATTCAACCTAGTTTAATGTTGTCCAGATTTTTATTTCACTAAGTCAGAGATAAACAAAAATTCGTAATTAATTTCATACTTATCATATGACCACTAAATTTTCCAAATTATAATCTAACATCCTAAGGATCATTCATGCCAAATTTTATAATTTTACATCTTGATGTTCCTATTCAAACCATTAAACAATGTTGATAGGTCTACTAAGAAGCAAATTTCTAACTGCCTTTATTTCTTCCATAAGAAATCCATAAAATCTTAATCTTATTTTGAAATGACTCCAAACATAAACAATATGATACCATAAACTTCTAATATTAAATAAAAATATGGCACGCGGAGGACCCCAATGTGAGTAGAAGGGGTGCTAGAGAGTTTGAACGAGAAAGGTCTGTCCATTCCTCCAGCGTGTATTCTAGTGCTCAACCTCCACGAGCCCGCGACGGACATCGACCAGGGCAAGATGGCCGCAATCATGACCAAATCCCAGCCCATGTAGATAGAGCGGGGCCAGGACCTGATGTTGAAGGGCAAGCTGGTAGAAACAACTGATACCCTAGCAGGAGAGATGGACACTCCGTCGTTGGAAGAACTGAAACACGGGGTACATGGTAGCAGAGCTCCTCCAGAGGGTCCGTCAGCTGGAAACGCGACCTATGGCGCAGGAACAGAGGGGTCAGACTGGAGAAAGAACCCCTTTTGCATCGGAGATCGAGTTGGAGCCGCTCCCTCCGAGATTTAAAGTTCCCAACATCCCCCAGTACAAAGGAAACTCTGATCCCTACGATCATCTGGACGCTTTCAACATCCAGATGGACCTCCAGACAACTAGTCCGCTTGTGAAGTGTCAAGTGTTCCCAGCTACTCTCGGGGACATTCCGCGGACATGGTTCAGAAGCCTCCCTCCGTGCAGTATCAACAATATGGAGGAATGCCAGCAGAAGTTCCTGAACCAGTATAAGACACTGAAGAGGCGTCTTGCACCACCTTGTCACCTTTCTATCATCTGCCAACGCCCAGGTGAGCCTCTGAAAGAATACATTAACAGGTTCAGGCGCGAGGTGACGAATGTGGAAAACCCTACGGATGAAGGGGTTTTGTCAGCCATCTCATCTGGTCTGAAGAAGGATAGCAAACTCTACGAGAGCATATACAGGTCCCCTGTCAAGGACCTGGGAGAGTTCTATGAGCGAGCGGAGAAGGAGATCCGATGGGAGGAAGTGACCAATCCTAGGAAGACCAGTGCTCAGAGAGACGAAGCCGGTACTGCCAGTCATGGAAGGAAAAGAGGCAACGGGGGAAGCAACCTTGGAGGGTGAAGAGAAAACTAGCAGGTTACCAAGAAAGCCAGGGACTGACGGAGACCGGGCAGTAGTTCGAGACCAGAGCGGCCACGATATCAAAGTCGCTACAATACCTATAACGTCCTGTCAAATACCCAAGATCGAATATATGCAACCGAGAAGAATAGGGAAAATTTTGGGCGACCGGCTCCCCTTCAGGGTCCAGAAGGGCGGAGAGACAAGAATAAATTTTGTGCTTACCACAACAACATTGGGCACAATACTTCCGATTGTTGGGCGCTCAAAGATGCCATTGAGGAACTAATCAGAAATGGCCGCCTGAAGGATTATGTCATGAGACCCCAAGGCGACCATCTCAACAGCAGCGGCCCCGTCAACATTCAGAAGATCCTTCAACTCAAAACCAGCCAGAACCGAATTCTACCCAAGGGCCCTCTGTCAGAACCATCCATACCATTCATGGGGGACCCTCGCGAGCAGAAGAGTCTAATCGGTCTCAGGAACGATTTGTACGTGAAGCAAGACGCGTCCAGCCTGGGAAACAGGAAGAGTCGGGGAGACCTGCCAAGAAAGCAAAGAAGATGTCGGAGGACATTGTGTTTACTAAAGAAGACGTGCGGGATGTCTGCCTCCCCCACAATGATGCTTTGGTAATCAGAGCGCGAATCGGCAATTCAATGGTGAAGAGGATCATGATAGACACTGGCAGCTCCGTGAATGTTATGTACAAAGACTGCTACGATCAGATGGGGATTGGCGATGATCAGCTAAAACCATCCCCTGAACCCCTTTACGGATTCACTGGAGACTCAGTCATTCCTGCAGGACAGATCAAACTACCCTTGACCCTCGGTGACGCCACCCGATAGTCCACAGTACTGGCGGATTTCCTCATCATCGACTCTCCCTCGGCGTATAACATGGTAATAGGGAGGCCCGCAATGAACGATCTTGACATGGTTGTCTCCACCAAGGTTCTCGCGGTGAAGTACCCGACTCCCAATGGCATGGGATGTATGTAGGGAAAGCAATCCATGGCTCGTTGCTGCTATGTTGATGCGATCAGAAAGGGGTCCGAGGGGAAGAAGGCGGAGGCGATTCCGGAGCGGGAATTGCAGGTAATCACTTCATCAGGGGTCAGTCATGATTTGGATCCCAAGGAGTTCGACGCACGTCAGAGCACTGGTCCGGTAGAAGAGCTTGAGGACGTCCCGGTCACTGAAGCGGATCCGTCAAGATGTCTCAAGCTGAGTAGAAGTCTGGTCCCGGAGGTAAAATCCCAATTAATTAACTGCCTCAAGAAAAATGCAGATATATTCGCCTGGAACCATGGGGATATGGTGGGGATTGACCCGAACGTGATGACTCACAAGCTGAATGTCGACCCCCGCCATCGGCCGGTCTGCCAGAAGAGGAGGCAAATGAATCAAGAGCGCAGTGAAGCCCTGAAGGAAGAAGTGGACAAGCTCCTGGCCAACAAGTTCATCCGAGAGGTCCAATATCCGGAATGGATAGCTAATCCCGTGTTGGTAAAGAAGAAAAACTGGAAGTAGAGAACCTGCATAGACTTCATGGATCTTAACAAAGGTTGCCCGAAAGACAGTTTTCCTCTACCCAGAATTAATCAGCTGGTGGACGCGACAGCAGGAAATGAACTTCTTAGCTTCATGAATGCTTACTCGGGCTACAACCAGATCCCCATGGACCCTAAAGATGAGGAATGCACATCGTTCACCACTGACCGGGGGCTCTACTGCTACAAGGTAATGCCCTTCAGTCTTAAGAATGCAGGTGCTACTTATCAGAGACTGGTGAACAGAATGTTTGAAGAATTGATCGAAAAGAGTATGGAGGTTTATGTGGACGACATGCTTGTGAAGTCGAAGAAAGCTGCTGATCACGTCCTCGATCTTGAAAGAATGTTCCGGATCCTAAGGAAGTATCAAATGAAGCTCAACCCTCTCAAGTGCATAAATGGGGTCTCCTCAGGTAAATTCCTGGGTTTCATTGTGAATAACAGGGGGATAGAAACCAACCCCGAGAAAATCCAAGCCCTGTTGGACATGAGGTCGCCGCGCAATGTGAAGGAGATTCAGAGTCTGAACGGCTAGATAGCGGCTTTAAGCCGATTCGTGTCAAAGGCCTCCGACAGGTGTGCTCCGTTCTTTAAGGTGTTGAAGAAGACCAGGAACTTCAAATGGACTGATGAATGTGAAACTGCCTTCGTATAACTTAAACAGTACATTGGGCGCCCCCCGCTGCTGACCAAACCGAAAGAAGGGGAGATTCTAACCGTCTACCTGGGCGTATCCCAGCACGCCCTGAGCGCGGCACTGATAAGACAAGAAGGAAACGGAGCTCAGGTCCCTGTATACTATGTGAGTAAGAAGCTGATTGAGGCAGAAGCCAGATACACCCCAATGGAGCTGCTAGCTTACTGTCTGGTGATGGCGTCCAGAAAATTACGTCCATACTTCCAAGCACACAAGATTGAAGTCCTAATCAGGTACCCGTTGAAGCAGATCCTTTAGAAGCCAGACACCTCCGGACGGCTCATCAAGTGGGCCATCGAGCTCGCCCAATATGACATCGAATTCAAGCCGAGACCGGCGATCAAAGGTCAAGCACTGGCAGACTTTATTGCTGAGTTTATTGGACCGACAGACGAACAAGCTGAAACTTTTGAAGGACCATACTGGGAACTCTTTGTAGACGGGTCCTCCTGCGAAAGGAGCGCTGGAGCCGAAATCCTGTTGATCAATCCAGATGGGGGTAAATTCCTTTGTGCCCTTAAATTTGGCTTCAGGGTGACTAACAACAAGGCGGAGTATGAAGCGCTGCTGTCAGGACTCCGTCTGGCTAAAAGGATGCAGGTTGAACGACTCAGAATTTTTAGCAATTCCCAGCTGGTAGTCTGCCAGATAAAAGGGGAATATCAGGCCAAGGGATCAAAGATGGTGGCCTATCTGAAGGAGGTTCAAAGATTACTGGGGGCTTTCGAAGAATTCGAGTTGAACCAGATCCCGCGCGCCCAAAACTCCCACGCAGACGCTCTGGCTCGTCTGGCAGCCGCCCAAGATACAAACTGCACCGAAAACATACCTGTGGAGTTCCTGCCCAAATCAAGTACCAAATCTGGCATGGAAGTGATGGCCCTGACAGTGGCGGATGGATCATGGATGTGCCCGCTGATCAATTACCTGCAGGAGGGGAGACTCCCAGAAGACAAGATGGAGGCGTGCCGTCTGCGCATAAGGACGGCCAGGTATTGTATCTATGGTGATGTTCTCTATAAAATAGGCCTCTCAGCCCCTCTTCTCAGGTGCATTGATGAGTCAGAGTGCACTGCCTTGATGCGGGACATACATGAAGGACACTGCGGCAACCATGCTGGAGGACTCTCCTTAGCTCAAAAGGCACTCAGACAGGGTTTCTACTGGCCGACGATGAAGAAGGACGTCATTGACCTGGTAAGGAAGTGTGACAAGTGCCAGAGATTCTCTAAGATTCCCCGGGCTCCGTCAGCCTATCTCCGTCAGATGATCAGTCCATGGCCCTTCGCCATCTGGGGCATGGACCTAATTAGACCTCTTCCAGTGCGAGGTGCAAATATGCCGTTGTGGCCGTTGATTACTTCACCAAATGGGCAGAAGCAAAGGAGCTGGCTGAGATCTCCATGACAAAGATTGAGAAGTTCGTGTGGGATAATACAATCTACAGGTTCGGCGTCCCCCAGTAGCTGGTGACAGACAACGAGACCCAGTTCACAAGTGAGCAGTTTCAAGAATTCTGCAGCAGCCTCGGCATCGTCAAAAGCTTCTCTGTAATCGACCACCCGCAAGCTAACGGTCAGGTGGAAGCGGTCAACAAAATCATCAAGCAGATCCTGAAGACTATACTTGAGGCCAGGAAGGGAGCATGGGTTAACGAGCTGCAGAAGGTGTTGTGGGCCTACCGTACTACCGCCCGCAGTACTACCGGGGAGACCCCCTTCTCAATGGTCTACGGGTCCGAGGCCATGATTCCAGCTGAATTCGAAGTCTACAGTCACCGCAGAGCAAACTTCAATCTTGATGATAACAACCAGCTCCTGTCCACCAGCTCGGATTTACTTGAGGAGTCAAGGGAAGCTGCTCGCCTCAGGATAGCCATCTACCAGTAGAGGATGGCCAGACATTACGACAAAAAAGTCCGGGTACGTCAATTCAAGCCAGGTGACCTTGTCCTATGAGAAGTCCTACTTGGTGCTCGCAAAGCAAGTGAAGGAGTGCTGGGACTGAACTGGGAAGGACCTTACGTGATCCATGAAGATCTGAAGAACAGAGCCTACCATCTGGCAGACATGGATGGGGCAATTCTACCAAGAGCTTGGAACGCCATCCACCTGAGAACATACTACATCTGAACAATTGTATTTTTATTTGTTATTGTCATTCCGTCACATATGTAAAATGAGCCATGTACAAATATAATAAGCACTATCTATCATTTGTGATGAATTATTGCTAACATCCAATGCCTACGTGTGTTTCTATTTAAGGTACGCCACCATAAAATGACAAAGCGCCAGCTCAAGGCTCCAACATCTAACAGCCCTAAGGGGCAGGAGGGGTTAAAACGGCCACGAGCCCGCGCACCTAATCGCCGCTCACTGACTGGCCTCCCCCTCCACATTCGCGCATGAACAAAAAATAAAGGGCTCGATCGAAATGACACTCAGCCCTGCTTCCAAAAAATGAAGGGCCCGATTGAAGTGACACTCAGCCCGACTTATGCTGTAGATGCTCAGGCTACGGCTTTGTGAGCGCAGCCGAGGTCCCAACCTCCACAACTCTCGCTGTATATGCTCAGGTATATCCTTGTGAGCGCAGCTGTAGAGGTTTACCCCGTTATGCTGTAGATGCTCGGGCTACGGCCTTATGAGCGCAGTCGAGGTCCCAACCTCCACAACTCTCGCTGTATATGCTCAAGTATATCCTTGCGAGCGCAGCTGGAGAGGTTTACTCCGTTATGCTGTAGATGCTTGGGCTACGGCCCTGTGAGTGCAGCCGAGGTCCCAACCTCCACAACTCTCACTGTATATGCTCAGGTTTAACCTTGTGAGCGTAGCTGGAGAGGATTGCCGCACCGCATGACTCAAGCTCCTTCTGTCTGATCGCAACTCGCCATCAACCCAGACAGCGATCAGGAAAGACGCGACGACAGTCTACCTATTATCCATCTGATCTCTCCTCTTCCCCGACACGCGTACTACTATCTCGGTTTCTATTATACATCCACGTAGACCAGAAATATTACGACCGCATGAGATGGGATCAAAATTATTCATCCATCTTCAAGGATCCTCTTTGGCCCCTCAGATTATTGTATGTGTTGGGATCATCTGTTGGATATCATCCACAATCCAAAGGGTCACTCTCCTTATCATACCTCCCCGAAGGTACATATGGGGCGGTCACCCCCTTTATCCTTCATAATCTGTTATTTATCTTGCAAGATATATCTGTTCGCAATCTATCATGACTATACGTATATGAAAATAAGGAAGCAACAGAACAAAGTGGAAGAAATCCTACTGAGATAATGATCAAATAATAATTACAAATTGTTCCAAAACACAAAACAAGAATTATAATTGTGAAAGCATCAATGTTTAAAAACGAGTCTTGTCTACGGCAAAAAGAAAAATGTCAGAATAATGTGCTTCAAGGGGCCTTGGAGAAGCTGGTCGGAGTGTCTGCAGGAATCTTAGAAGAGCTGGAGGGGACATCCTTGGGATCTTTGCTGCTGGAGGCTCCCTCAGAAGATGTGCCCTGCCCCCCATCCTTTGCCAATCCCTGAGGAGCTGAGGAAGAACCACCTTGGGCTGATGGGGCACCAGTCTGAGCGAGTGACGGGTCAGAAGCCTTCTGAGCAGCTTGCGCGGCTTTCTTCTGGGCGTCTGCGGCAGCACGGACCTCATACTTCTTCACCTCCGCCACCGCATCCTTCCCAATGTACGAATAATCCAGCGTAGGATGTGCAGCCACGAAGTATACAGGAATTTGCTGCTCGTCTTTTTAGTGGCCTCCTTCCAAGCTTGTTTAGCCTGGAGATTCGCCTTGCGATACGCCTATTGCGCCTGAGCGAGCTCGCCCTTTGTCGCGGTCAGGTTCTTCTCGGCGTCATCTACCCGTTTCTTCTGAAGGACAGCCTCCTCGGTGATCTTGTCTACGTCCTCGGTGGCTTTCGCGAGTGAATCAGAGGCAGCAAGCCGAAGCCTTTTCTCCTTATCTGCGGTCTTCTCCGCTTCCTTGAGTTTCTATTCCAACTCAGAAATGGTCTTTTCAGCAGTCGCAGACCCCTCTTTAAGGCTCCGATTTTTTGCCTCCACCTCTCTGTTCGCCTCCTCAAGAGCAACCCTATCCCCAGCCAGGACGGGGAAGTTCCTACGTATCTTCATCATGCCCAACATAGCCTGAAAAGATAGTACGTTAACAAAGTATATAAGCATGGAACGTGGTAACAAAGCGATAAATGGAGCTTACAAGCATGGTGCAGCGTGCAGAGTAGTCAATCAACTGGTCGCCGCTAATGTGCTTCTGATAGACATCTAGCTTGCTAGGACCCAGTAAGATTGGCAGACGATCCAGCAGGTCGTCAAAGTATTCCCCCGCATTGACCTCATGGATTGGCTCCTCATCAGCTCCCCCCATCATGGTCACCTTCTTCTTGCCCTTGCCTTTGGATCTCAGGAGCTTGGTAGGGGGCTCTAAGGCCTCCTCGTCCTCCTCTTCGGCCTCCGAAGCTGAAGTTCCCTTCCTAGAGGCACCCCTCGCCTGCTTGACGGTCTTCTTCGCCACACTCTTGAACCTCACCCCATGCTGTTTGGCAGGTAGGGCATCAACTGTGCCCGACGGATCTGTTGACAGAGCTGGGGGCTCTTTCGAACCAGTTATCTCCACCTCCGGCTCCCCTGTCTCAACTACCGGCGAGGAAGAAGGGGTGACCATATCAAGATCCACCATAGTTTTGGGCTTCTTTGGGGCTGGAGCAGAAGTTCCTTCACCAAGTTCTGCGAGGACAGATTTGACTTCCCGACCTTTTCGCACACTGACGTCGGAGGCCAACCTCAAGGGCGCGGTCTCTATCCCAGGTGCGAGCCCGTATTTCCTCAGGAACGAGTTCTCTGGGAAATAATCATCCTCGGGATTCTTCACCTCAGCGAATCTCTTCTTCCTCCGTGAGACTGACCGTTCCTTTGACAAAAGCTGCACGCGAAAATAAAGAATATTAGTGATAATGAGGCATGGACACAAGTGTGAGAACGCTCCGGTAGCGGACTGAAATAAACCTACCAGGACCATTGTTGAAGTCAAAATGAATGAGTTCCTGCAGGGACAGACATGTGGCGTAAAACCACTTGGATTTATAATCCCCTACATTCGACTTACCAGCCTTCAATGGCAGAAACGCCTTATAGAGGGAGATGCGAGCGGTGATATAATAAATACCGTCTCGTTTAGTGTCGAGAGGATTTGTGGTGGACTTAAAGAAATAAAGGCTTTGGATTATGTTTGAGGTTGGTGGCGGAAGGCTGTTCTTGAGAAAGATATAGGCTAGGGTGGTTATTTGGCCGTAAGAATTCGGCGTGAGCTGGAAAAGGGCTATCTCCAGGTCATTTAACAAACTTATTAAATATGGGGGAACCGGGAACCTAAACCCCATCTTCACATGTTGACGGCTGATCGTTATGAATCCATCGGGAGGATCAGCCGCATGGTCGAGATGAGCGGGAACCATGACGCGACAAGTGGAAGAGAGATGGTATGCGTCGGCCACGGTTTTAAGTTCCCTAACGGTCATCTGGGAGTCATGTTGGTAAAAGGTCTGGTAGGCAAAGGTCTCCCCTCGCCCAGAAGAACTCGGCGTGTCCTCGCTGCCCTGAGCGGTGGCACTTGAGGAGCCCCCATCGTGCTGAGGAGACCTCCCCCCGGAGCTTTCGTCACTGGACATGACTCGGCGATTGCGGAGTCCACGACTTGACATCTACAAAAGAAACAGCCAGTTAGGCCACTGACAGCCAACCAGACTCAAAAAACCAAGAGAAGCCTAGGAAGACTAAACCTAAAAGTCAAGCCGTGCGCTTAGGAAGCCATGAGGGGGGAGGGATAAGGGCCTCATTTTGTAGAGTTCCACCCCCCCCCCTCCAGGATTGAAAAAAGAAAGAAAAAGAAATGAACTAGTTACCCTATGCTGCTACCAGACTTTGCCGGACCATGAAGCAGTGCAGAAATTATCCGCCCCATCTGGTCCAGACTCTCAGAAGAGCAAATGCCATGCAGAAATTGAAAAACAGCAGTGATGAGAACAATGTGAAAAGGGAAAAAAGAGCCTTACCTTAAGTATGGTAGTCGCCGGAAGTTGCAGACAATAACTTCTGAGCAGGGTTGAAGAATCGGAGCAGAGGAAGAAGACGATGAAAATGCCTATGAATCTTGAAAATGCCAGAAGAAGAAAATGGAGGGGTGTTTCTTCTTTTTAAAATAATTCAACCCCAACCGTTAGATGAAGACAGCTGTGTAACCGTCCCCAATCTGACTACGTGGCGAGATTCCTGAGATTTTGTCATCATGCGGTGTGTCAGTTGAGTGACGTGCATTAAATGCGCACGGCGGCGGTGTGACCTATAACCGTCGCCTGGGGGAAACTCCACGTGGCCTGGTAATAAAGTGGAATTCAAAAAGGTACTGTAACCACCCTCCCTTTGTAACTGTTCCCGCCTATTATGCTCGCTCTGGAATATATGTTTCCTGGTCCTCCCTAGAGCACCAAGAGCCAGGGGGCTTTATGTTATGGATAAATTAGCGATCAGAATAATCGAGCCCCGACGGATCTACAGTGCAAGCCCAGCGGCCCAGAAACCCAAATTATCCCCCATCCATCCAGCCCATTCTCCTGGAGAAAGGGCCCGTTAGTGGGCGCTTATCGTGACCGCTGATCGCTGTCGCTCAGCCTGACCGCAGATCGCCTATTCTGAAAGCTGGTTGTGACCGCTATATTCTCCGCCATTCGTATCGCTATGTTCCCCATTAGCTTTATTTGCTGAAGTTTGACCGTTGGTCCTTGTTGCTGGCCGTTGGTTTTTATCTTTCAGACTCGCCGCTGGCCGCCATCCGTGATAACCAAGCCTGCTCGCCAAATTATCCGCCACAATCAACCATCTACCTCTCCACCAACCCTACCCAGACAGAGATATCCCCCAGGAGAAGCCATCCGTCAGAAATGTCCAACAAGCCATTCTCGTCCAAGATTATCTGGCTGAGCTGATCACTAATTTCTGAGCGTGGCTGCGTTTCGACTCCTTCACTCATGATATTGTCCACCTTACTGCCATGACCAGCTGCGGACATGCCGACTCAGAATCCGCCTCACCGACCCTCCAGGTAGTCAGACGTGTCAGAGGTTCCATTATTCCCCTACCCAACTCGATTCTCAGCCTGCTGGAAGATCCGTCTCCGCCACGCTTCTGGAAGTCTCGAGTCAGCAGAAGTCAACAGCACCATGTAGAGTGCAGTTCCGAGGCTTGCCATGCACGCTACATCCGCCAGAAGCTGTTATCTCAACCCCGACAACCCATCATTGCATATCCGACCCGGTCAGTAGAAATCTCCCTTGGCCAGACCTCGGTTGCGACGGATTCGGCCGCATTTAATGCATTTTCGGCTGCATTAATTGAGATTCCGACGCATTAAATGTTATCTGTCAGTGTAACTGTAGTTAACTGTTTGCTTTTGTCTTATTCTGTTTACTGTAGCATACCCCCTTCCTCTATAAATAAGGGGCGATTTTTACTGTAAAGGGATGGAATTTTCTGAGTGTCGTTACTCTGTCGAAATAGTGAGAGAGTGAACAGTGGACGTAGGCATCTTTTTGGGCCGAACCACTCTAAGAATCCTTTGTATTTCCTCCTCCTCGCCTCTAACCTCCCCTTCTGATTCTCATTGTTTTACATACATTCCATTGACTGTCCAAAACTGGAGCTTGAGCCCGAAAACAACCTCGTTGACTAAGGAAACCATTTTTCGACGTTAACAGATTGCATGTTCAAAAAATTTGAGATTCAACCTAGTTTAATGTTGTCCAGATTTTTATTTCACTAAGTCAGAGATAAACAAAAATTCGTAATTAATTTCATACTTATCATATGACCACTAAATTTTCCAAATTATAATCTAACATCTTAAGGATCATTCATGCCAAATTTTATAATTTTACATCTTGATGTTTCTATTCAAACCATTAAACAATGTTGATAGGTCTACTAAGAAGCAAATTTCTAGCTGCCTTTATTTCTTCCATAAGAAATCCATAAAATCTTAATCTTATTTTGAAATGACTCCAAACATGAACAATATGATACCATAAACTTCTAATATTAAATAAAAATATGGAAGAGGGGAAGAAAGCCTACTTGATTCCCTTACCTTCTCACAGTCAACCTTGATCTCCGATCTTTCTATAGTTGAGAGTTTAACTTTGATAATGAAAATGTGAATTTTGAATAATGTATGGGAGAGTTGGCTGCTATGAAATCATATATATATATATATATATATATATATATATAAGGCTTCTAACCCTAATTGTACTGATTAGAATATATATATATATGTATATATATATTTGCCAAATTTTCTCCCATCAATTACTCCCTTATTTGTAGCCCAAAATTTGATTATTTGATTGATGAAAAATTTTTAAAAAATTTTCTATTACACCCCTGACCTCTCTTTCTTTGTTTGGCAAATATTTAAGGGGAGAGCAGACCACCTAAGAGTGAAAATCCTCTTATCCAAGGGGATTCTTGCATCAAAAGAGATGAATGTTGAATTTCTTTGATTCCTTAGATTGCATACCTTTTTCAATTTAATGTTCCAATTGTTAGTGTGACCAGTTTTTGTATCAACATTAATGTAATACCTATAAATATGCCAATATTATTCCTATTTAGACAACATTAATTATTTCATTTAAAACAAAATTTCTATATTTATTATTTCCTTATTTCTCTTAAACATAAATTCATAATTCTAACCTTCATATCATGCTTTATCAAGAAGAAGAAGAAGTCATGCTTGAAGGGTGATGCCACCAAATTTTTTACCAAGAATGAAAATTTATTTCGTGTTTTAATCAATCTTTACTATTTATGAATAAAAAATATAATTTGAAAGTAGTGTTTTGCATTTAAAAAAATCTAAAGAATCATTTGATATATATATATATATATATAATATTCATAAGCCTTTTTTTTTTGGTACATTTTCTGTTAGAAATATTTATGGATTTTTGTTTCTTTTGTTAACTTAAAATTAGGGAAAAAAAAAAAGTTGTTTCAAGTTTTAAGAGTAAATAAAGTAAATCCAACCCTCTGGTTTATACAACTGACGCGACCCCTCTTCCTTCTACAACGAGGCAACCCGTGCTCGACAACCTTCTACAACGAGGTAGCCCGCGCCCGACAACCCTACGATGACCTTCCCATTGAGATCTACTTAGACTGAAAAATTCCCGTGAAGTTAAACATTTTTCTATTGAAAATCCTTTATGACTTTTTAGAAATCAATTTTCAATTGGAAGTGGTCGAAAACTTTTTCTTTTTTAGTGTACATCCGAAAAATAAGGTTATTTAAAATTTTGACAGCATAATGATTGTTTTTCTAAAAATTCCATCCTGCAAAAATTTATAAAAAAAACCTGTACACTTCTATATCAAGAATAATCCTCAACTTTTGGGCCTCAGACCCTCTTTTCAACAATCAACCACAACCACAACCATACATTCAGTTTAAAATACAATTTGAAATTATTTAATTTATACGAAATTTTTTTGCATAAACATTTATATAATGGAGATATAAATGTGTTATTCAAAAATATTTACATGTCATGCACATTTGCCAACACTACATCAAATTACATGTAAATATTAATATACGGGTTTTCGAAAGCATATATGACAAATATACATTAACACAACAGCACACGACGTAGTCCGACTACTCTGGGGTTGGAGTCCCTACTACCAAAGCACCTATATCTGCACCTACCCCTGGGTATATTTTGTTTATAAAACATAAAACTAAGGGTCAGCTAAATGAGTTCAGTGATTGTCATGTTTTTTCTATTCAAACTATATTTTTGAAAATAGCTTCCCTAAAAATTGTAAAAAAACATTTCATAACTGTTTTCATGCTATAGAATTGAAATGTATTTTCTGAAAACCTCATATGAAACAAACGCATGTATAAACATTTAATATAAATATAATTCATGCACAATAAAACTGAAATTTAATAGGATGTTGAAAAGCGAATTTCTTGATTTTAGAAAACTATTCTGAAGTACTTTTCAAATCTGAATTATAACATAACAGCCTATATTATTACATTTTTACTGTAAAATAATAAATGGTGGTGGCAATATAATTTAATGAAAAATTTCTCTTGTGAAATAAACCAATCATCAGCGCCTGAGCATCACATGACACCTTAGGCATATGGCAAGACGGAATGTGGTCCACCCTTTTTCTTAGGCCTCGGCCCTCAAGGGATTCTAATATGGTACCATAACTCATTCGAACTATCCGTTTTTGGGTCCCTTTCTTGGGCCTTAGCCCTTATGGTCCTCATGGTTCGGTTCTATGTAACGAAATTTACCTTCGTTCACGTAGGATAAGGGCTAGCCATTATATATCTCTATACGTGCATATTGAACTAGACTAATTGACACAATCCCTTCCGCGAGTTTCCTTACGCTATTAGTTAGTGACAGACATCTCTGACACTGTTATGCAAGTTTTAGGATACTCTAACCGGAAATATCTGAAATACCTGTAGGTCGTGTCATAGGCTTACAAAACATTTCCATACATGCTGTTTTTCATCATATGATCCATAATTCACATAAACTTTCAAAAATTCATACAAAAGGCTTTCAAGCTAAATATTTTTTTGCTTAAAATTAATTTTCAATATTTCAATGCATATATATAAATATAACACATAAAATTCATTTAATAGAAAGATAATTACATTAAAACATTTTAAAAAGATACTCACTGTTTCCTAACTCACGATAATTTATGCCTTTAGGTTCTCTCACCCCTGCGTTACCTACATATTTTCACATTCAAATTTTAGGCAACACTACAACTAAATTTAACCATACATATATACTTTCATTGGCGCATTAACATACAAATAAACGTTTAGTTATACGAGGATTTTGAACACCCTTTATTCAAGTCATAACGACTCTAATTATTCGCATATACTTTCCATTTAAATTTCTCAATATTTATGCATGTAAAACATCTTAATTGGAGTTCAATTTTTACATCAATACATTAAACAAGCCTTTGACCATTGTAACCTTATGTTGGTTGAATATACATCACCTTTCACACCATCAATCTAAATAATTTTTTTTTCCATCATAATCACATTCCAATATATGTAATATAGTGTAAAATTAAATCAAACTCATAAAACATCACACTTGAACATTAATTCTAGTTTTGGCCGTGACATATACCTTTTAATATCTAATGGAATTCTTTTCAATTTTATGTCAAATTTATCACTAGAACAGCCCATAAAGTCATCCAAAACAATTAAAAAAATCATCCATCATACCAAACTTCCCATAGCTGAATACATAGTAAACTAATTTACTATGCTTTTGATTTTCATTTCAACATTTTAACTTGATATTTTAGCACATTTTCATGCATGAAAGCACTCACATAATTCAAACACAACTTGAATCATATATTTCCTTCTTTGGTCGCGTATCATACCTAAACATACACCAAGATTTCTTCAAGTTTTTCACTTGAAATCCAATCAAAATCACACCAAATGTCATGGCAAGGAAACTAACATCCTAAACATCATCAACTTGAACTTAAATCAAAAAGTAATCTTGATTAGTATGCTTACAAATTTATCTTGATTCACTTATCTTGCTTTCTCACAAGTTTGTGATTTTCAATCTCTAAATCCATGCATAAATATCTTAAATATTTCATTAGAAACCATAAACCTCTAAGTTTACACAAACTAGTTCATAAAAACTCAAATCTTACCTTTTGAAATCAACTTGAAATGGATGGGGTTTTACTCATAAGCTTGCATGCAACCTTAAATTACTTGAAAATCACTCAAAAATCATCTCAAAACCTTAAGAGTAGCAAGTTGTCTTCAAGTTCTTCCCATGGCTAACTACCCTTTTTTTTCCTCTCATGCTTGGCCGAATGTCTCTCCTTTGCTTCTCTTCTGTTTTTCCAATTTAGTTTCAGTATATATAGTCTCTACTTACTCTAACATTTGCCCCTAAACAAACTTTAAATTCACAAGATTGTCATTGGTTGGTTTTGAAAGCTTTTGATTGGTTAAAGTTTACAAACTAATTCAATTTTAATAATTTTCATTTCAAATCTGTCATATGACACAATCATTTGTCTTTTACTCTATTTTGCTTTCATTTGCCACCCTTATCTTCTCTATTCATGCTTCATTTCTCTTTTTTCATGCCACTTCACGGTTTCTTCTCCCTTTAATGCCAGTTCATCCTTCCTTTCATAATTTCGAATTTCCTAATGCCCTTGCATGTATTTTACACTAAATAAATTTTGAAAATATTCTATGGTCATTAAATCTCCAAATTAATCATGTAATACTCTAATTAGATATAAAACCTCTAAATTGCATGCTCGAAACAATTTAAATAGGTGTAAAATCATTAATACCCATTATTTTTTAAGAACGACGTTTTTATCCAATAAACTTCGGATCATTTACAATCTACTCAAATGAACTCATTTTCGATCAATTTCAGTTTCTTTTAACTCTAATATTTATTCCGGAACTCTTGATTTATGAGGTCCATTTTTTGAAAATTACTATTCATACGAAAATACTATTCCTCCGAAAATACTATTCACATGAAAATACTATTTATCAAAAAATTTTACGATTTTTAGGGTCCGTTTCCCAAAAATACTATTCACTCAAAAATACTATTCATAGAAAAATTTTATTTCTAAGCTTTACAATAACAAACAAAAAACTTCATACAATTAGTTAATCTTTAATTAAATTTTATTAAAATATGAAGTAATTATAGGGGTGGTTTTTGCTTATTATTTAAATCAGATGATTCGATTTAGTGTTTCATCAAAAGTTTAGGTGTTTATAATTCTCTCCAATTTTTTTTAAAAAAAATTATTTTAGTCCTTAAGGTTTCAAAACATTAGGTTTTTAAAGTTTTTTTGAAACAACTTATTTCATCTTTAACTTTTCAAAACTCTTCAAAAAAATCCAAACTATCGGTCAACTGACGATTAATAATAACAAATAGTTTGGACGGAAAGAGTAAGATGATTTTTTCATGTGACAGGTTAAGATTGTGAGACGTGAATGATTAGGATTTCAAAAGTGTAAAAAAATTTAAAGCAATTTTAAAAAATAAAAATTAATTAATTAAAAATATAAAAATCTCTACCATCTATTTTATCTTAGAGATAGACGGTAGAGATTAAAATTAATTATGAAAAAAATAAGAATTTTTTTTTTTTAAAAAAAAAAATATGGATTCAAATATTTGGTTTGAACCTAGAATGTTGAAGTGCTAGGTTGGAAACCAAAATCTTCAAAACAATTTTTTTAAAAAAGCAAAATAATAATAATAATAATAATAAGGTCTAACAAATTCATCTTTATCCCTATCCTCTAAATTGATACGAAAAAAAATACACCCAACAATCTCAAACACCAATCCAGCAAACATCTGTCAGACCCCAACATCAACCCCATATCGCCGTCTTCTTCATTTTCATCCCAACTCTTCAAATTCTTTTTTTTTTTTTTTGTTGATGTTGTTGACAGGACCTGACCAGACTCTTACATTGAGTCCGGGAGGATCCTGTAAAAACTATGGTCTTCTAGATTAACATCAGGATTTATTGAAAATCTTTGGAACTAATCTTCAAAATTCTTATAATCTCTTTGATCGAAACCTAATTTAAACAAGTCAAAAATTTTCAAAATTTCTCGTGCTGGCCTTATAAACTAAATGTATAAAATATTTTCAAATATTTGTAAAATGATTATCAATTTGTTAAACTATTTTAGAAATACACTTACAAAATTTAATAATAAGAAATTAATATACACAAATTCAACTGTTTGCTATCATTTGATCCTTCTCACAATATGTAAATGTCCGCACGAACCAGCAACGGATACCTGAAAAATGGTTTTATAAAAGGGTGAGTCTAATGCCCAGTGAGTGGATATAAATTTTCAAAAAACATTTATAAACAAAACAAAACATGTTTCTGGTAACAAATCTACTTCTCAGTAAATCATATAATTTTCGCATCTTAAAATAATAAAACCAAATTCGAACATGATCTCGCAATAAAGTTGTAAACTGTTATATAAGTTTTCCAAAGTATTTTTAAATAACAAGCAAAACTTATCATTGGAAAAAAAAAAAAAAACAAATTTAATGATTCATAAGTAATTATATCTGAAAACAAAACTGAAAATAAATATTATGTCCTTGTAAAATTGTAACTTCCATATAAAACTTTTCTGTAAGACTTCTCTGTAAAACTTTCCTTTTAAAAATCTCTTTCGATGATTTTGGTATTTTATGAAGATCTACAATTTGTAAAATCTTTCTGGAAATCTCCTTTCGTAATTCTGGTATTCTGGATTTTCTTGTTCTGTACATGTAACATATAAAGATCCATAATCCGTACACTTTTCTTTTAATATGATTTTAGATTTGAAATCTAAACCAAATTAGTACCCGGGATTTCTGTCATACGTGGTGGAGATACTCAACACACACGTAAAGGGCGGGGATAATCTCTGTCATCCACACACTAGGCGACTCAACGACTTTCTCTCAAGCCCCCAATGACTCATCTTTCTGACTCTTATACTAGCATGTGGTAGGCGACTTCTCGGACTTACTCACATTATGTCAATGACTGTTAGAGGGGAGGGTATACTTTAGTGTTCTAAAAACATTTTTATTTCTCTTTCTTTTCTCAAATCTTTTCTAAAAACATTTTTGCAAATAAAATTCCAAACATATATTTGGTAAAACTTTCCATATAAAAATTTTAGTTTCCAATAAAATCTCATCCATGCTTGTACTTATCAAAATCATAGTTTTTCATGTCATTTATAAAATATACTATTGTTATGAGTGTTTTTGGATCAGACTAAATGGGCTATCAAAAGTCCAAAGTATGGGCCCAGTGACCCGAAGGCCCAAGAAGCCCAACAATCTGTTCATCAATATGCTCATCTCTTTGTTCGCCCCTTTGCTCGTTAATCAAATCGCTTATCTGCTCGTATCTCTACTTACCTTTCTGCTCGTCTGATTACTCGCTTACCTGCTCAATAATCAGCTTTTCTCATGTGCTCGTTTATCAGCTCATTTATGGGATTGGTCATATGCTCGTTAATCTACTCGTTCAAACTACCTGTTTCTTTTTACATGTACTCACTAATCAGCTCGTCCATAAGCTCATCTATGAGGACGATTGTCTGTTAATTCATCAGATCGCTGGACAGCTCGCTTATTATCTTTATCAGCAACCTTTAAGGAGATCAATTCGGCAGAGCCTTATTTGCTCGTTAACTTGATAGAATATTCTTCTTGTTAAAGAGCTCGTTTCTGCCACATCTCTCAGGCTACAAGTTAACTACAATCAGAGCTATCAGACCGATTACAGCTCAAGGCATATTGTACACGTCAATCCCGTCAGAGATTACAGTCTGGATTACAGAAATCTTATCTAACCAGCATGGATTAGCCATTTAAACCCATAATTTGGTAGAATTAGACCTGATATTGTCAACTGCATTAAATGTAAACCCATCATTACAATTTGAATTACTGTACATTGTCTTATTATGTATTACTGTAGCTCCTTTCCTTCTCTATAAATAGGAGAGGATTTTCATTATAAAAAGAAAAACTTCTTAAGTGTCGTTACTCTACTAAAATAGAGAGAGGATGAATAGTAGACGTAGACATTAATTGGGCTGAACCACTTAAAAAATCCCGATGCACTTTGTTCTTCCCTAACCTCCTTTCCTTTGCTTTGCTTTTTACTCGTTTATTACACTTCATCAACCAAAGCTGTAACTTGGGTCTAAAAAAAATTATAGTCGGCTAAATCCAGACGTCGACATCTATAAACTTTCATAAATCGATTAGTTTATTCAAAATCATAAAACATAATTTACCTAATTAGTTTATAAAACACATTTTGGAAACTCAATACACAACTATAAGATTCACAAATCATCAATCATACTTAAGAATTAACAAAAGGCATAATTTCTAAGTTCCCAAAACGTAAAACATACTTTAGAAAAGACATATCAAAGCTTACTTTGTTAAATTAAAAAACATACCTTGAAAATCATAGGATTAAACTCACTTTGTCAAATTATAAAATGTAATTTGGAAATCAAAACATAAATTTACTTTATTAAATCATAAAACTTACTTTGAAAACTCAACACAAATTATAAAATTTACAAATCATCAAATGTGTTTTAGAATCACAAAAAAGTTTAGTTTCTAATTTTACAAACCAATATGTATGCTTTAAAATCACAAAACATAATCTTAAATCTATAAACTACAAAGTATACTTTAAATTTCAAAACAAAAGTCATACTTCATAAATCAAGAATCATATCATAAAATTGATAAAACATAATCTAAACTTATAGATTCTAAATATACTTTAAAAATTTCCAAAACATAGTCTTTAAAAGTTTTCAAAATATATTCTAAAATTCATCCATCATACAACATACATACTAAACAAAATTCATCTTTCTCAATTCATAAAATATAATTCAAAATCTTAAATTACGCTTCAAAGCCTTAGAACATACATCAAAATTTATAAATCATAAAACATCTTTAAATCTCAAAACTAATAAAAGTTGAAACATAATAAAAATACTTTCATAAATCAAATTAAGGAAAAATATTCACTCACTAGATTACTACCAAGCCCTATAAAAATCCTCCTACACTTGTCTCCTCCTTGGAACCTTTTTCACCTAAAACAACATCAAAATCTAATTAGGGTCTATAAGAACTAAATCAAGGAAATTGATCCTAAATTGGAACTAGTTTCTTGCCACCAATCCTTTACCAAACTTCCATGATTTCCTTCACCTCTTCTTATTTCTCCTTCCTTCTTCCTCCTCTCTTACCATTGATTTTTCTTTCTTTCTTTGAGGGGTGTATGTTCAGCCAAAAAGGAAAAATTGGAATTGGTGTATTCGGCCAAGCTATTAAAGTATTGTGGAGTGGCTTTTTTTTTTTTTTTTTAATTTTCACATGAAATCACATATTTATATATTCGCATGCATGGCCACAAATTAATACACTTAGCCACCTTTTTCGCCACTTATTTTGTCATCAAATAAAAATCTAACCAAGTGTTATTTTGAAATTCCAATCTTGTCATTTCCATAATATTTTATTTCCATCCTTATCCTTTCTAGAGATTTCTTTTCTTTGCATTTTCAATTTTGCCCTTTTTATAACATTTCATTTCCATCATTGTCATTTCTAGATAATTCTTTCTTTTTCCATCAATTGCTCTTCAAAAATTTCATAATTCCTTCTCTTGTGTGATGGACAATTTTACCCTTCTTACATACTTCTTCTTTACAATTTTACCTCTCTCACATCCTCCTTTTTACATGTTTGTCCTTAAGTTGGTGTATTTAGAAAAATAATTGGATGTATTTAAAAAAGATATTGGGTCATACTAGTTCTAATTGGGCTCACTTGAATTTCCTTTTCTTTGGGCTCTTTAATTTAAGTTTCAAATTGAACCCTTTGTGATTTTTATTTGAGCCCCACCTAAGCTTCAATAAGATATATATATATATATATACACATACATATAACCTATTAGACCGGTTCGGATTCGGGATGTTACAATTCACCCCCTTTAAGAAATTTCGTTCTCGAAATTTATGTATTGTCTCAAATCGAGGCACCTCTTATTCCAATAGTCAACTATTGGATGATTTTCATTTCGTTATCTCATTCAATAAAATCCTTTAATGGTAATAATCAAACTTGTGCACTTCTGAATAGAATATTTCATAATTTCCTTATATAGAAGATCCAAAACTATAACAATTAACACATAAATAGACAATCATTGAATAAAACTCTTCAATCCAATTCTCATCAAAAATCAAACTTTTATATTTCTGAATAATCGTACCTACACGATTCTAAATAATAATCATTCTCCTTTTTATTACTTTCAATAATATACAAGATTTAATTAGTCATTCTCTATAACTCTTATACTTCTTATAGCTTTCGAATAATGAATCACTATTCACCAATGAATAATTAAGTTACGCAGCTCTAATATTCAACAAATATGTCTTATACCATTAGTAACACCATAAAACAAATATATATTTTTTTCACCTATCTCAAAAGTTAATATAAACTATATTTCATACTCCAGAATTTCAATCATCTAAAACTCCAAGTCATAAATATTCGAAGACGTCATCTATAATCCATATCATCATCTAATATTATAATCATAATTATCCCCAAGTAGTTTCTCCAAATTCAAGTACATCAAAAACAATCTTTATTGAAAGATACTTTAATTTCGATTCGCTATAGGAGACTAATAATAATTCACGACATCGCCTCTCTTAATATCACCATTCTCCATAATGAATATAAAATCTTTCATCAACATTTCCAAGTTCAATAAATTGTGCTAACTAGCAATCAAAC
The DNA here is from genome assembly GCA_022984855.1 of Dimocarpus longan. Lineage (NCBI taxonomy): Eukaryota > Viridiplantae > Streptophyta > Magnoliopsida > Sapindales > Sapindaceae > Dimocarpus > Dimocarpus longan. The sequence continues at coordinate 22,766,975 of CM041024.1, forward strand.
AAAATAACACCATATTATTCTAATTGATCAAAACATACGATGATATCATCTAAACACATCAAAACTCAATCACCAAATGTTCATATCAACTCTTAATTTGCAAACACTTCAAATATCATGAATAACCACAACTTTTAGGCATATTCAATAATTACCTAATCAATATACTTATCAGACCAATATATACTCTAATAATTTCTATCTAAACATTTGGATTTCTAGATAATCTAATGAATCGCTTATTACTATCATATAATATATCTCACTTTTATGTCAAAATCAATTCAGTCTAGTCTATCAACACTAACCATAGGTGCTAACTTAGATCTTCTACAGGTTTCGTGCGAGATTGGCCACCATGATACAAAATAAGACTATAAATTTATCTTTGACAAAATGAAAAATAAATGTTTGTGACAAGAAAAAGTTCTCTGAATTTAAAACCAATGCTCTGATACCATATTGATAAGATCCGAGCCAACTCCTACATTGAGTCCGGGAGAATCCCATGAAAGCTAGGCTTTTCTATATTAACTTCTGGATTTATTGAAAATCTTTGGAACGAATCTTCAAAATTCTGATAATCCCTTTGATCGAAACCTAATTTAAACAAGTAAAAAATCTTCAAAATTTCTCATGCTAACCTTATAAACTGAACGTATACAATATTTTCAAATATTTGTAAAACTATTTTACAAATACGCTTATAAAATTTAATAATAAGAAATTAACAAACACAAATTCAACAGTTTGTCATCATGTGGCCCTTCTCACGATATGTAAATGTCTGCACGAACTCGCTACGAATACCTAAAAAATGGTTTTATAAAATGGTGAATCTAATGTCCAGTGAGTGGACATAACTTTTCAAAAGATATTTCTAAACAAAACAAAACATGTTTCTGGTAACAAAACTACTTCTCAGTAAATCATATAATTTCCGCATCTTGAAATAATAAAACTAAATTCGAACATGATCTCGCAATAAAGTTGTAAATAAGTTTTCTAAAGTATTTCTAAATAATAATCAAAACGTATCATTGGGAAAAAAAAAATTAAATTCAATGATTCATAAGTAATTATATCTAAAAACAAAACTGAAAATAAATATCATATCATTGTAAAACTGTAATTCTATATAAAACTTTTCTGTAAGACTTCTCTGTAAAACTTTCCTTTTAAAAATCTCTTTCGATGATTTTGGTATTTTATGAAGATCTACAATTTGTAAAACTCCTCCTATAATTCTGGTATTCTGAATTTTCTCATTCTATACATGTAACATATAAAGATCTATAATTCGTAAACTTTTTTTTTTTAATATGATTTTAGATTTGAAATTTAAACCAAATTAGTACCCGGGATTTCTGTCATACGTGGTGGAGATACTCAACACACACGTAGAGGGCGGGGATAATGTCTGCCATCCACACACTATGCGACTCAACGACTTTCTCTCAAGCCCCCAATGAATCATCTTTCTGACTCTTATACTAGCATGTGGTAGGCGACTTCTCGGACTTACGTCAATGACCGTTAGAGGGGAGGGTACACTTTAATGTTCTAAAAACATTTTTATTTCTCTTTCTTTTCTCAAATCTTTTCTAAAAACATTTTTGCAAATAAAATTCCAAACATATTTTTGATAAAACTTTCCATATGAAAATTTTAGTTTCCAATAAAATCTCATCCATGCTTGTATTTATCAAAATCATAGTTTTTCTTGTCATTTATAAAACATATTATAAACTTTCATAAATCAATTAGTTTATTCAAAATCTTAAAACATAATTTACCTTATTGGTTTATAAATCACATTTTGGAACTCAATACACAACTATAAGATTCACAAATCATTAATCATACTTATGAATTAACAAAAGACATAATTTCTAAGTTCCCAAAACATAAAATACACTTTCAAAATCAGCAAAACATAATCTTAAATCCATATATTACAACATATACTTTAAGATTTCAAAATCAAATAATTTAATTCATAAACCATAAAACATATTTGACTTTATTAAATTGTAAAACATAATTTGGAAACCATATATCAAAGCTTACTTTGTTAAATTGTAAAACATACCTTGCAAATCATAGGATTAAACTCACTTTGTCAAATTATAAAATATAATATGGAAATCAAAACAAAATTTTACTTTATTAAATCATAAAACTCACTTTGAAAACTCAACACAAATTATAAAATTTACAAATCATCAAATGTGTTTTAGAATCACCAAAAAGCATAGTTTCTAATTTCATAAACTAATATGTATGCTTTAAAATCACAAAACATAATCTTAAATCTATAAACTACAAAGCATACTTTAGATTTCAAAACAAAAGTTATACTTCATAAATCAAGAATCATATCATAAAATTGATAAAACATAATCTAAATCTTATAGATTCTAAATATATTTTAAAAGTTTCCAAAACATATTCTAAAATTCATCCATCATACAACATACATACTAAACAAAATTCATCTTCTCAATTCATAAAACATAATTCAAAATCTTAAATCATGCTTTAAAACCTTAGAACATACATCAAAATTCATAAATCACAAAACATCTTTAAATCGCAAAACTAATAAAAGTTGAAACATAATAAAAATATCTTTAAGGGAAAATATCCACTCTCTAGATTACTCCCAAGTCCTATGAAAATCATCTTGCACTTATCTCCCCCTTAAAACTTTTTTCACCTAAAACAACATCAAAATCTACTTAGGATATATAAGAACTAAACCAAGAAAATTGATCCTAACTTGGATAGTTCTTAACATCAATCATTCTCCAAACTTCCATGATTCTGTTCACCTCTTCTTATTTCTCCTTCTTTCTTTCTCCTCCCTTGCCATTGATTTTTCTTTCTTTCTTTGAGGGGTGTATGTTCGGCCAAGAATGAAAAATTGGGAGAGGTGTATTCGGCCAAGCTATGTAAAGTATGGTGGAGTGGCTTTCTCTTTATTTTTATTTTTTTTTTATATGAAATCATATATTTATATATTCTCATACACGACCACAAATTAATACACTTAGTCATCTTTTCCACCACTTATTTTGTCATCAAATAAAAATCTAACCAAATTTCATTTTGAAATTCCAATCTTGCCCTTTCCATAATATTTTATTTCCATCCTTATCCTTTATGGAGATTTGTTTCCTTTGCATTTCCAATTTTACCTTTTTTATAACATTTCATTTCCATTCTTATCCTTTCTAGGGAATTTTTTCTTTTGTCATCAATTGCCCTTAAAAAATTCCATAATTTCTCCTCTTGTATGGTGGACAATTTTACCCTTCTTACATACTCCTTTACAATTTTACTCCTCTCACATCCTCTTGATAAGTTTGGATGTACTTAAATATTACCTCATAAAATCCTCGCCAAGGAAACTTAGGCCTTGTCAAGGAAATAGTCATTAAGATAATAATAATAATATCTAATCATAAATAATATTTGATTTTAATAGATTTCAAATTCGTTCAAATGTTAATTTTCAGAAAAAATAAAAACAAGCATAATTATACATTATCAATAAGATCAATATATTTCCAGTTTAGTAAAAGATAAAAAAATAAATAAAAATTAAATTAGGTGAAAAGTAATATATATATATATATATATATATATATATATATTATCGCATGTTCTCACATAAATAATTGAATGCAAAACATTTTGATTTAGAAAGGGTAATTTTAATGACTCTATCACCAAAAGAAAGAAAGCTTAACAATAAGCAAAAACTAGAGAAAAAGGATGCCACCCCACGCCCACCCTGATCGAAGGCAGAAGGAATGAAAAAAAGAAAAAGTAGAATTAATCGTGTTTTATGCGCTCTCTCTCAACCAACAATCACACAAGCTTAAACACTGTTCTTATAGTGTCATATATTTTATATAATAGATAATCACTCGAGTTGAGAGCCTAAAACTCAATAATATAATCATTTAAGTAACCTTTTTCGTGGCAATAAGTAGAGTCCAGAAAACAGTAATTGCAAGCTAAAATAATTAAGAAAATCCGGAAGAGAAAACCCATTCCAAACCATCATATACAAAAAATAAATGATTGAAAAGGCACAAAATAGAATCACTTTGAAAATTTGCCTTGCTGGGCTTACTCCAAACTTGATACGGTGCAGCAACAGCAGCAGCCAATTGTGTCATAAGCCAAAAGCCAAAATTGGATAACCAGCTATTTTCACAAGCTATTACTAAAATAACCTAAAAGAATTATCACACATCATGTACAACAAGATTTTAAGATTTCCCCTACCACCAAAATCAAACAAAAGTGATGCAAGGAAACCCTAACAATACTCGGTTTGCATCCAAAATTACATTCTCAATTGATTACCATAAACTGAAAATACAACTTGGTAAGGGGAAGGATAAATTATATATCACCAACACCAAACACACCTTTCAACTGCATTTTTTGCAGGCATGTCAAGGGCCCAAAACTCTTTCATTGTCACTTCAAATAGGTAAGTGGTTTTAGTTAGTAATCAAACGTGGTTCCTTCCCACAGCAAGACACCCAAACCCGGACATTGAGGGCACCTTGTCTTCATTGGGCAAATCTTCAGATGATTCAAGCTGAGATGGGCTCATACGGGTATGATAGCCATGGGTGCTTCAGAGCCTCAGATGCTGAAGGCCGCTTCTTAGGATTTACTTCGAGCAAATGAGCAACAAAATCAATAAAGCCCTGGTCCCCCATCGGCAAGCGGTGCCGTAAAGATGTCTTTTTCGGTATCAGGTATTCAAGTCTGTTGGTTTCCTGTAGAGGTAAACAATGCAATGTGCACCATTTTGATTATACAAATCAAGTACATTAGCATCCAAAATATTAAAAGTATGCCACTACAACAATATTTAAGCTATCAAAACATGCACTTCGAATTGCCAGTTCATTCTATCCAGTAGGCCAATATATATAGCAAAATGACATGATATGAAAATATTAAAAAAAAAAAACCCTACAGTGAACATGATCTATGAAACATTGAAAATAACAGTTGCACAAAACATCATAAACATTAAGATTATGCAGCAAGGATGCTACCAACACACAAAGCTACCAAATGGAGGTGTCATCCAGCATACCACATTGTACGTGGTAAAGAGAAAATTTACGGTAAATATCTTTACACCAATGTTACCTATGTTAATAGACAACATAAGTATGGCTATGCCTAGTGAAAAAATCATTTTTCACATAGATGAATCAGGAATACCGAATACCACAATCAATAAATATCTTTAGTTCTTTACACCCACGGGACCTATGTTAATAGACAACATAAGCATGGTTATGCCTAGAGAAGAATTAATTATCTAAACACATAGATGAATCAGGAATAATCCACAATCAACCATGATTGTATTACATGTAGCATAGTCTATAAGCACCAGCTAGTTTTAGAAACTTTACTGTAAGTCTGCACAAGGACATCCACACTACGGACAGGAAATGCACATGCTGTAATAATGATTCCTTTAATTTGTTTCTGTTTCTGTCATTTTTTATTTTTGACTCCTTTTGAATTGATACATGAGCATCGACCATAGAAAGCATAATAGACAGCATTAATAAAAGTTTCAAAAACCAGAGTGGCTGTTACCTGATTCCGCTCATAAAGCATGTGATTTTTACTAAAATATTTGTACGTATCCCGTCCTTTGGCAAGCATGCCTTGATCAATGGGTCCAATGATTCCAATCACCCGAGCAAGTAATGTTGCAGGCGAATCATTTTGGAAGAGAACCTTAAAAAAATGGAAATTTCAATCATAACCTATTACACAAATATTACAAGACATAACTCGATACAAAACCCAATAAAATAACTGCACAAATGCTCGATGTATGGTGACTTCCAGTAACTTGGAAAACTACATGGGCAACAAGGATAAAAATATTCACTTCTGTAAATCCTGGCAGAAAATTATTAGAAAAGCAAAAAGCAAGTGCCATCAACAGATTCAATAGTCAATGCTTAAAGAACCCAAATTATTTGCTTCATATAATAATTAAACCTAAAAATGTATCACAGGCTTTCAACCCCATATGACACTAACACAGAGTGATAGCCAGCACAACACTAATCAAACAACGAAAACCAAAAAAGTTTTGTGCATCAGCATCCAATAACTGAACAATAACTATCACAACTACGATATCCCAGCAATCAGATTAATTAATTTTGACACATTCCAAATTGTCCTTCATCACATCAGTTGGTATCTTCAGATACATGGAATTTACACAATAACTTTGTTCAGTTGTGATGTTCAAAGTATACAGTTACTTTCCCACTACGAGAAGACAAAAGATGGAAATGGAAGCATAAGAAAAATCTTTTTTATTTTTTTTGGATCAAGCATAAGAAACATCTCATATCTTATACTTCATGCATAATAAAGGGAATATGCATAATATTATTAACATTTCTGCAAGGCTAAACTTACATTTCCAGTACAAAGTTCTGCCAATATGCAGCCAAGTGACCATATGTCTATCTTTTTATCATAAGGAAGTCCCACGATAACCTCCGGCGCACGATAAGACCTCGATTGAACATAGGAACATAGATGATCTGTCTCAAAACAGCTACTCCCAAGATCGATGACCTTCACCTCACATCTACTATAACTTTTCACTAGAATATTTTCAGGTTTCAGATCACAATGTATAAGGCCAAGACTGTGCAAGAACTGAAGTGCTTCCAAACATTGGATTGTTATTGACTGCCACAGAATCAATTCCAAAATATTACAAAACCAGCCAGGAAAATAAACAAAAGTTTCCAAGGTTAGAATGGAACACAACACACCTGCAACCTTGGCATTGTAAAATAGACCTCCCCTCCTGACTCTCTATTAAATTTATGGAACTCATATAAGTTTGCCTTTAGAAGTTCACATACTATTAACAAATGCTCCTGCAAGATAAATGTAAGTCAGCAGCTAATCAATTCAGCATGATTAGAACTGATGATACAGGGCATCAGAAAAAAAAAAAAAGAACAAAACGAAACGAAAAAACTAAAAAACAGGACAAGCAATTGTCTAGGCACAGTCTGAACCACACAAAATTGTGCCACTTGCAGAGAGAAAAATTTATTGTGGAACAAGCCAAACTACAACAAAAATTTACAGGGTTAAGTGTATTTTGCTCTAGAAACCATTTGCCTGGCCAACATGTACACTAATAGCAACATGCTTTACAATTATAATAACAACAAGATTTGTAGCTTCAATTAGTTCCATATTTGTCACATCTTTCACATAACCACTGTCCAATTCAAAATTCATCAAAAAGAAATTTAATGATATCCCTCTCACTCCAATTAGAAATAACTAATAAGAGAGCTAACAGAGGAAAACAAATAAAACCCAGTATATAAAGATGAAACAACAAACTAGGGTGGAAAACTTATAAGAGCATTAAAAAAAAGAAAAATGACACTACTTACTCGATAATAGAAGTAATCATACAAACGCAGAATGTGGTACTTGTCTGCAGGATCATGCTTGTTGACATATTTGAGAAGCTTTATCTCATCAAGGCTCTGATCAAAAAAATCCTTGTTGTTCTTAATAATTTTCACACAAACATCCATGCCTGTGTGCAAATCATGTGCTTGTATAGCTTTGCTAAATGCAGCCGATCCAAGATACTCAGTGACATGATAACGCCCAGCTACAACAGAATTTAAGACAACATGGAAATTCTTGTCTTCCTCAAATCCAGTTCTGAGAAACAAAAATAGTAGTCAAGCGAAGCAGTCTGTTGGAATATACAACGTAACCAATAGTAATTTACCACAATAAGAAATACAGTAGTCAGCAAGCACAATCAAAACTTAAATAAGTAATTCTTCTAACAGGACACAACCAATTGAAGATCAGGTTTATAAAATTGCAATCCCAGTGAGTCACTTGCTTTGTCAGAGAATTAATATGAGATGAAATATGAAAAATATGATAAACAGATCGCTTCTATAGCTCAACATCCAGCAGGGCAGAGTCCTTTCTGCTTACAGGGAAGCACAAGACTACCAACAAAATTAAAATTCATAATCAAACGATGAAATTTGAATCTCATAGTTTCACAGAAAAATTATGTCTTAGAAGAATCAAACCCAATTAAAGAAAAGCCTAACAAAAAAAATCAGTTCTACCTTTTTATCCTTCATCCACCAATAAGAAATCAGATGGATCTCTTTCTTTCATTCTTGTGTTCTTGCTTACTACATTTACAATATGTAACTCAGAAAAATAAAAAGCTCCTTAAACATTGAAGTGAAAAGAGAGAACTAAAAAAAAGGCACAAAGCAATGATATAAACACAGGAATAAAAGGTTTAGCTGCGACCAGACAACTAATTAAATGATTAATTAACCACAAAGTTCTAACAAATAAAACACATTTTTCAATTTTAATCCATCCTCATAATCATTATCATTAATATTGATTAGTCCAGTACATGAATTTAGGCGTATGGCCAAAAGTTTTTAAGCAATGTAAGGGGAATTCAAGTTGTCATGTAACCCTTGTTGCACCAAGCAACAATCAGATACGTATTGATAATTAAGGTAGTACTATATGAGAGGTACGAGGACCATGAAACCAGAAAGAAAAGTAATATAAGTTATACAACCAAAATTAAATCTAGAAAACAAGAAGAAAAAAGCAGAGCCTTAAAGCAACAACATTTTAAAGTTGTATCTCGATGTAAATAGTAAATACAGATATTGAAGAAGCGAAACTAACTACCAAATACTTGTGTTTCTGACAAGAAAAATGACTACAAACAAACATGATCAATTAGAGACAAAAAAAAAACGAAGTTGTAGGAGACATGCCTGTTTTTCCTATGCACAATCTTAAGGTTGAAGGTTTCGAATTCCTCCTCTTGGGCCTTGATTTGCCTTACTTGCTCCTGCACAGCAGCTGCCTCTTCATCCTCAAGTGATGTGCCTGGATCTTCTTCCCTTGCAGCACCAACTATTTCATCATCTTCTCTCTTGGAAAGCTCTCTTTCACTATAACCATAATTTGAGAGCGTTGAGGGAGAAGAATTTGCTGATCTTACAGCATTGGCATTATTTTCATCCTTAGAACTTTTGACAGTCGAAGAATCACTGCTTTTCTGTCTCCATGTAGCAAGCATGTCATCAGTTCCCATCAAAGCATTCAAACGGTCATCAGTTTCATCACTAATAACAGGATCACAGTTATTTGACCATAAAGATTTACTAGAGCCTGCCTGAACCAACTGCGCATCTCTGTGTGGGGGAGGAAACGAAAAACCCCCATCAGGAATATTTTTCAACTGTGGAGCACCTTTATACTTACCAACCATATATTTATTGGAATCATGTTTGGCGATTTTCTTTTTATTGTTGCTCATTCTGTCAATATATTTCTTGTCAGACTCATGATGGGAGAGCCTGGATGCACCTACACCAACATCGTGATCACGAAAATACTCCAAATCCCCTTCACTACTACCTCCAAGCAAACTGTCACGAACTTCACTGCCAATTTCAGCTGCATCACTGTTGATCCCCACACCTATGGACCTAACAGAACCATGTTGATCATCATCCATACAAATTTCATCCAACTTAGGCCTTCCATGTTCATTCAGCACTTTCCCATCCCCTAACATAACGAGTTCATTAGTCTGTGTGACAAAGCCCTGCCAGACTGGTTCTGAACGCATCAACTTAAGCTCTTCTTCGTCCATCAATTGTCCATCATATTGATCAATCAAATCGTTATCAGTCCTACCATACATTTCAGTCACTGACAACCCTATAGGATCATCTGTAGCTGTAACAGGTTCAACATTTTTACCTTGAAAATACTGTTCGCCAGAGAAATATGAATCTTCCTCAGCAAAAGATTGGTCATCATCTTCATCTTTGATTGGACCTCTTTCCTGTGGATCTGGCACACTCCCATGGCCTGTCCCCTTTTCATTATCACTAGGGTAATCAATTTCATGAGCCAGAAACCAAGCCTCATCCTCAATAGGTTGCCTCATGTATCCAACATCTTCATCATCATCATATTCATCAGAGTCCCAGTACTCATGCGGGTAGTCAACAGATTCACTTAATCCATCACCAATAGTAGCAAAACCAGAAACAAGATCAGATGTATCCTCCGCAATCCCCTGACTTACTGATAACCAACTGCCTCCAGCGGGCCTTTTCCCACCTAGGTCATCAGAAAGGAAAAATTAAGTTTATTACGCAAAAGAACTAGAATACAGGTAAACCTGAGAATATCACAGGCTAAAGATCAAACACAAACAATTGACTGCAATATACTGTAAAGAATTTCTGAGAGCTAAAAGTTCAAACCATTCCCATGAATTCTTATAATTTGTATTGCAAATGATTAAGCATGGTTTGCTTAAACAATACAATCAATTAAAAGAGTCAAAAAAGAGAAAGATGTCCCTACATTCACTGCACCAGAAGCCCAAAAATTGATTTTGACTTAATATAGACAGTATTGCCAAGCACAAAAGAGGTGCTCCAAACTTTCTAGCTGATCTTACACATTAGACTGCAACTGGGTCTAACCTAAAATCATATGCTTAATAGGCATTAGTTGCCATGAAAGTTATTGCTGTGTAATGTAATGTAACAGATTTTACATAAACAATAAACATATAATTCTAAATGAATATGCGACAGACTAAGCAATTTCCTTTTTACATTTATTTCGATAGGAAACAGAGACTTTTATTAAGGAATAGATAAAAGGTAACAAATGTGAACCAGAAGCCCACCGATAAACAACAAAAGCAAAAACAGAAAACAAGATTGGATAGAGCACTCAACAAACAACAACCTTCCAATCTACCATAATGAAAAATAAAGAAAGGTCCTTAAAATCGTCACAAGAAGATGCCCTAAGAGAAGCCAAGTAATACGCTTTAAAATCTTCCAGTAAAACCAATTTCCTTTTACATGGTTCAATTAAAGTTGCACTAAACTCATTGAGCATACTTCTACTCATTAGATAAATTTCAAAATGCTATACATATGCAACAAAACGAGGCCTAACATGTAATAATTGGAATGGAGATTAAATGCCAAACTGCAACATAACCCACCAGAAAAGTTAAATTTTATTTAGTTACTGATCAAAATAAGAACAAAAATGATTGCATTATCGCGATATAATATGATAGACTAAGCAATTTCCTAATGGCTCAATTAAAGTTGCATTAAATGCATTGAGCATACTTCTACTCATTAGTTAAATTTCAAAATGCTATACATATGCAACAATACAAGGCTTAACATGTAATAAGTGGAATGGTGATTAGATGCCAAACTGCAATATAACCCACCAAAAAGGTTAAATTTCATTTAGTTACTAATCAAATAAGAAATGACTGGATTTTCTATACAAAAGACAGATTTCATGATAATAATATATTCTCTTCTTCAGCAATTAAAATGTCTGATATAAAAATAACATTAAATGGAAAATATGGTAACATAACGCCAGTATGAAATGAATAATTGCAAACAACCGTCAGATAGTCAAGCAGCTAGAGTAAACACCGACTAAAATGCACAATAAACAACTACAGTTAAAATTATTGTGCAATCGCACGTCATTAACTAACCTGATGAGTTAATTTCTTGTCCAATAGGAACGTCCAGAAATGAACCTATAAGTAAGGAATTATCAGGGGTAATGAGCTTAATGCCTGGTCCATCACGGTCAAACTTTTCCTCCCAATTAACACCCAATGGCTTGTCCTCCGACTTGAGTTTGACTGGTGGCAGTCTAGGTAACTCTTCCCTTGGATTATCAGATGATAAAGGAAAAACCAAGCTGCTTATATTCTTCTGCTCAGAATTCCCCTGAGATTTCCCAAAGTATAAAGCTCTTCCGACCTCATCCACCTGCTGCTTAATTGCTGCCCTGACATCATCTGTATCTGCTTTCTGCTTTCCTTCTTTTTTGTCAGAACCAGTAGCAACTTCATAACTGGTCGACGCATCCCCTTTAGAGAATGGGAAAACGGTCTTCACAGAGCAATCTTTCCACAGATCTGAAGATGAATTTGAGGGATTCTCATTTTTTGACCATGGATTGTCCGTGAAGCTTTCTTTAGAGTATGTGCTACTACTCTTTAGTTGCTTATCAACAGCCTTCTCACTCGTTTGCATCTTTTCATACTTTGATTCTGCATTGGTTTTGCTGGTACTTCCAAGCCACGAAGCCCTCTTTTCACCAGAAAAGATAATATGCTCTCCTGTTTCCAAATCCCCAGCCTTCAAATTGCCTCTAGCAGTACCAGGAACTTCACTTGTGTGGTATTTCGATTGCTCCGAAAGGTTATTAGTAGCACTACCACCATCATTTCGGTAAGAATCCGAAGGACCATTTTCAGAATTAAAGTTCCAAGTGTACAAATCAAGTACAGTGTCCTCAGAACCTTTAGAGAAAGTGAAATTCTTAGCACTAGTCCCAACGGCATCATTAGGCTTATTCCGTTCCCCAGTAGAAGCAGCATTTCTCCATTTGCTTTCAGACCCATTTCTGCCAGTTCCACACTCAATCTCCTTCACAATAAGTTCCTTGGAAACCTCCCCACTATTTCGCGAACCCGAACCTTGATTTTCAGCAGCTAATTTGCCACCCTTCTCTTCATCCAACACCTCAGGGGAAATCTTCTCTTCAAGACCAAGCTTCTGAAGGAATCCATTCAAATCAGGGCGGTTCGTGAGCTCACTGCGCAACGCTGCCTCAGCTCTCGTGAAGTGATTTCTCTTCAAAAAGTCCAGAATCACATCCACTGAGCCTGTGTCCGCCATATCTTCCACTAAAAAAAACAGGTATCAAAACAAAGAATCCACCACACCTGGGAAAAAAAACAGCCGACACAGACAAACAACATTAGCAGATTCCACTACAAAAAACAGGTATCAAAACAAAGAATCCACCACACCCGGGAAAAAAAAAAAAAAAAAACACAGCCAGCACAGACAAACAACATTAGCAGATGTAAAAAACCTCAAATGGTGCATTTGCTTTAATTTCGCAGAGACTATATCACATAATCTCCTCTGAAACAAACAACATAGCTCAAATCCACGCAGCACACACTTTCACTACTTCAAAATCATGTAAAAACATCAGCTTTACTTTTCTTGTGGTTTTCACGTAACATAAAAACACGAATTACAACAAAAAGAAACCATTCGCATTTCACAGCAAAAGCTCAACAAACCCTAGAGAGACACCGGGCCTCTCACAAATCAAATCGACCGATGCAAAGATCCCTAGCTCCGCAAGCATAACCCTAGAAATTCAAAATTATAAAAAATAAAAAAATAAAATAAAAAGCTCCAAACCTAAGATTTATTCCACCACAATTAATCAAACACAGATTCCAACGGAGAAAACGCTAAAATTTCGAGAAACCTAAAGAAGCAGAATCGTGTCGAAAATATCTACTTACAGATCCACGAAGAAGAAATTAGGGCACAAAAATCCCAGAGAGAAAGTTTGGGTTTCGATTCCATACCCACTCACAAATACAATACATTGCAATAATAATAATTTTCCGATATTTTTTATTGTTTGAATTTTTTTTTTCCCTTTCAATTACATTTCGCTTTTGGCCTGCACACACACACTCACCTTGTATCAGCACTTCTCAGGTCAGGCCTGGCATGGGACCAAAACAATGGCTTTCACAAATTGGATAACTCCAATATTTCCTGTTATTTTGACCAAATCACTAATCATCTTTCTATAATTTGTTAAAATCTCGTTCTATCCCTTGTCACGTGAAACGATGAAAAAGAGGAAGGGTTTTCCAAATTTTTTATAAACTAGAAGGAGAGTTTTTTAGATTTTTCTTCAGCTATAACCTATAAGGAATATTTTATTTATTTAATTAAATAAAATTTTTTAATAATTTTTTAAATTAATGGTAGATTTTCACTGTTACACTGAATCAAACTACAGGAAAAAAAAATTGGGATTATTCTTCGACAAATTACAGTAATAGTTGAGAGATATTACTTAGTGGAGATTCCCTAAAATCTCCCTGAACTTTTATCTTTTTGAAGAGATGGAGAGAGGAGTCCCAACCCATTAATAAATACATTTATTTTATTTTCTTTTTTTTTCTATACATTTATTGATCATTTGAAATTTTAATATAAATAATGCTACATTTCATAAAAAAATTTATTCAAAAATTTTACTTAAACAATATAACAAACTAATTTATAGTTATCACATTAATTTTGAAATAATATATTAATAATATGATAATTACATATAAGTTTATCACATTATTTAAATAATTAATTTTAGGTAAATTTTTTAATAGTGTAACATATATCTAAAGAATATTTAGGATGAATAGAGTGATAAAATGAAAATTAAGCAAATCGAAGCGACGAATCACCGTTGTCTAGTCTCGTGGAACATTTGAAAAGCTATCAACACCTGTCCCAACTCCAAATGCTCTAATTTTGATATTTTCTCACATTCTATCTCAACATTTTTAAAGAATAGGAAAAGTAAGAAATTTAAATAAATAAAAGTAATTTAAGAAAGTAAATTTTAATGTTAAATAAATTAACTTTCAAAAAGATAAAATTATATTTTTAAAAAACTATTTAACGAATAAAAAGGTCAATAGATTCACTAAAACTTTTGTTATCCTATGTTATAGATTAATTTTGATACATAAGCGATTATTTAATTTTTTTCAAAAATGATTGTTTAATTAAATTTCAAATTATGGTGTATAAGTAAAAACAGTTTTGAATTTTGATGTATAATAAGGTCATTTTAATATTGATTTTAGGGTAAATTACAAATTAGTTGCTGAGGGTTTTTCTAATTACAAACGAAGCAAACTTATAGTTTATTTATAAATTAGCTACCTAGACCATCAATTTTAACCTTTGACCATGTAGAAAGTTAGAAAGATTGTTGTACTCCTTTTTTCTTTGAACTTAATAAAATAAAATAAAGAAATTAAAAAATAAATAAGAAAAATAAAAAAATAAAAGGAAAAATTATTTATTTAAAAAAAAAAAAGCTTAGTTTTTAATTTCTACAATTTGAAAATAATTTTAAAAATAATTAAAATCAAAAATTGAAGATGGAGATCTCATATGAGATCTCCACTATCCATCAAAGTTGATAGACTGTAAAAATTTTATAAAGGATCTTAACCTATTGAAAATCTCAAATGCGATTTAAGTCTTCATTATCGATAGATACCTGATCAAGATGAGTCTTTATCTTGAAGACAAAGATCTACAATCTAAGTCCTTACCTTTGAAGATTAAAACCCAAATCTAAGTCCTCGTCATCCAAGTTAGACCCAATTTAGGTATCCATTTTGAAAGAAATTTCAATTGGTATCTTCTACATCAACAACGGAGATCCTAGACTAGGATCTTTATTGCTTGGAGGTGGAGACTCTAGACAAGATCTCCACATTCAAGATTTTACATTTTTTTATTTTTTATTTTTTATAATTGTATTTAATCTCTATAATTTATTTTTAAAATGGAAAGTGAAAATCCATATTTAAAAAAATATATATTTTATTTTATAAAATATCTACATCATTCATATGGATTTAATTTAATATTTAATTTTTAATTTTATAAAATTTATTTTTAAAATAAAATATAAAATATAAAATATCTTAAAGATGTTAAAATTAACCAACATTAACCGATAATAAGTAGTTAATTTGTTTTTAAAATAAGGTTATTAGTCAAAACTAACAATTTATTAATAAAAAAAAAACAAAAAACAAACAAACAAAATAAAGGAAGATCCAATGTCAAAACCTTAAAATTTGATGCGTTTATAACCGGGGGAGTATTCCATTCAACATGTGGTTAATTTGTAATTTGCGTTAGATTTTAAAATAAAGGATTCGTTCCAACTTTCAAAATAGTCAAACCGTTGGGACTTTTGGAACTTTTCCCATAAATAAAAGATTTTAACATTTAAAAACGCAACGATTTTGTATGCTGCGTTGTTCATCTCATGTCGTTGCATTGTCCACCTCGTGATTGGCGTCATGAGATCTTAGTCGCATCCAACGGTCTCGACGACCTTTGACTGCAATCATATCAGCTTTGAGTTTTTAAAAAGTATACTCTCATCCAACGGTCTCTGTCGTTGGACTCAAATCAGCTGGTTTGTGGTTGAAGTAATCGCAGAAACGCTTTTTCACGTCATTCGTACATGTTCAACAAACCACGTCAGGTATGTTTTCAAAATATGTATATTCTATGGAAGCAGGCTTTTTCCCCAATGTACTTCAAAATTTTTTACTTAAGATGTCACTTATAATAAAAGTTATTGGAACAAATATTAAAAAAAAAAAATCTTTGAAACAAAGATAATATCATAATAATGAGAGTTATTTATCGCTAAATCATATTAAACATAGATATATATACATACACACATTAATCCTTACAAAAGTTACTATACATATTTTTCAAAACTCTATTTTCAGTATTGGTTCAGATAAGAGTTAAGTGAAAAAACTACTACCACCTTCTACCTTCCAAGTTAGCGGGTTTTATACTCACTCCCGTAAATTTGTGAACTTCCTTTATTTGTTATGGGTTGCTCCTCCACTTAATAACTGTTTCTCTTTCTCATTTATTAAGAGTCGTTCCTTGACTAGCACCTTCGGATTTATATTCCAATTGATCTCAACTATTATATGTATGTAATATGCATTTGTAATATATCAAATAATAATATGCTAATGTATCAGTTATATTCCAACTGATCCCAACTGTTATATGTATGTAATATACATTTGTAATGTATCAAATAATAATAATAATAATAATAATAAAATTCAAATATGGCAGTCTAACTTCAAAATCACTAATCAATTAAATAAAAAAAAAAGTAAGGATACGGTGATAGCTAATTGTCATATTTGAATTATAAAATCATCTGTAAAGTTATCAATCAAAAGATTATATGGTATATTCCACCGATATGCTCTTTAGCCGCCGAATTCAAAATCAAGGCATCTTTAGTCCCTATATTTTATTTTAGTTTCAAGGGAGCTTCATTTTGGTCCCTATATTTTTTAAAAACTTCTTGTTGTTAAATGTAAATTTGTTTATAATGTTTATGATTATTCATGTTTTAAAAATTCATCAAATTAATCTATCTGGCATGATCTTTAACTGTCAACGTCAGCAAAAAATGATAAAAGCTTGTTTTGCTCTTAATTTCATGTACACTTTTAATAGTTGTTTTTATTTAATTTTTAATTTTTTTTTTATCTGACACTTCTTATTGTATCATCAATTAGTATTAAACGATGAAACCATCCTCAAGTCTAATGTTTGACTATCTATTAACTGACGATAAAGACTAATTTTATGAGTTTTTGAAATGTAAAAGACTATAAATATTATAGACAAATTTGCATTTAAAATTGAGAAGTTTCCCCAAAAGTATAGAGATCGAAATAAAATTTCTCCCTTTATTTTATTTAAGATATCACTTATAATAAAAGTTATTGGAACAAATATTAAAAAAAAAAACATAAGTCATTGAAACAAAGATAATATCATATTAATGGGAGCTATTTATCACTAAATCATATTATATATAGAGATATATATATATAAATGTACATTAATCCTTACAAAAGCTACTATACATATTTTTTAAAACTCTATTTTCAGTATTAGTTCATATAGGAGTTAAGTGGTAAAACTACTATACTTTCTACCTTTCGAGTTAGCAGGTTTTACACTTATCTCCATAAATTTGTGGACGTTTCCTTATTTCTTATGGGTTGTTCCTCCATTTAATAAGGGTTGCTTCTTCTCATTTCTTGAGAGTTATTCCTAGGACAGCACTTCCAAAATCATATTCCAACTGATATTGACTGCTATATACTTGTAATATGCACTTATAATATCTCAAATGTGGCAGTCTAACTTCAAAATCACTAATCAATGGAATAAAAGAAGGACACATTGATAGCTAATTATCATATTTGAACTATAAAATCATTTGCAAAGTTTTCTTAATCAAAAGTTCATTAGTCGCTGAATTCAAAATCAAGGTATCTTGCTCGTATTAACTCCACTTTTTTCACTTTTAAAAAATAAAAAATAAAAAACCTTCATTTTTTTATTTTAATTTTAGAAGAACTTTATTTTAGTCCCTATATTTTTTAGAAATTTCTCGTTTCTAAAAGTAAATCTATTTATAGTATTTATCGTCCTTCACATTTTAAAAATTTATCAAAATAATCCATTTGGCATGATCTTTGCAATCAACATAAGAAGAAAATGGTAAAAGCTTGTTTTGCTTTTAATTTCATGTAAATTTTTAATTTTTGTTTTTATTTAATTTTTAATTTTTTTGCCCATATGACACGTGTTATTGTATCACTAATTAGTGTTAAAAAACGAAATTATCCTCACATATGTAATGTTTGACTATCTATTTGTAACGTCCCAAAATTTTCTGAATTTTTTTATATATATATATTGAATTTTATTTTCAAGTGAGATTAAAATAAAAATTCAATGAGTGGCATAAAGGTAATAAAGTAGTTGATCTTGGAGTTAAGATGGAATAAGAAATAAAAGAAAATATCAAGTTAGGAATATTTATTATTCGAGGGGTTTAAATGAGAATTTTAAAAAGTTTAGGGGTCGATTTAACATTTTAAATTTTTGAGGGACTAAATTGTAATTTAACATAAAAAATTATATAAAAAGACAAGCATAGTGACCGACATTATTCATTTTCTTCTCTCCTCGGCCGGCTGCGTTCTCTGGTGCGATTTTTATTTTTTTTTATTTTATTTCCTATTTTCTTTATTTCTTTTACTTTAATAACCCTTTTTAACCCATTTCTTAGCCAAAACACCTAGATCTAACCTTATTCAAGCTATTGGGTGTCTAAATCTAGACTTGAAAAATTGTCAGTGAAGCGAAATTCGGGTAAGTTAATTTTTTTTATCCCATTGAGAGCTCAAATCATGTAGAAATTCATGTAGAAGCATGCTAGAATATTTAGGAAGCATCAATAACATTATATGATAGCTTAATCACCTCTCAAGCATGATTTTCTTTAATTTTTCAAACCCCAGGTAAAGAAATATGCGATTCTGATCCCAGAAATTTCAATTAAAGATTTTAGGGATCAATTGAGAGCTGTTAGAGGCTAGTAGAAAGCCCAAAGGTTGGTGTACTCATATTTTTAAAAATTTTGCTTATTAATTTCGAATTTTAATATATATTTATTATTGTGATAGTTGATTTAATTATTTGTTTGAGATATTAAATAGTTTTGGGTGTTAATTATATGTTATTTGATGAATTTATTTGAAGAAAAATGACTTCGAAACAATTTTTGAAATTAAAATCCCCTATAATCGAAATTGATGTATAAATTATTATAGGGGTATTTCCGTCATTCTGTTTGCCTTGAGATATTAATTATGTGATGTATTGGTGGTATGTTTGATGGATTTAATATTTGAAATGAAAAATTTTGAGAATATCCTATTTTGGGATCGTCCCAAAAATAAGAGAAATGAGATAATAATTTTATTAAGATGTGATAATGAGATTAGGGGCGAAATGGTCATTTGAAATGATCATAAGTGGTACCCCGAAGAATTTGGAATAATAGATTTAAATATGAAATAAAAAGTTTATGCGATTAAAGTTTTATTAAAAATTTAAATATTTTGTACTTTTGAAAACTTTAAAGGGCCCAAGTAAAACTAATCACCGGTAGGTGGGGATTGGTAGTTGGCTAGCCAATAGGGTAATTATTAGCAGTACTGCACCGTTATGATTGCTTATAGACGTTGTATGACGGACTTTGAGAGGCACCGAATGTCCGGTCCTAAAACGGAAACAGATTGTGATATGCGACCCGGTGGATAGACACCGAGCGACCGTTGCCGGGGTTGCCGTTTAGTCTGGCTGATGCCAGTAAACCCGTTACCGATCCATGGTATCGTGATAGACTTTACGAAGGGCTAAAATAAATTGAATAAAGAAAGTCTTATAAATTTTGTTGATAATTGATTTTGTAATGATTAAATTGTAATTATGTTTGCAACGAAATGTGTTTGGAAAATCATATGATAATGTCTTATTCTGTGAATTTATTTACTGAGTGTGTTAATTGATAAAAATATTGTGATCATACATATTGTTTGTATTTTATGTTTTTATTTTGAAAATAATTATGATTTCAATATTATGTGAGTACACCCACTAAGTCGAAAGACTTAGCGCGTTGAATTTACCGCGCGTAGGTAATTGAGTAGGGCTTGAAGCAACGACGAAGACAAAATAGCTGCAGTTTCCCTCAAGTCACATCCGCCCTCATCATTTTGATAATCATTATTTTTGTGTTGTAGGAATATCCTATTTTGGCCACAATCATGTTGTGTGGATTTAACGTTTATCACTTGTAATAACTTCTGTAAATTATCTGCTGAGAAAGATTTTATATGGTATTATTTTTATAAAATGTTTAAATGTTAAAAGAAATATTTATTGTTAAATGTTTGTGTGTTGGAGTGAATTGGAAACGGACGAGAGGTCCGAAACCGGAAGTTGAGAAAATGAATTGAGTTAAAAGTGTATTTTCCTACAGGTTTAAATTTGGATTTTCAAAAAATCAGAGGAAACTCTGTCGAAATTTCGTTAAAATATAATAAGAGTTTTTGAAAACGTAATTTTTATAAACGAAATTTTGAAATAAAAAAAAGAGTAACATCTCACGCCTCGATTCTCGTACGGACGGGAATATTGGGGTAAAGGTGTTACATTTTAGTGGTATCAGAGCATAGGTTCAGGCGTTCCTAAACCTTGTGATTTGTGAAAAAGATGTATTGCATTTGTGTGTGAACATGCGTTGCATATGGAAATAATATAGGGGGATGTGACTCTAATCTACAGTATTGTCTTTTGTCTTGAATAGTTTAGAGTATGGATCCCTTTGATGGCCAGAGGACTGAGGGTGTGGATGAGAGTAGGTAGCGCAGTCCTGCCAGTGTAGCTGGTGGTGCATCTGGCGAGTCATCGAGCCATAGGACGGCAAGGCCTGAGGGCCAGGATCAGCAAGCTTTTACGCGCCAGATGGCAGAGATTTTCCAGCAGATGGCTCGTGCTACACCTCGGAGGTCTGCGATCGAGAGGCTTGCGAAGTATAGACCTGCAGACTTCTATGGTAGAAAGGATGAAGACGCGTTCGCAGCGGAAAATTGGTTGGAACGGACAGAGCGGATTATCCAGCAGCTTCATTGTACACCAGAGGAGAGTTGGAGTGTGCAGTTTCTCTTTTGCAGGAAGATGCATATCATTGGTGGATGTCCATTTCTCATCCAGTGCGGTCGGAAGAGCGGACATGAGAGTTTTTCCAGAGGGAGTTTCAGAGGAGATACGTCGGCCGTATCCATATTGATGCCATGAAGAGAGAATTCATTAATTTAAAGCAAAGACAGATGTCTGTGTCAGAGTATGAGCGAGAATTCACCAGGTTGAGTAAATACGCTCGCGAGATAGTGGCGACGGAGGCTGATAGGTGTCGGAGATTCGAGGATGGTTTGAATGATTACATTCGCTACCAGCTTACAGCTTTGCTGATAGAAGATTTTTCTAGATTGATCTCTGCAGCTTTAAATGTTGAAAGGGTAAAGAAAGAAGAACAAGCTAGAAAGGATCGAAGTCAACAGAGGCGGGGCCCAGGGCAGTCCAGTTCATCCCAGCCGCCTAGTAAGAAATTCAGAGGTTATTCGTCAGGTGGTCAGTCTCAGTAGCAGTATCAGAGACAGAGTCAGGGATCTTATGCTAGATCCGCTCAGTCTTCAGCGTCAGTTGCTAGTTCCCCGGGCAGTGCAGTTAGAGGATCAGCCTTGCAGCCGTGTGAGCATTGTGGTAGGAGGCATCCGGGAGAGTATTGGAGGTTGACTAGAGCATGTTTCATATGTGGGTTCCATGATCATTTTCAAAAGGATTGTCCGAAAAACAAACCTGTACTTGCTTCACAGCCTGAGAAATCAACGCCTACAGTTTCAAGAGGCCGGAGGCCTAGTCAATCAGGAGCTGAGGGAAGCAGCAAGAGAGAGGCCTCAGAGACAGCAGGGAGAGTAGAGTTCCGGACGCCAGCCAGAGCCTATGCCATCAGGGCTCAGGAGGAGCAGGATGCTCCAGATGTGATTGTGGGTATGATTTCAGTATTTGATGTTTCTGTGCATGCATTGATAGATCCAGGTTCGACTCATTCATACATGTGCATTACCATCCCTAGAGAGAGGAATCTTCAGGCTGAGGTTACGAGTCATGAGGTGTTGGTTAGTAATCCCTTAGGTCAGAGTGTGATCATAAATAGGGTGTTCCGAAAGTGTCCGATTCGGATTCAGGGGTATGATTTTCCAGGGGATCTAATGGAATTGCCTTTTCGGGAGTTTGATGTGATATTGGGGATGGATTGGTTATCCAGGCATCAGGCAGTGATAGACTGTCGCGCTAAAAGATTATCTTTGAAAACTGGTGATGGAAAGGAGATCATTATGGTGGGTGAGAGGTCAGATTTCCTCTCTAATGTCATTTCAGCTACAACCGCCAAGAAATTGATTAGAAAAGGGTATGAAGCGTTTTTGGCACATGTGGTCGATTCCCAAAGAATCGGGTCTAGTAGTAAGGATATTCTCACTGTATGTGATTTTTCAGATGTGTTTCCGGAAGAATTACCGGGTTTACCGCCTGAAAGGGAGGTAGAGTTCGTGATCGATGTGATGCCAGGGACGAATCCGATAACTATTACTCCTTATAGGATGGCACCCACTGAATTAAAAGAGCTGAAGATTCAGTTGCAAGAATTATTAGATAAAGGATTTATACGACCCAGTGTATCGCCGTGGGGAGCGCCAATGTTGTTTGTGAAAAAGAAGGATGAGTCGTTCAGATTGTGCGTATATTATCGACAGTTGAATAAAGTTACAATCAAGAATAAATATCCTTTGCCCAGAATCGATGATCTATTTGATCAATTGAGAGGAGCTTGTGTATTCTCAAAGATAGATCTTCGATCAGGGTACTATCAATTGAGGGTGAAAGAATCGGATATTCCGAAGACAGCCTTCCGAAAGAGATATGGGCATTATGAGTTTGTAGTGATGCCGTTTGGATTGACGAATGCACCTGCAGCATTTATGGACCTGATGAATCGTATTTTTCGTCCATATCTGGATCAGTTTGTAGTTGTATTTATTGATGATATCCTAGTGTATTCGAAATCCCCAGACGAGCATGATCAGCATCTCCGAATAGTGCTGCAAACGTTGAGAGAAAAGCAGTTGTATGCTAAGTTGAGTAAATGCGAGTTTTGGTTGAGTGAGATCGCATTTTTAGGGCATATTGTATCTGCGGACGGTATTAAAGTCGATCCTAAGAAAATTGAAGCGATTCTGGAATGGAAATGGGATCGAGTTACAATGGATTTTGTCACCGGTTTACCTCTTTCGAGGAGCAAACATGATGCAATTTGGGTAATAGTAGATCGGTTGACTAAGTCGGCACATTTCCTCCCCATTAGGACATATTACTCATTGGATCGGTTGGTGGAGTTGTATATTAGAGAGATAGTTCGATTGCATGGAGTGCCTGTTTCCATCATATCTGATAGAGATCCGATGTTTACATCGAGATTTTGGAAAAAATTTCAAGAAGCTTTGGGTACGCGGTTGAGCTTCAGTACAGCATTTCGTCCGCAGACCGATGGGCAATCCGAGAGGGTAATTCAAGTGCTTGAAGATATGCTTAGGAGCTGTGTTATTGATTTTGAAGGAAGTTGGGTGGAGCATCTTCCGTTGGTGGAATTCGCTTATAACAATAGTTATCAGTCAAGTATAGAAATGGCACCGTATGAAGCTCTGTATGGACGAAAATGCAGGACGCCTCTGTGTTGGACTGAATTGGGTGAAGACAAGCTGATAGGACCAGAATTAGTTAGGCAAACTACAGAGAAAGTAAAAGTAATCAAGGAAAGGTTGAAAGTTGCATCCGATCGTCAGAAGTCCTACGCAGATTTAAAAAGAAAAGATATCGAATATGAAGTAGGAGATAAAGTCTTCCTCAAGGTGTCTCCGTGGAAAAAGGTGCTGAGATTCGGAAGGAAGGGTAAGTTGAGTCCTAGGTTTATCGGTCCATACGAGATTATTGAGCGTGTGGGACCGGTAGCCTATCGACTAGTTTTACCATCAGAATTGGAAAAGATTCATAATGTGTTTCATGTGTCGATGCTGAGGAGATATAGATCGGATCCTTCGCATATTGTACCAGCCGAATCTATTGAAGTGCAGCCTGATTTATCATATGAAGAGGAGCCTGTGAAAATCTTAGATCGGGAAATCAAAGAACTACGGAACAAGAAGATTCCTTTGGTTAAAGTTCTTTGGCGAAATCATAAGGTCGAAGAAGCTACTTGGGAAAGTGAAGAGACGATGCGACTACAATATCCGCATTTTTTTGAATGAAGTAAATTTCGCGGACGAAATTTCTTAAGAGGGGAAGAGTTGTAACGTCCCAAAATTTTCTGAATTTTTTTATATATATATATTGAATTTTATTTTCAAGTGAGATTAAAATAAAAATTCAATGAGTGGCATAAAGGTAATAAAGTAGTTGATCTTGGGGTTAAGATGGAATAAGAAATAAAAGAAAATATCAAGTTAGGAATATTTATTATTCGAGGGGTTTAAATGAGAATTTTAAAAAGTTTAGGGGTCGATTTAACATTTTAAATTTTTGAGGGACGAAATTGTAATTTAACATAAAAAATTATATAAAAAGACAAGCATAGTGACCGACATTATTCATTTTCTTCTCTCCTCGGCCGGCTGCGTTCTCTGGTGCGATTTTTATTTTTTTTATTTTATTTCCTATTTTCTTTATTTCTTTTACTTTAATAACCCTTTTTAACCAATTTCTTAGCCAAAACACCTAGATCTAACCTTATTCAAGCTATTGGGTGTCTAAATCTAGACTTGAAAAATTGTCAGTGAAGGGAAATTCGGGTAAGTTAATTTTTTTTATCCCATTGAGAGCTCAAATCGTATAGAAATTCATGTAGAAGCATGCTAGAATATTTAGGAAGCATCAATAACATTATATGATAGCTTAATCACCTCTCAAGCATGATTTTCTTTAATTTTTCAAACCCCAGGTAGAGAAATATGCGATTCTGATCCCAGAAATTTCAATTAAAGATTTTAGGGATCAATTGAGAGCTGTTAGAGGCTAGTAGAAAGCCCAAAGGTTGGTGTACTCATATTTTTAAAAATTTTGCTTATTAATTTCGAATTTTAATATATATTTATTATTGTGATAGTTGATTTAATTATTTGTTTGAGATATTAAATAGTTTTGGGTGTTAATTATATGTTATTTGATGAATTTATTTGAAGAAAAATGACTTCGAAACAATTTTTGAAATTAAAATCCCCTATAGTCGAAATTGATGTATAAATTATTATAGGGGTATTTCCGTCATTCTGTTTGCCTTGAGATGTTAATTATGTGATGTATTGGTGGTATGTTTGATGGATTTAATATTTGAAATGAAAAATTTTGAGAATATCCTATTTTGGGATCGTCCCAAAAATAAGAGAAATGAGATAATAATTTTATTAAGATGTGATAATGAGATTAGGGGCGAAATGGTCATTTGAAATGATCATAAGTGGTACCCCGAAGAATTTGGAATAATAGATTTAAATATGAAATAAAAAGTTTATGCGATTAAAGTTTTATTAAAAATTTAAATATTTTGTACTTTTGAAAACTTTAAAGGGCCCAAGTAAAACTAATCACCGGTAGGTGGGGATTGGTAGTTGGCTAGCCAATAGGGTAATTATTAGCAGTACTGCACCGTTATGATTGCTTATAGACGTTGTATGACGGACTTTGAGAGGCACCGAATGTCCGGTCCTGAAACGGAAACAGATTGTGATATGCGACCCGGTGGATAGACACCGAGCGACCGTTGCCGGGGTTGCCGTTTAGTCTGGTTGATGCCAGTAAACCCGTTACCGATCCATGGTATCGTGATAGACTTTACGAAGGGCTAAAATAAATTGAATAAAGAAAGTCTTATAAATTTTGTTGATAATTGATTTTGTAATGATTAAATTGTAATTATGTTTGCAACGAAATGTGTTTGGAAAATCATATGATAATGTCTTATTCTGTGAATTTATTTACTGAGTGTGTTAATTGATAAAAATATTGTGATCATACATATTGTTTGTATTTTATGTTTTTATTTTGAAAATAATTATGATTTCAATATTATGTGAGTACACCCACTAAGTCGAAAGACTTAGCGCGTTGGATTTACCGCGCGTAGGTAATTGAGTAGGGCTTGAAGCAACGACGAAGACAAAATAGCTGCAGTTTCCCTCAAGTCACATCCGCCCTCATCATTTTGGTAATCATTATTTTTGTGTTGTAGGAATATCCTATTTTGGCCACAATCATGTTGTGTGGATTTAACGTTTATCACTTGTAATAACTTCTGTAAATTATCCGCTGAGAAAGATTTTATATGGTATTATTTTTATAAAATGTTTAAATGTTAAAAGAAATATTTATTGTTAAATGTTTGTGTGTTGGAGTGAATTGGAAACGGACGAGAGGTCCGAAACCGGAAGTTGAGAAAATGAATTGAGTTAGAAGTGTATTTTCCTACAGGTTTAAATTTGGATTTTCAGAAAATCAGAGGAAACTCTGTCGGAATTTCGTTAAAATATAATAAGAGTTTTTGAAAACGTAATTTTTATAAACGAAATTTTGAAATAAAAAAAAGAGTAACATCTCACGCCTCGATTCTCGTACGGACGGGAATATTGGGGTAAGGGTGTTACACTATTGACCAATGGTAGAGACTAATTTGATGAGTTTTTGAAGCTAAAGGACCATAAACGTTATAGATGTAATACCTTCTCCTGACGATATTACTGTACATATGTACGGAATAAAGACATATGCAAATTTATCATTTGGAAAAATAATAAAAATATTTTTAAGTATTTAAAAGAGAAAATTTAATATTTGTAAATTTTTGAAAGCTTTTGGAATAAATTAAAATTATAAAAAGTTTAGGGACATAAGAGAAAAATATCAGATATTTTATAAGAATGACATAATTGTAAATAAGTGGAAATGACAAGAACATTGTAGAAATAAAGAATTCTCTAGAAACGGGTTAGGAATATAAATTTAAGGAAGTTTGAGAGTTAAAGTTAAGCTTGACTCATGTCTATAAATAGACGTGAGTGATGAGTTAATGATGAGAAGAGAAAAGAAAGAGAGAATGAAAAGAGAAAAGAAAGAGGGAGAAAGAGAGATATGTTGCCGGTGACCAGGTTTCTACTGCTTGTGAAGGAAATCACATCGCTGGAAGGGAAAGAACAGATTTGGGGAGCCAAATCTGATTTGGTGAATTGAGACAGTAGGCGAGCTGGAGAGTAAGGCAAATGCTGAGGATAAAGTGGTAAGTGAAGTAGCTAAGAAGAATGTGTTAATTTGGAGTAGTATAATGGTTGATTTGGTTTATATCGTTGAACCTGTTGAGGTCGCGACCTGGGTGACATGGAGAGCTGAGTAAAGGAGCTTGTTTGAGCTAAACTGAGTGGAGGAGCTCGTTTGAGCTGAGCTGAGTGAAAGAGCTCGTATGGATTAAGTTGGATACGAGCTGGAGCTTGCATGGATAGTTTGAATGAGAGCTGGAGCTGGAGCTCGCATGGTTAGCTTGAGTTGAAAAGGGTAGTGCAGCTCGCTACAGCTCGAATAAAGTAAAACTAATAAAGTTGATTTAAAGTAACTCGTGAGCTAAGTAAAATTTCATTTGTGTGACCAAGTGTAGGTGACGTAGTAAGCTAAAGAGGAAGTCGTTGGGGCAGAAAGGAGGTCGCTGAGCAAAAGTGAAGTGGATAGGATAGCAAGCTGTGAGTGTGCAAAATATATTTTTTATAAATGATTTTCAATTATTATGTAAATACATTTCATATCTTTTATTTTTATTTAGATCATAATTTTTTTTTTTTTTATATATTTTAGCATGAAAACAAATAATTCATATGTAGATGGTATGCCATATGTATAGATTTCTTTTATAGTATAAAAAGGAAATATATTTATAGAAACAGAGAAAAAGATTTTTAAACCTAGTGGACAGTCCGAAATCGTATAGCATGACTTTCTAGTTTTAGACCTGGTCGGTTTACTCCACAGTGTATGACATATGTTAGGAGGGTTAGTCCAGCTAATATCGGGGGGATTGAGTCTGTCACCCTCTACGCTTATGGGGTATATCTCGACGCACGGTGAGCGATGCTCGTTTCGCTACACGTGTATACGAGACGTATTAGTAGCTTTATTACGGTGAGCGATGTTAGTTTTTGCGCCACGTGACCCCCACACTGAACGAAGCTGGTCCGATCACTTTTGTGGGTTTAGTTTTCTTCGGTTGCTATTAAAGCTTTTAGAACAGTTAGTATACCATTAAATAAATTTTAGAAAGAAAATATTTTTAGAAAAATTAAACATTTTAAACAAGTTTTTGAAACAAAATACAAATTTTATGAAATCCAAATTTTTTAGAAATAAAATTATTTAAAAAAAAAACAATGTTTTCAAAATGTTTTTAGGATGTAGTCTTTAGAATAAATACATTCACATTCACTGAATTTTTTAGCTTACAATGTTTTATTTCAAAACCTTTCTCAGGTGCAGGTGTAAGTGCAAATAATCCAGGTACCAGACAACCACGTGCAGATTAGGTGAGTCCCGATCAACGACGCTGCAAAGTCTTTTTGTGTTAAGTTTGCGATTTAAATTTAATCATTTAATATGCTTGTTTTCAAATTTATGAACAGATCTTGTTGCACTTTATTAATTACATTATATGTTTTAGATAATTATATTTTTATGATAATATTTTTAATTATATATTTATCTATTGCATACTTTAAATGAAATTTTAAAATGAATGAATTTTTATATGTTTAAGAGTTTGAAAGATAGTTACGGGTTCGCTCTACGTTACCCTTTTGAGCCTTATTAATTGGGCTTCAGAAATGTCTCATGGGGTGTCCGATAGGATCGCTGGATTCAATAGTAGAAATCCGGGATGGATCCTGTCAATAGATGAATTTATATTTAAAAATGAGAAGTTTTCCTAAAAAAATAGAGAGCAAAATGAAATTTCTTCCTTCGTTTTATTTTATTTTGCTCTATTTTATTTTAATGTGAAAGTTGTATTACCTTCATCAATAATAAGTAATAACAAACTTTTTATCTCGACAAGTTTGAGCATAGTTAACAATATAAAGTTGGTTTACCGATAACCTGCGGAGTAAAACCTGCGAGTTGGAATCATCTCTATTTTTCCAAAACCGTGAATATTAGTAATATTTCAAAAGAAAAACAAAAGAAGCGCAGCCAAAAGCTTTACTTTTTAGGGTAAGTTTGTGGCAAAGCCTGCTAGGAGCGCAGATACAAATTTTACTTGAGTGGACCGAGCCTCCATTTATTTTTCTCATTTAATACTGAATGACATTTAATATGATCTATTAATTTTTTTTTTTTAAATAAACTCATAAAGTCATAGATTATAAAAGTGAAAATTTTTGCTTTTCAACTACTGAAAAAGCATTAGTTTTCAATTATTTTTTTCTAAACTATCCTTTTCAATTTTACATGTTTCCAAGTTTGCTTTCTTTTACAACCCTTTGCCATATCAATATTTTTGCCCTTTTCATAACATCTTCAATCATCATTCTGTTAGGATATTTTATATTTCTTATTATGGGCTTACATATTTTATAATAATTATATTATGGGCTATCTATTTTAATAGGGCCAAATAAGTGATCTATTAATTGGGCTCTAGAAATATCTATTGGGTATGAGTTTTAATGTGTAGAAACCTAATACTAATAGAATTAGGGTTAATGGGAACCTAATTAGGTTAGTATATAAAGAATGTTATAAAGGGTTATGGTCCCCAAGTCAAATCACAACAAATTTGCTCTCTTTCTCATTCCCCATTCAAGAAGAAAAATTACAGAGCAACTAAGGAGATTTGATTGTGGAAGATCCAATCCCACTCAAGATTATCAACATGGATTCAGGTATGTTTTCTCTATAATAATTCTTAATGATTTAATATGAGTTTCTAGATTACGGTATAGGTTTATACCTATTAAAGTTTTACAACACATTCAACTTATTATTATTAACATTATTGTTGTTGTTATAAATACAAATGAAGAATTTATTAACATATCTTCAAGATAATTTGTACTTTACAAAGTTACAAGTTTGATAAAAATCTTCTTAATTTAATAATTATTGTTTTTAAATTTATAATATTATTAACATAAAATTATTTTATTTTAAAATTTATTAAATTACTTAGTTATCTTTAACCAATGAGTAAAATTTAAACATATACAACTAATAACTAAACAAACTTAGAAGTAAAATTATTTGTTTTCAGATATTTATCACTTTAAAAAAATTACTAATAATTTATCTTCAATTTTCAATAAAAATAAATAAACATATGATTTAATTTTCAGTCATCATTTTGTCTTTAGTAATAGTAGGTACTGTTAATCGTCATACAAGAAACAAAAATGACCCTAAGTTTATGTCAAGATAAAACTTTTGCTTATTTTGGAATTCTTGGACTTTATTTATGAATATTGGGTTTACATTTATGCTTGATTTCTTAAAATTTTGTTATTAGGTTACAATTATTATTTTTTTAAAAAAAATAATTTTTTTTTTGGAAAAAAAAAAAGAAAAAACCCTTGGGTAGGCTCTGCAAGTGTGGCTCCGGCAATGTGAGTACATTACTACAACATTAAAATTAAAAAAATAAATAAAGTAAGTCAATAATTCTAACTTATAAAATATTATATAAATGCTTTAAAAAAAATTATATAAATAACAATTAATATATGTACCGTCATCCAATGCACTTGGTGGCAAAAAGTGTTGATCCAGACTCAAAATATCTCAACTTCAAAGGCTTATTTGATTTTTTCACTTTTCACTTAGGGGTCGTTTATTATTTTATCTGAAGATTGAATAATGGTGATATTTATTAAAGATTGAAATATGAAATCTGAATAACATATTTATTTTTTTTTTTTACTTTTGAATATAATGTAAATTTATCCATTTTTTTAAAATTAAAATTATCTGAAAATTAATAATTAGATACACCCTTTTACAATTTATTGTTATTTAATTTTAATTAATTTAATACAAACAATTAAAACTAAATAATTTAATAAACTTTAAAATATTTTTATGTACATATTAATAATATTTTATTTATAATTATAATATGTTTAAAAATATAATAGCATTAATCATATTTATCTATTTAAGAAAACAATTAGAAAACTGAATGATCAAATAGTAAATGCAAATACTATAGTTTAATTCCAAGACAATTTGAGATGAAATATATTTAAATTTTTTAAAATATATATATTTCTTATAAGTATCAAAGGAAAAAAAAATTTTTTTTTGAATAGTATAAAATTATGATAAATTTGGAAATATATTATTTTGAGGAGGATAAACTTGAAATAGAATCTTTTAAATATATTTAAATAATTTGTAATTAAGTGAAAAGTTAAAAAAAAAAAAATCTAATTTATCACTTAACACTAATAATAATTAAAACATTATCTTCCATAACTATCATTCTAAAAAATATATGTATGTATGTATATGTATACAATTTTGTTTTTATTAATATTCTATAAAATATTATTTTTTATATTGTACCTAGTAGCTTGAATTGAATCTTTATATTTGTACACCAATTTCAATAACATATATTTTATAACTTAAAAAGAATGTATAAGTTATGTGAACTTAATATTTTCTTAAACTATTATGGTTTAAATAATATATATTTAAGATTATCAATAAAAACTTTATTTATTTAATATTAGAAACATAAAGATAAATTTGATTAGAATTTATTAAATGATTTTGTTTTTTGCTACATATATAATTTAAAATAAAAATACATAACAATTATTAGTTATAATGACATAAACGGAAAAGTATTTATTTTCAAATATTTTTGAGATTATTCTATTTTAAATTTGCTAGTTGTACAAGTTGGATTGGTTATACAGATGTTGGATATCTTTCAAATTCTCACAAGGCTCGTTTATAAACTGGGTTTGTTTTTATTTATAATAATACAATAATTTCATGACGCTCTACAAAATAGACATTTGTTTTCACATCCTCCAACCATTATGAAATTTTTGCACTTCATGAAACAAGCTGAGAATGTACATGGTTAAGATCTATCATTCATCATATCTAGAGTACATTTGAACTATTTATTGCTTCAAATTCCTCAACAATCATATATGAGGATAATGTTGTATGCATTGCTCAAATCAGAAGAAGAGACATCAAAGAGAGAACTAAATATATCTCACAAATGTTTTTTTTATACTCGTGAGCTTTAATAAAGTCAATAAATTGATGTTAAACAAATTTATTTTATAGATAATTTTGCATATTTATTCACCAAAACATAACGAATATTAATATTTGAGAAAATAGCTTATAGTATTCGAATGTATCGATTATGTAAGCTACATGATTAATTATAAAGCACTCATCAGTAGGAGTATAATTTTTTGATATACGTGCATTGTACTCTTTCTTCCTTAATCGAGTTTTATCACAATGAGTTTTACTAGTAAGGTTTTTAATGAGACAACATTCAAATACTTTCAATATCACTAAGATCCAACAGATCTTGTTTCTTTGCATGATTTTGTCACTCTAAGTTTTCTTTAACAAAATCTAAGTGTTAATGAGGAAGTTAAAGCCCAAGAGGAGGTGTTGTAAATATAGCCTTTCACTTTCATGAAATAAGAAAATTCCAAATTGAATTTGTTAAAATATTAAGTTGATTACTTATGTGATAATTAACTTGTCAAGTTGCCAAATCCATGCTTGCAAGTTGTATTTAACAGTTAATTAGATATTGTGCTGGTAAGAATAGATTGGTTGATCAAAACCAATATTTGCCTATAAATAGGCATCAACTTTATGTAAATTATATCCCATTTTATGATAGAAAACCATTGTCTCTGTAGTCATTCATAATCTCTTATTTTTCTACGTTTATTAGTTTTTTTATAACCCTTTTTACTTGTTTGTTTTAATCTTAAAGTTTATAACATATATACATATATATATATATATATATATGCATATTCTAACATACACTTGACGTATGCATAGACTTAACCAAAAAACAAAAAAAAAAACATAATTGTATTATAAAAATATGTGATTGTAATTCATTATATGTGATTACAACTAAACATATATGATTATAATTAGTAAATATAAAATATGATCATATTTACTGATTGTAATCATACATGTTTAGTTGTAATAACATATAATAAATTACAATGACATATTTTAAAATACAATCACGTATTATTTTTGTCAAGTATATGCATGCCCTAAGTGTAACCAAGGGGACCCCATATATATATTTATTTGCTGATTCTAAGGTGCATCCGGTGTATATATACATTTGATAAAAGAAAAATGCGTGATTGCATTTTAAAATGTATAATTGTAATTTATATATATTATTACAACTAAACATGTGTGATTATAATTAGTAAATATGATCACATTTACGAATTGTGATTAATATGATCACATTTACTGATTGTAATCATATATATTTAATTATACTCACATATAGCAAATTACAATAACACATTTTAAAATACAATCATGTATCTTTTTGTCAAGTGTATGCATACACTTGATGCATACAATGTGACCCCATATATACATGTTTTAAATTTCTAGTTTCTCAAAATGTAGTTCTATTATCCATTTTTGAGATGGATGCCAATGATTTTTTTGAGTTTTTGGATACATTTGCTTTTTATTTTTTATTGCTTTTTATCGGTTTTGATAATCCGACTTCATTTTTTACTATCAAGGCTAGTATCGCTATCAAATGAGGGGAGATTGTTGAAATAAAAATCAAATATTGTTTCCGTTTGTAATAAATCTAACCTTAAGTACGTACAATGTAATTTGTTCAAAATATAATTAATTTATTATAAATAAACATATAATAATTTTTTTTATAAAATAATTATTTATTTCACTATTTAGAATACATTTTCTTAAAAGTATTTATAATAGATTTAAAAATTTTTTTTCGATGTTTTATTTTATTAAAAATAGTTTTTAATATTTTTATGCAATTGAAAAAAGACTAATTTAATCTAATGTTACCAAATTAATAACTAATCTGATCCAATCATATTAGTACCTAATCCAATCTAATCAAATCCTATGAAGCACCAAACATATAACAATATTTCAACAATTATACGAGTCATACGACTCATTAACATTATTTAAAAGCATTCTTAAGAAATATTTCCTTCTTATTTTTCCTATCCTGTCAACAAAATCTATAGAAAATCATTTTTTATTTTATTAAAAAAAAACACAGTTCCATGCCACACAAAAGATGGGTGTACATCACTGAAACCAGACTATTATATCTATACTATTTATTTCATATGGACTCAAAACAAAACTCACTGTATCTTGCTTCAAAACAGGCCTCTGCTGTGCATTGCACAGGCATGGAGATTTGTTACACTCAAAACTAATAAAAAAAAAAAATCAATTTATCTATCACATACAATCAAGCATTCATCTAGCTGCATCAATAGTGATACCTAATGAATATGTACACAACGTTGTAAGTTGAGCTTGAAGGATTCCAACTAATTTAAACTTCTAAATGCGTGAATAAGATTATAACTATAGAAGACTAAAATTCATCAGAGGATCAAAATGGTGTAACAACTAACAAGGTAGCCAAATTCATTCAATCGTGCAAATTTCAACAAACTGGAGCCCAAAATTCACTTAAATGAGGAGGCATTTTCACTGAAGTGCGGCAGTTGGTAATCAAATGTTTGAAAGCAGTGCAGACACTCACATTATGTACATCAGAAAACAACATAAAACACAGGTACCAAAAGCGTCAATTTACTTACAAATAACTGCTTTAATATGACCACATACCAGCATTATAATAAAGGTCCCGAGGTTCAAATGCATCAAAAAGACATTAGTGCATTGAAGGGTGCAAGGCTTCAGTAGCCGTTTAATTCTCCATACGAAAACTATCCAAAAAACCAAAACCAAATCTTGGACAATCAACCAAACATACTACACAGTTTTATTCACTTGTTATTTTCAAGATGTGCTTTGAGTTTGGATCTTGAAACTCCCTTTAGGCCTTACATACATCTCTTCTGCATAATCAGCTGGTAAAATTTTTTCTCCACAAATTTGCTTTTTTATGCACTCGTGTGCCGCTTTTGGCTAGCCTTGTTGAGGACATTGCTTATGAGTTTGACTTGTTTGGAAGAGAAGGTCAAGACAAAAAATTCAGCAGTGAGCATTTCTATTTTTTACCATAACTACTGAGAGTATGGCAAAACACCTTCAACTTTTGTAACTTGTGCAGAATTATCCTCCAATGCGTTGATATGGTTTCTCAGTTAAAATCGCATGATTTATCGTCATGACAACTTCATGTCGACTTTTGGATTGGAAATGATGGAAGCAACTTCAAAGATTCATGATAATTTTCATCCTTAGCAAGCAAGTCTACAACTATAGAAATTGTGGTTGCATCTGGCTCTACATTTCTCTCCAACATCTTGTGAAGAAGTTCAACCACTTTTGGTGGTTCATTGTTTTGGTAGAAGCCACGAATAAGGGCATTGAATGTGACTACATTTGGAGCACAACCCTTTTTTTCCATATCCAATAATAAGTTATAAGCATCTTCCGATTTCCCATTTCTACAAAGCCCATGAATGATGATGGAATATGTTACAACAGTTGGCACCAAGCCCTCATGATGAGGTAACCTTTGAAAGAGCTCCCAAGCAATTTCGAACCTCCCCGATTTACACAATCCATCAAAGAGACAATTGAAGGTTTCGATATCAAGTTGATGCTTGGAGTTGTCTAAAGTGTGAAATAATTGTATTGCCTCTGGAACACAATCGTTTTTGCAGAGCCCATCGATCAAAATATTATGTGTACTAGAATCAGGTGTTATATTGTAAAGTTTCATCTCAGCAAACAGTTTTTGGGCATCTCTGACCTTGCCTCCCTGAAAAAGACCAGTTAACAAGGTGTTGTATGTAATAACTGTTGATCTAACACCCTTCAACATCATCTCCTTATGAAGACTCATCGCTTCCCCCGTTTTCCCACTCTTGCAGTACCCATTCATTAAAATATTGTAACTAACAACATTAGGTTTACACCCCTTACTCTCCATAGAAACAAACAACTCCCGTGCAACATCAGTTTTACCCACCAAGCAATGACCATCCATTAGGGTGTTATAGGTAAATGTGTCCGGCTCTAAACCTCTCTCAATCATAAGTTCCAACAATCCATTCACTTCGTCTATTTTCCCTTCCTTGCAAAGCCCATCAATCACCACATTAAAAGTCAACAGATTAGGCTGCAGACCTTGATCAACCATCTCAATAAACAAACCTTTAGCTTCCTCCCAATTACTCAAACAACAAAAACCATGAATTAGAGAAGT
The DNA here is from genome assembly GCA_022984855.1 of Dimocarpus longan. Taxonomy (NCBI): domain Eukaryota; kingdom Viridiplantae; phylum Streptophyta; class Magnoliopsida; order Sapindales; family Sapindaceae; genus Dimocarpus; species Dimocarpus longan. Next base: position 22,803,800 of record CM041024.1, read on the forward strand.
ATAAACAACAATGTCCGCACTAATCCCCCTGCCCTTCATCTCTAGAAACAGTTCCTTTGCCTTGTTGGCTAAACCATCCTTACAAAGACCGTCGATGATACTACTATAGCACACGATATTAGGCTTACAAACGACCCCATTTTTACAATCCGCATTAGCCATCTCTTCATGTAACTTGAGAGCAACACTCGTATTGCCTGTTCGACACAACCCATTGATCAAAATCCCATACGTAACCACATTAGGCCTACAACCAAATTTCACCATTTTCTTAAACAACCAGGTGGCCTCCACCATTCTATTCTCCATCCACAAACCTCTAATCAAGCAACTAAAAGTCACAACATTAGGACTATAACCACTTCTCAAGATTTTTGCAAAAACCGCAAATCCATCACTAACCCTACTCACATTGCACAGACAATTAATCAAAATGTTCAAAGTAATAAAATTTGGCAACAACCCTTTTGAATCAAGTGTCTTATTAAGCAAAATAACATCTTGGTAATGCTCATTCTTAGCAAGCGCAGCAAACAAGATATTGAAAGAATAAATAGGTGGAGTGGGTTGCAAGTGAATCATGTAACCAAAATAGTAAAGAGCGTCATTGAGATTGATGTCACCAGACTTACAGTTTTCTCCTAGAAACTTGTCGAGTGGGGCTGTTTTTTCAACAGGGAGGCCTGTTGTTTTTGAAAACCATGAGTTTCGCTTTCTGGGTTCCGTAAACAAAGACGAGAGGCCAGGACGACATCGAACTCCAGTCTTCAAAACCATTGTAGATCAATCACTTCTCGGCTTTTTTAGGATCCAATCCAGACAACTCGTACATATAATTGTTTATATAAATGCCCTTGCATTTTAAATGATTTTTTATTGGGTGCAGATTTTATTATCCAAAAATATGATTTATATGTCCAAATAAATACACTCATCAATAAAAATTTTAAAATCAATTTTATCATAGGCTTTCAATCTAATACCAAAACTAAACTTATAAAAATAAATTTATTTATCAAAACTACGTGCACTAAAAGGTGAATGTGTTCTAAATTATTGATACCCATCAAATGTAATGAGCAATGTAAAAAGTTGTTGAAAGATAAAAATTACAAAATAATCATTATATTGAAGCATTAATTATAGTTTGGGCAAAGTGTACAAACTCCGTGAGGTTTGAAGAAATTATCCAAAAATGATGATATTTGAATTTTCATTACTTAAAGTCCTAAAAACTTAGAACACATCTTCCTTATTTGTAGTCAACTACTAGTCATTCGTTAAGTTAAAACTATTGAAGTTAAAAAAATCAATATACAACTTACAAATAATTTAATTTAATTAAAAAATAAAAAAATATCTTTTATTTGATCTATTATAAAGATCAGATTCAGATCTCCTATGGAAGACCAAATCTTTAATTGGAGACGCGAAGTCTTCATCATTGGAGATGAGTTCTCTTACGATGAAGATTTATTCTTTTTCGTCATCGATTGTTAGATAAATTTTTTTTTAATCTTTTATTTTTTAATTAAATTTAAAATATATTATATCAATTTTAAATTTATAAAAAATAAAATATTTACTTTAAATTTGATTTGATGAGTATTTTAATTTTTTTTATATATTTAGCCGTTAACTATGAACATTTAATAGTAGTTAACCAACAATAGGACAGATTGTCGATGTTTTTGTGAAATTTCATCAAACCTCGAGGGTAAAAACATATGTAATTTGCCCTTACATTCTGCCTGAAACGGGTGACCCGACAAGAAAGCCCACAATCCATTGGGTTTTGTGTTCAAGTGGGAAGTGATTCCTTCCTCTTTCCCCAGTCGTCCTCAGCTGAACAGGCATAAACCCTGAGTGCTGGAGGCACGCGCCGATCGGAACTCGCGAAGATGACGCTGCACTCAATACTGATCCAGAAGCTGCTGAGCACGAACAGTCACATGGGCCGTCGAGTGGCGGCTCACCACTTGAAGCAGTTCACGTACGGAGTCCGCAACGGTGTGGCCATCATCGACTCCGACAAGACCCTCATTTGCATGCGCAACGCCTGCCACTTCATCTCCGCCCTCGCCCGTCAAGGCGCCTTCTTCATGTTCGTCAACACCAACCCCCTCTTCGACGAGATCGTCCTCCAAATGACCAGCAAGATCGGGTGTTACAATCCCAACATGAATTCGCTCTGGAGAATGGGTGGGTTCCTCACCAACCAGTCCAGCCCCAAGAAGTTCCGGTCCAGGAACAAGAAGATCCGGTTAGGCCCCACCACCCTTCCCGACTGCGTCGTCGTCATCGACACCGACCGGAAGTCGTCGGTTGTGAAGGAGGCGGCCAAGCTCCACATCCCCATTGTGGCTCTCGTCGACTCCAGCATGCCTTGGGACGCTTATAGCAGGATCACCTATCCCGTTCCTGCTAATGACTCTGTCCAGTTTGTCTACTTGTTTTGTAATATGATTACGAAGACGTTCTTGAGTGAGCAGAAGAACAAGTTGTTGTTGGAGGATGATGAAGATAGACTTATTACCAACAAGCAACACGTCCTCAAAGACAAGGTTGATGATACTTCTTCAAATCATCACCAACTACATGTTGTTCCTTATGACTCCTTAGAACCCCTTTCTCAAGGTACTATCCACTTCCCTTTGGCATCTCCGGTATGAGCAAGCTAGCTTTTGATAATCCAGTGACACATCAGTATAAAAGACAGTAGGCTTTTGATAATCTGGGGTCAGCTTTTGATAATCAGTTCATAGTTTTTGACAATTTAGCGATACATCAACATAAAAAGTAGTAGACTTTTGATAATCTAGCGACAGTTTTTGATAATCTAGTGATAACTTTTGACAGTTTAATTATAGCTTTTGATAATCCAGTGACATGTTAACATAAAAAACAGTAGACATTGGATAATCTAGTGACAGCTTTTGATAATCTAGTAACATATCAGTATAAAAAGCGGTAGAATTTTGATAATCTAGTGACATATTAGCATAAAAAACAGTGGATGATTATGTCCTGCTACTCCATTACTCCTCTGCGACTTCATGACTGATATAATCTTCTTGTTACAAATACAGATGCTGCTGAAACCAAGACACTTTTGGACAAGCTTGTGGTGGTCAATATCAATCAAACAAAGTAAGCATTAGGAAATTTTTGTACCGTATTTTGTAGTTGAACATGGCTTTTATTAAGTCTCTTGTATGGACACACATATGCAACTAGACTCTTATGTTCCTAATCTAGTTTTTATATGTACAACTTTCTGGTACTTTCAGCAGCTCTAGTTTAGTATAATTTTTGTGTGCCTCAGATGATGTATATTGTCTAATTGGATTCAGTGGTATAGGGCATTTAGCGCTATCCATAGTAATTGCACGTAAAATCCTTTTTGAATTTCAACCTCTCTTTTTTGTTTATCTTTTCTCATGCAGATGTACAATAGAAATTCGTGATGGATTGACATTTCTGGATTTGATTATTAATCAAATTGAGGTTGGTTTTTGCTTTTTGTTTTTGTCTTGTCCATTTTTTTTTTCCCTCTAGTCTTGCCTCTGACATCAAATTATGTCAATCTTTTGTAGTCTCTCAATTCCAAGTATGGATGCGAGGTGCCTCTAATACTTATGGACACAAATGAAGCAAAAGATGATATCCAAAAGGTAGTCTATTTAGCATTTTTTTTGTTGTGTCTTGGACCCCTAATATCAACATATTGTACTCATGCAACATGTAGGTTTTGGAGAAATATTCCAGTTCAAAAATTGATATCCATTCTTTTAGCCAGGTCAGTAATCTAGCATTTATTCTCCTGTTTATATATTAGCTTTCTCATTTTTATCTTTAAATATATGTTAAGAGCAACTTCTTTCCTTTTTCACTTTTATGTAGAACTGGCAACCTCAACAAAAATCATTTGAAGGACAGAGTGCCAAGGAATTGTATGTTTCTTTCATTTTCTTTTCCCAAAACATTTGCTCCTTTTTTCAAACTTTAATATGATATTAATAGGGTTAAGCTTTGTTGTCTGGTGATGGATATCAGATATTTAAAGCGTTTTCCTTTTCAACTTTTTTGTTTCTTTCTTATCAATAGTATCTAATTTTTGGTTCTTAGTATTCTAATTCTGACATGCTCTGCTGTGCTGCTTAACTCTCTCTTATATGTTATATATTATAGGGAAAACAGTGTTTTCTCCCCTATGGTTTGAATTAATACTCAAAATCCCTCTTGTTTACTAATAAATAAGAGGGATTTTGAGTATTAATTCAAACTACAGGAGGGAAAAAGGGATTAATTCTATATTTTATATTCTAATCAGATATTTAGTTTCTTGGTGAAATGAGAAATGAGCCACCACGGTTGTTTTCCTCGGCCATCTCTCCCCTGGTCCTTTTCCTTCTCCCCTTCCCACAACCCCGATTAAGAATAATTTTGCATCAACCAATCATAGCCTTAATTGTTGAAATGATAAGGGACATGCTTAAATTGATGCCTTGCCGAAGCATAAATTATTGTCTCTAATATATGTAAATTGATTCTTGTAATATGTTCACGTTTGAGGAATTAAATGTGGCTTCTTCTTTGATTAGGGATGGTTATAGTAGTCATTGTTGTTTTTAATTTTCATACACCTTCAATTGACCATGTAGAATCTTTCTAAATGGAATGTGTTAATTTTGTGCCCTGTGAAGGTATCCTTCCGACCATGGTGCAATGTTCCTTTCCCTGATTAAAGGTGGAATACTTGATGTATTATTATCACAGGTAATCTGTGATTGTGGTTGTAAGCGTGTTCTTTCTTATTATTTCATTAATAGGGAAACCATAAAAAAATTAAATGGCAGATTATGGGAGGAGAAGGGATCTTGTTGTGAACATGTAACTTACTTTAAGTAAGTAAAATTTCTTTCTTTTACAGGGTAAGGAGTATGCTCTTGTAGTTGACTCAGATAATGCAGCAGCTGTTGTTGACCCGAGTATCCTTGTCATGATTTTAATATTATGTTTCTCCTGTTACCTTAGTATATCCTTGTATTATTGCATTTTCCATTATTATGGTAATTGCATTCCTTGACTTTTTAATAGAAATCTTGAATGATTTGATTGAAAATGATATTGAATACTGTATGGAGGTACAGAGAGATGATTTCTATTAGTTATGCTGCTTTGGCTTTGGCTGCAGCACAGATGGTGATTTTATCTGTTCATATGTTTCAGGTGACACCAACCGTTTCAACTAATTCAAGAAATAGTATGATTAATTCGATAGAAGGAAAGTTCAAGGTGAGTGTAATTTTCCTATTTTCAGACTCTGGGACTAAGTTGCAAGTTTTATCCAGTGCTCATAGAATAATTGAGCTGTTGGATCATCACTGCAAGAAAAGTAGTTCATTCCACTGTTTATTTTTGAAAATGGCTAATTTGAATTAATAATGTTCTTGTTTTTATTTAATGCAGCTCGTGGATATAGCTCGAAACCCTGCTAAAGATGTAAGTTATAATACCGTCTTCTTTGAGGGAACGTGGACTTATAATTATTTGTTTACATATATATTTTAATCTAGAAATTCTTGTGGAGAGCAAAAATATGTGTAATATTATTTATAGTTAGCATGATTTCGATCAGCATCAATTTTTCGCTTTGTCAACTGATTGATGTTTTTCTGTTGTTTTGCAATGGTCAAAAAGCTGGATCAAAAGTTCCAATTTGTTGATACGAGAAGCCTGTGAGTGAATTAGCAGGTTTCGTAAATTCATTGTGCTAACTTTTGGAATCATTCTCAACTCTGAATTTATTTAATTATTTTAGGTGGGTGGACTTGAAAGCTGTCAAAAGGCTTGTAGATACAGATACATTGGAAGTGCAAGAACTCTCAACATCAAAGGTATTATATTATGTTATATTCACATGGAGGCCAGTTATTTGAACAACAAATTTATGAAGTCACTGTTGTTTCAGGATGTACACGATGATCAAATTCTTTTGCAAGAAACTGCTGCTGGTTCAGCGATAAAGGTATGTATCATATACATTTAATCCTTTTTGTGTTCTCTGCCACTAATTAGTGTTGGTTTCTTATCACCTTTTTGTGGTTGAGCCAGTTATTTGATAAAACTATTGGTATCAGTGTCCCTCAATCTCGGTTTGTTACCATGAATTCAACTTCAGACGTACTGCTTCTCCAGGTGATGCTACAATTTCATGTTGTGACCGAACAATTAGTCTTGATGTTGATTTTTATGTATTGTTGATCCCATTCATTCGTTTTGCAGTCTGATCTGTACACCACTGTTGAAGGCCGTTTAGTTCCAAATACTGCTAGAAGTAATCCCTTAAATCCTTCTATTGAATTGGGACCTGAATTTGAAAAGGTGAAGACTTTTTTAGAACTTTTTGACTTATTTATGTTATTGAAGCAGTCATTCTTCTTCATTTTATCGAATTATATTTCCTTTTTCTTAGGTTAGTGACTTCCAAAGTCGCTTCAAGTCCATTCCTAGCATAATTGAGCTGGATAGCTTGGAGGTGATAGGTGATGTGTGGTTTGGAGCCGGTGTAACACTCAAGGTATTCTACATTTTCCTTCCGCAGTAGTGTCGCAGCCTTTGTTTCAATGTTTCACACGTTTAGGCATATTACAAATATTATTGTTTAATATTTTTAAAATCTATATTTGGCTTTTCATGCATACACACACACATATGATGTTTATAAAATCAGGTATACTTGATTTTTGGTTTTGTAAAGTAAGAATTAACCAATCATATTCATTTATTGCATTTGAATTAAATAGGAGAGAAAATTTATTTTAGAAGAGAGAATGTAATGGATGAATTTGATTGGTTGATCCTTGCTTTTTAAAATCTAATTTACTTGACCATAAAAGCCCTCTCTCTCTCTCTCTCTCTCTCTCCATATATATATATATATATATCGAGATATGATATATATCTACTAGCACGTAATTTCATTAATATTTCTTTTAGCCAACTATTCCTCTAATGTCTCTCTGTTTCACTTTCAAAGGGGAAAGTAAGTATCATTGCTGAACCTGGAATGAAGCTGGAAATTCCTGATGGAGCTGTGCTCGAAAACAAGGTAATTCACCATAAGAAGGAAGAGAGAGGGCCAGAGATACATTTAGTCCAGGAGATTGACAGATAAATGAGTAGGATCTTATTCTAGCCTATGTAAAGGTTATTTTTTCAAAAGAGAAATTTTGTAATGGTAGGTGATACTGATACTTGCATCCTCTATGTCATATTATGTATTGTATTCAATCTTTTTCTAAGCGGTATGTTATTTTGGATTGAGAAAGGAAAATAATAGTTAGAGAACTAGCTACATAAAAGGGTTGTCAATTCAAAGCCCTTATTTCTCATGTCAAGATACTGTTGCTAATTCATGTTTATTTAAAGCCCCAAGGATGGAAAATAGTATTTTTTGTTTGTTTGTTTGTTTGTTTACTATTGTATTTCCATCATGTAAAACTATGTAATGTGGTATGGAAATTAATTTGATTGGTTGTCTATAACATATACCATGATATGGTTGGAGGTTTAAGTTGGAGTGTGAAGTTTGAATCAGTATCATGGCATATGTGTACAGATTGTGGGTGCAGCTCCTTGTAAAGCTCACAGTGGTTGAGCTCTCACCGTAGAGATTGCAGGGGTTTTAGGGGGCAGCACCCTCGAAAGGTAAATTTTGTTCGAGCTACCAGTGTGTGGCGTGACCTGGTTGCTGTAATCTGAGGTCATGTCATTGGTCACATGCACACCATTAGTTTGTGGCTCGACCAAGCTTTGCGATCTATTGTTGAGCCACAGGTCGAGCATGTAGTGACAGAAACGATTAGCACTGGGCATGGTCTGGTTTGGTCCGGTTTCAGCTAGAAGTAGACCAAACCAAAAATTTTGGCCTTATAGAAAACATGACCAATTTTGACTAATTTGTTTTTCGGATCAGACCAGACCAAATTGGTCTAATTTGGTTTGGTTTTGGTCTAACAATTCTTAACTTGAAAATGGAAATATCGCCATCTTTTAATATCAAATAAAGTAACTACAGAATGAAAGCCAAGTAATGGAAGGCCGTAATAAAATAACATTTTACAACCAAATAAACTAAAAATCTTCAAGTCTAATTACTGTAGGTTTTTTTTTTTTTTTTTTTTTAAAGATAAAAACAATGATATTTGATAAATAAACATTATGAAACCCTCCACATGACATCTCCATGTCCAAGTTTCCAAGCTTTTAAATTTATATCTATAAAAAACAAATTCAACAATTAATTAACTAAAATCATGTTAAATAAATATGTGAATAAATTTCTAATTATTTGCTTACACATCAATGAAGTAAAACTAGGTCTTTCATTGCACATAGTACTAGTCTCATTAATTCTACACGATAATACTAATAAAACAACAAGTAATTAATAATAGAAGGCATTATAAATAAAAAAAAAAAAGGTAATATACCTGACTCAATTCTTTCATAAAATTGAGTTAGCTCAATACTTGATTCATCCAAGCATTCCTTTACAAGTGATGTGCTTTTTAGCCAATTTTGAGTACAAATCAAGGCCTCCAATGTTTTAGGATTTAAAGAGCTCCTAAATGCATCAACAATGCGAGAAAATTTTTTATGGAACGCTTAGTTAGCATGTCATGTTCTTATTGGTGTGATATTCCAATAATAACGTGACACGTGACATTTATCTTTCAAGAAAAATTAATGTTAGTGTGACATTCCAATAACAATTAGTGTATTTTTTCATTTACGAGAAAATTTTATTCAAAAAATTATGCCATTTGTCACGTTATTATTAGAAGATCACACTAACATTAATTTGTTATGAAAAAGAAATATCATTTGTCATATTATTATTGGAATGTCATATCAATATTAGCATAATATGCCAACTAACTGTCTCATAGAAGATTTTCTCAAAGAATGCAACTTTTAGTGCTACATGCACTCACAAAAGCAACGGTGGACATCAGAATGACAAAAATATCGCTTGTCTAGGCAAAATGGGGTATTCGGACCAATGAAGTTTCCACCAAGATAAGATATCAAAATTTTTGTTTGTAGAATCTGCTGCAAGCTCTAACAAATACCTCTCTACTTCATTTTGTGCACCAATGTCAAGTCTCCTTTCCTTTAGTTTAATAAATGACAATAAAAGGTCATTAGGATCAACTTCAGAACTTACATCTTGACTAGCCACCATCTCACTAGACAATTGAACAATACTACAAGTTTAGGTACTGCTACAACTACCGTTATTTGACCACAAATTATAAGTATCATACAACTTAACCTTACATATTTCACATAGAAGGTCTTCCAAATCTTACAAACTTCTTAGCTTTATCCCAATGGACCTTAGTGGAGGGTCATTCCCTTTTTCTCCCCCTCTCACCTTCATTGAAATATAAATTATAAAGTTCATCATCGTCCTCCATTCTTTCAAATGCTCTTGAAATGTCAATGCAGTTTCCAACATCAAGTAAGTTGAGTTCCTAGTGGGAACATCCATGATTACAACTCTCTCACAATCAATTTTCTCCAATTTCGCACATGACTATAATTTTTCAAGTCGTGAAGGAGATGATCTAATATATTTCACAGCATTGTAAATACTAAAAATAGACTCCTCCAAATCTTTCAACCTCTCTTTCACAATTAAATTTATGATATGTGCGCACAACACCTCAAGTGCATGAAGTTACCATCTAACACCATCGCATTTGCTTTCCAATTAGTCATCTTTTGCTTCACATATTCAGTTGCTGCCTATTTATTCTCACTTGCATTGTCAACAACAATCGTGCAAACCCTTCCTATACCCCAATCAAATAAACAACTTTCAATAAGCTTCTCCGTTGTTTCTCCTTTATCATTAGGCATTACAACAAAACCCAAAATCCTTTTGTGCAAAATCCAGTGAACATTACTAAAATGGGCTATAATTACCATGTATTTGACATCATGTATTGAATTCCATGTATTTGTGGTAATACTAACCCTACGCATATTTGCCCAAGACAGACTTTCAAAATCACCTTCTCATCTTTTGCAAATAGCTTAAACACATGTAACTGTTCTTCGAGATGGAATATCAAACCTGGGACAAGCATTCCTCATGAATTCTTGAAACCATTTACTCTCAACAAATCAAAATGGCGACTTATCAATAATAATCATCTAATTAGTGCCTTTTTAATATATCGTATGGGGTCTTTTTTTCGGAAAAAGCCAAAAAAACCCTTGATTTTTGATGGATTATTCATTTTCTCTTATGTAGTTTCGTTTTTATTCAAAATATTATCTGACTTTCAAATAAATACTCAAAATACCCTCTCAAAAGTGTATGAAAAGACGATGATACCCCTAATGGTAATAGATTATGCGAGGTTAACATAGTTGACTGTTTCACCTCAGAACGAAATGGAAATGCAAAAAAAATTAATTAAAATAATGTTAATTAAAATATGAAAAATCAAACTAAATAATATTAAATATAAAAATATAAAAAATAAAGATATTTTATTTAAAAATTAAAAAAAATATTGAATAAAAATCCAAAAAAGTTTTTTAGTCACTTAAGTCTCTCTCTATTACTTGCTCGCTCTCTCTTCTACGGCAGTCAACCGTTGTCTCTCCCCTCTATGGTAGCCGATTCATATCTTTTCTATCTTTACCTCCGATCGGTGAGTGCTGGGTTCAACGTTTGTCACTTACCTCTCACTCTCTCTCTCTCTCACTCTCATCCTTTCATCTTTTTTATCTCTATTGTCGATTGGTGATGATGGTGGATTCATTTAACAACAAACTCAGTGGGTTTGTATCTCATCAGTCCAGTAGAAGGGAGTAGTGGTGGTGGCAAACTCAATGGGTGCTAGAACTAGTAAATGGGAGACAACTGGTTCTAGGTCTCCATGGTGGAGACCTAGAACCAGTGGTCTCTTCCAGTGGAGACCATATGGGTTTGTGGTTTGGCGGTTTAGTTGATTGATTAATGATTTGGGTTCTAGTTTAGTTGCTTGATTAATGATTTAGGTTGTGGTTTGGGTTAAGGATTGATAAATGATGGTTGATGATTGATAATTGGGTTCACTTGATTGATGGTTTTTAGGTTTCCAACCATATTTTTTTGTAAATATTTGATTTTTTTAGGGTTTGTTATGTGTTGATTGAATTGGTTATGTTTTTGTGTTGGATTATATGTTTTCGAATTTAAGATGTTCATCATCTTGTACGCGTGCTGAAGTTCATGGTATGGTTTCGATGTATCCTTCTAATTGCTTTTAGTATAGAGGAACACTTGATGTGTTTTACAAAATTGTAAGACAGGTTAGTGGGTGTAGGTGGAAGTGATTGTTGGGATGTTATGGTTGTTGTGCTTAGTGTTTTGGAGTTTTTTTTGATAGTTTGGTTAGGGTTTTTTTACAAGAAAGGATTTTGAGGCTATAGAGAGAGACGAATACTAGTCTGGCACTAGTGGTACCAATAATGAGTTTCTTAATTAGGAAAGGCAATGATGAAATAACCAGTGGTTTGGGTTGAGGATTGATAATGAAATTGATGATGATGATGATGAAGATGAAGGTTGATAGATGAAGACGGTAGAGTTGGATGGACGATGATTTGCATATATATATTTTTAATTTTTATCAATTTTTTAATTTTTAATTTGGTGTGCTATTAGTTTATAATTTGTTGATTTTGATGTGTTAATTTTTATCAGCCAGGGTTAAAAATGTATTTTTATATTTTACTTAACTTTTATGTCAATTTGTTAATAGAAGGGGCATTTCGGATAAAAATAAAATTATATAAAGAAAAATGAACAATCATTCAAAAGTTACGATTTTTTTAGGATTTTTTCTTTTCTTTTCTTGGCACTAAATAACTGGGGCCTATGTTTTATTAGTACCAAAGAAATGAAATGAGTTTTTATAACATTATTTCACTGTTTTTTTTTTTTTTTTAATGACAAAAATACTCATATTTTAAAATGTTAAAAAATCCGCACAAACAAAGAATTAAAAAAAGGAAGCGATTCACATCCTATTATGGGAAGTGATTTGAATCGCGTCCTAACAAGATGCGATTTTGCTACGAAATCGTGTCTTTGAATCGCATCCTAATCATTGTGAATATGTTCTTAATATCATCAACTATCTATTTCATCAATTCTCCCACAACAAAATGATCAACAATATAAAAAACACCTATATCCATCAACAACTTCTCAAAAAAAAAAAAAAAAAAAATCAGAACAAAGGAAACCATCCATCAAACCTAGAACCAAATGATTCTGGGTTTGAACCAGAACCAAATCGGGTTTGAACCATAACCATCTGGTTCTGGGTTCGCACCAGACCCCAACTTATTAAAAAAAGAAAAAAATGAAGGATATAACAAATGGTGTTGTCGTTGTTGGGTTGGTTAAAGGTGGTTGCTAGGTTGGTCGACGGTGATGGATGTGGATGTGGAAAGGAGAGCAAGAGAAAGAGAGAGATGGAAGAGTGAGAGATAACAGAGAAAGAGAGAAAATGGCAAAAGAAAGAGAGAGAGATAGAAATAAAAAAAGGGTTTTTTTTTTTTTTTTAAAGAAGGGTATTAGTGTCTTTTTATTTAGATAGATGCTAATAAAACTCAATTAAGTTATTTAGTATTAGTTATATGACCCCAGCTCTTTGGCGCTATTTTGCACCATTTACTCACATCATTATTGTATACACCAACTATTTTAACCTCACAATCACCTTCTATATGAGTTAATGTGTTTGGTTTCTAATATACTAAAGTGCTTTTATGTTTTTCACATGTATCCAAGTGCCTTTTCAAAGTAAAAGTGCCTTTTTTTTTTTTTATTAGGAATTGCTGCATAATCCTTCTTACAACAATTGCACATAACTATTGTCCCGTGTTTTATCCCAGTAAAAGATGGACACATAGCTGATCTCAAAAATAAATCTTTAATAGGTTTTGCTTCTTAATCCATTTAAAGATCCACAAAACAACAATAAACAGGAATATTATTATATTATTAAAGTGTTATCATAAAGAAAAAATAAAAAATAATTAAATAATTGAATTATAGGGAGGATTTACATGGAAATTATAAACGGGGTCATAAAGTTGGAAATAGTAAGGAAAAAAATAAAATAAGATAAACTAAGAAAATGTTTGGGCAAATTTTATATTTGCACTATACTAACCTTTCTTGTGTATAGGTTACCAAGTCATTGTTAATGGAGGTTTTTCATAATGCAATAATATGGCCATTAGACTTGGTGGCCAAAGTAAACAAATAATGAAATAATAAATTAGGGTTTTAACTTTTGACAATTTATCTTTTAAATTTTAATAAAATTTTAGAAAGTACCTTAAAAAATTAGACCGAAACTTGTTTTTGGATGTAACATATAACAAAATAAAATATGTGCTTGAAGTATTCAGCTTCATGGTTCAATCCGGTTTTAAGGAACTCTTGGACCATAGACTTGACTAAACTAGACAATTTTATTATTATAAAACCGTATTTTTTTTTTAAAATTAAAAAGCTAGACCAAACCAAGCGGCTTGATTTAGTTTAACGGTTTATGGGCTTTTTTGCCCAACCCTAGAAAGCACTACTTAAGGTTATGCCATAGCACTTATGCATGCAACGAGCGTGTGGCGTGAGCTACTAGCGCAAATTCAAGTCACACCATATGCTGCACAACTATGACTCTATTAAAAAATAAGGAATTTTACCCAAATTGAATGACTTGAAATTATAAATACCCACGTGTAAGGATGGTTTCATAATGTATTTGAAAGAGGATTAGAATCAGAGAGAGATTTTGAGGATTGTTTTCATTCAAGTCTTAAAACACTTTTCTTGTGTTTAAAATTAAGTAGATTGATCTCATTTAGGTTTTGCATTGGATATTGATGACATATCTTATAGGAAATAAATTGTTTGCTTTGCTTGTGTGTTAGACAAATTTTGAAATATGATATTAGGCATTTTGTGCTAAAATCTAGTAAATGGCCCAAACACTTCCCTACCTTTGTGTATATGCTCTAATAGTCAATTTGCAACCATAGGCATTTTGTGCTAAAATCTAGTAAATGATTCAAACATTTTCCTACCCTTGTGTGTATGCTCCAATAGCCAATTTGCAACCAAATACATAATAAGCCTAATTATTTTTTATTACCTATAATTTCTCATTCCAAGCTCGAAACAAATATTGCTTTATCCTTTAGAGCTTGGGATCAATTAGAGACAAAGTTAGGCAAGAAAGTGGGGAAAAAAAATGAAAAGAACATTGGTGAATATGAGATTTGTTTGCAAAAAGAAAAAAATAAAATAAAACAAAGAAAAATCAAAAGCAAATAAGCAAGCATTGAAAATGTAAAAGAAAGAAAGAAAAGCAAAAAGAAAAGAAAAATGCAAAGAAAAAGTAGTGTTAAAAATTAAGTAAAAAAAAAACCTAAAAACATGAAAAAGAAATAAAAAGATACTTATGCCTTAAAAGAAAATATAAAAAGAAAAGAAAAATGCAAAGAAAAAGTAGTTTTAAAAATTAAGTAAAAAAAAAAAACCTAAAAACATGAAAAAGAAATAAAAAGATACTTATGCCTTAAAAGAAAATATTATTTGATCTCTTAAATGTGATCCTAGGTTTATTTATGAACTACTTATTCTTTCTTTCTTTAAATCATTCACCCTCAGCCACGTTAAATTAAAGAAACCTAATTAATTAGGGGTGTGATTGTAAAAACCTAATTTCTTTTCTCCTTCCTCTCTTTTCTCTGTTTTTCTCCCTATCGAATGCCTCTCTCTCTTCTCTTTTTATCTCTTTTCCTCTCTTGTCACTTGCCCCTTTCTCCTTCTCTCCTTTTCTTCTTCTCTTTCGCTGCTCCTCTCTTTCTCCTTATCACGTTGTTGAGTATGATTTTTTTTTTTTTGAAATTATAAGTTTTTAGTTGATATTGTTGGTGGGGTTCTATATATACTTGTATAAATGGTTAGGTTTTAGTTAATTATTTGAAATATTTCAGAGCACATGCCTTTGGAAAGTTGTTATGTTTGAGGTTTGGTATTCCAAAACATTGGTATGTTATCAGTTATATCCTTTGTTCATGTATAATTTATATATATATATTTTAAACTTTTGTTGGATAATTTGTTGGTGGATAAATTATTTGTAGATAAAATTGTTGGTGGATTTAGTTTAACTTTTAATGATGAGAATCCAAATGCTTGTTTTGTTGGTGGATTTGATTCTATTTGTTTGATTAATTTGAGATTTTTAGTGATTTAAAATGTGAATATGGTGATTATTATTGTGATGTTGAGGAAAAATTTTTAGTGTTGTTATTGTGTTGTTGTTGATTTTTTTTTTTTAAAAAGACAAGTATTTAAATTTAAATTAAATAAAAAATTGAGTTTAGATGGTTTTAGGAAGAAATCTTAGTGGTTAAACTAATTTGATTATGATATATCTATAAGTTTGTTTATATTATAGAGCAAAATGTATTATACCCGCCCGAGGTAAACCTTTAAAGACGCGGAGTTGATTTTTAGACTTTATAACAATTTAGCCCCCCAGCCGTTTGCGGCTGTTAGTGAACGTTAGTTTATGAAGGGTAATTTCGTCATTATGTTAGGAAACTGACACACATTAAAATCAATTTTCATCTCTGATGCTCTCTACCATTCTCCACCACCAGACGCCTCCACCATCTTCTTTTTCTCTCGTAGACCCCTCCACCATCTTCTTCTTCTCTCGCAGACCTGGGTTCGTCAACAAACCCAGATCTGGGTTCGACCACCAGACCCCTCCCATCTTCTTCTTCTTCTTCTCTCGTAGATTTGGGTTCGATTGACGAACCCAGAGACGGGTTCGATGGGTTCGTCGAACGGAGACGAACCCACCTAGAACCTAGACGTCGAACCCAGATCTGGTCTGGGTTCGTTGGACGTCTGGGTTCAGTTCAGATCTGGGTTCGCGACGATGCGAACCCAGATCAGATCTGGGTTCGCGTCGATACGAACCCAGATCAGATCTGGGTTCGCGTCGATACGAACCCAGATCAGATCTGGGTTCGCGACGACGAACCCAGACGTCTGGGTTCGTCTCGAACCTGTCTGGGTTCGTCGAACCCAGATTTCATTTTGAATAGGTTTGTTGATGATTTTTGGGTTTGAATGAAATGATGTTTGGGGTTGCAGATGATATGTTTGAAGATAATGTTTGGGGTTTTTGATTTGCATGTGTTTGAAGATGATGTCTGGATGGGTTTACAGTAGGTGAGTGTTTGGGGTTGATTTAGTAGATGATTGGATTGACATGTGTTTGGGGTTTCTGCCATTGGATTTCTGGATTTCTGCCATTGGATTTCTGGGTGAGCGACGAAATGCATCCAGAAGAAATGAATGATATTGGGTTCGATTTTGATGACGATGCTGAGGTGATTCTGAGGGCATTTTCGTCATTTTATCACATAATAAAGTCAACTGTTATATTTGACTCCCTTTGACCGTGAAAGTGGGGGTATTGTGTTATAAAACCCAAACATTGACTCCGCGTCTTTAAAGGTTTACCTAAGGGGGATAAAATGCATTTTGCTCTATATTATAATATATCTACAAAACAATCTTAGTGGTCAATTCTTTTTTTTTTTTTTTTTTATACACTTAGTGGTCAATTCTAATAAATTTGTTTATATATGTAGCAAGTTTGATCACGAATGTTCGTATATACTTGCATTGTTCTTTAGCTTTAATTTGTTATGCTAAGTTAGTTTAATTTTTACTAATGTGCTAGTGTTGGAGTTTGAATGTTGGGTTAAAAGAGAATAAATTATCACTGGCTAGTTTTCGGGTTATGATGGGTGTTTTAAAAGAGAATAAATTCATGTCTCGAAAATTTCGAAATGAGTGTTTTTTAATTGGCATTGTACACTGTAACTTTTTTTTTTTTTTTTAATTTTTTGGAATCACACTTAACTATTTATACATTATGACAGTAATATTTTATATAATATAAAATATAAAACAACAATATCAATATTCTACGCATTGTGAAATATCAAAAAGTGTAAAATACCAATATTTTACACACTGTGAAATATCAATATGTCTTCCTCTTTGTGGCTCAATCAACTGTGTTCAAACCGGGTCAACAAAAGTCAAAGTCAGGTTTGACACACAACGGGTTGCCAACTTTCGACCTTAAAATAAGATCTTGCGCCATCGATCAGTTCCATCCCTCACCTTTCCGTTGTCTGCAACTATCAACGATCACACTATTGCCTCTATTTCTTGGCCTGCGTCGTCGCCGCCTCGGGCGATGAAATTAGAATCAGCAATGTTACTCGCTCTTTCTCTCTCTTTTCTTTAGTATAAAATATTAAAAAAAAGGTATTAAGGACATTTTAATTTCTTACTAAGTAGAAACAATTAACAAATTCACGGTGATCAAATAATATTTGACAAAGTTAAGTGATTAATTTTGATAATATTCTCTAAGGTTTATCTAAAATATTAATAAAAAAGAAGTTGAGAAATTGATTATAAATCTCATAACAATGCGGTTACGGGTGGTATTTGCATTTTTCTTCTTTTGATGAGACAAATGTTTTGGTCACAGAATGAGAAATAATGCGTTGAGTCCTAATCGATATCTGTATATGTCAACCAAATATTAGTTATTGCAAGTTTCCACTCTTTGTTTCTCATACCCAAAGAGGAAATCTATACCATGCATTATTAAGGTCATATGAACTATACGACTCATCACAAGTTATCACATGGAAATTGAATTGTCTTCCTTCACATAAAACACATGTTGTATTAATTGTGATACCTTTTTTTATGCAAGTAACCATCATTGCCAAAAATTTGGCATAACCAAACATTGTCCTATCACATGGGCGTTTTGAGTGACATCTTTCTCTCATTTTCACATAAATAAATGTCAAAGAATTAAATCTCATATAATTGTTTTAGTTAACCAACTAAAATATAAACGAAAATGGCCTGAGATATCATTTTTTTAATTTGTTTTTTTAACTTTAACACCTACTTAATTGTTAGACATTCATTAGCAGTAAAGTATGTGCATGGACAAAATCACCCTTAGATAAAAAGCTTTAGGTCTCTTCTTTCTCTTATATTTTCTCTTTCTTCTTTCTTTTATTTTTATTAGTTTTGGGTTAGAATTTGTAAAATTAATTTTGAATTTAGACCGACAAGATTTAAAATTAAAAACTCAAAAAAAAAAAAAAAAAACTAGAAACCATGAAAATCTACTTGTCTAAAGGGATTTTCAGTGAGTTTTGAAATTGCCTTTTAGTTAGTCTTGAAATTTTCAGTGAGTTTCGATATATATATATTTTATGTCTCAAATGAGACAAATTGTTCCAATAGAGATTTCTTAGACTTGTGTCCAAATTTATTAGTGCAAGGTTATGTTTACTTGAAATTATTACGAATACAATTAAATTTTAAGTTATTTAATAGGTGCTAATCTCCTAAAATAAAGATTTAAAAATACTAAAAATTAAACATCCTTATTCTAAATCCTAACAACCAGTATGGCACTAAAGAGAGTCATCAGAACGTGTTATATGATATTATCAGGGCTCTAGTTTTCCAATCTTACTTTATCATATCAGGATTTTACAATTTCGGTGGCCAAAATTCATATCAATCATGATATACAAATTTGACCATTATATATTCGTTTAATTTCATATCAATCATGTGAAAAAATAGTCCACACGCAACCTCAAGTTATAACTATATATAAAGACGATTGAACACAACACCCCATTAGCAAAAATACTTGGAAAATGAATTCCATATCCCCAAGAATGTTGGTTCTTTCAATATTGTATGTATTATCAGCTTCACTTACAACTTCATCTCCAATTCAAGAAACAATTATCCAATGCCTCACTCAGCATTCCAATAATATTCCTCTCTCCACAATTTACACCCCAAACAATTCTTCATTTTCCTCCGTCCTAGCTTCTAGAGCTCAAAACCCTAGGTTCTCTGAGCCTTCAGTGCCTAAGCCTGAGTTGATCTTTACTCCTTTGAGTGAATCTCATGTCCAAGCTGCTGTAATTTGCTCCAAGAACCTTGGTATTCATATGAGAGTCCGAAGTGGAGGCCATGACTTTGAGGGCGTTTCTTATGTATCCGAAATCGAATCACCTTTCGTTGTATTAGACCTCGCCAACCTTCGTTCCATTGATGTGAACATTGATGATAACAGCGCTTGGGTTCAGGTTGGTGCAACTCTAGGTGAACTCTATTACAGGATTGCTGAAAAAAGCAACGTTCATGGATTTCCTGCTGGTATTTGCCCGACCGTAGGTGTTGGCGGGCACATCACGGGAGGTGGTTATGGTGTTATGTTGAGAAAATATGGTCTGGCTGCTGACAATGCCATTGATGCCCGTATTGTTGATGTCAACGGTAGAGTTCTTGATCGAGCGGCCATGGGAGAAGATCTGTTTTGGGCCATAAGAGGAGGTGGTGGAGGCAGCTTCGGAGTTATTGTTTCATGGAGGATAAAATTGGTTCCCGTCCCCGAATCTGTAACTGTTTTTACAGTTACGAAAACCCTAGAACAAGGTGATACAAAGCTTCTTTATAGATGGCAGCAAGTTGCTGATAAGCTTGATGAGGATCTCATGATTAGAGTTGTAATGCAATTGACAGATACAAGTGAAACAAGTTATCAAAGAGCTGTTATATCTTCATACATCGGCTTTTTTCTTGGTGGTGCTGATAGACTTGTCCAACTAACGCAACAGAGCTTCCCAGAATTAGGATTGACTAGAAAAGATTGTACCGAAACAAGTTGGATCCAATCTACATTTCCTTCTGGGTTCCTCCCACTTAACACATCTCTTGAAGTTCTACTTCAACCAACTACTTCAACCATCTCTTACAAAGGCAAAGTAGATTTTGTTAGAGACCCCATACCTGAATTCGCGCTCGAAGAGTTACGTAAAAGGTTGTTGGAAGAAGATGATCCTCTTATTATATGGACACCTTACGGTGGAATGATGAATAAAATTCCAGAATATGAAACTCCTTTTCCTCATAGAAATGGAACCATGTTTAAATTCCACTATTTCACACGTTGGCTGGATGGAGATAAGAATGTACCAAAGCATATGAGCTGGATCAGGAGCTTATATAATTACATGACTCCTTATGTCTCTAAATTTCCAAGAGGTGCATATGTGAATTACAGGGATCTCGATTTGGGAGTGAACAAGAAGGATAACACAAGTGTCGTTCAAGCTAGTGCTTGGGGCGTCAAGTATTTTAAAGGAAACTTTAAAAGATTGGTGAAAGTGAAGACTGAAGTTGATCCTGAGAACTTCTTCAGACATGAGCAAAGTATCCCAACTCTTGTATTGAAAAGGTAGATCGATGGACAGTTTGGTTTTGAGTCAAATTTATACTTATTTGTATTCAAGGTGTTTAGTTAATATGTTGGAATAATGCCAAAAATTTCATTTGTTTTGTTGTTGCAGATAAATATAAATAAAAGCCTAGTAGTCACCATTTATATCATTGTATGTTGTTGAACATTTAACTAGAGCCGTTAAATTTATTTAAAACTTCTCAAAAATTAGAAGACTAAAAGTTATTATTATATGTAGCGACCAAAGGTCATATTAATTTAGGGAACCATAGATTGGTTATTCATTTGGGTTCAGATATTATTTACAATCTGTATAATACCAGATGGTTCTAAGGTAAAAAAAGTCAAGTGGCTTTCAATTTAGAATCTAAGTCTTTTTTCTTCAAAAAATGATACATAATATTGAGAAAAATATATTTAGTTGAATTATTTTCATGAACCGCAAAATAATAGCACTAAAATGAGTTTGAGAGTTTAGAACACTAAAGTATGAAAATGATTTTTTTTTTTAAACATTATTATTTATTTGTAAATTAAAGTCAAAAGGTAAGACCTTTTTTTTTTTTTAAAAAAAAATTTCTTTTTCTGTTTTTCAATTGTCTTTTGACACTTAATAAATCTAATTTAAGTTCTTTAAGTGTTGAGTGGAAAAACAAACAATTTCTTACTCAATTCAGCGCTAAAGGGTTATATCAGTATTTTATATAATACAATAAAAATACATTAAAATAAATATTAAAATTATATTTAACATTAAGAATAAAGTAAGGATATAGTCATATAGATTTATAATATTCATAGAATAATTATATAAGATGTTGACCTGAGTTTAGTTGCAAATCAGTGAACGAATATGGCTTGTCATTGCTTTCCAACCTCGCGCGGGTTGTGGGATCCAGATATAGCTTATAACAAAAGAATTTTTGTTTAATTATTAGTTTAAACACATTATAACACTAATTTAATCCAATATTTTCCCATCCAATCCTATGCTATCAAAGCCTATACACTACAACAAATAAGCCTAACCATACCGGGCAATCAGCAAGCCCAGTGTGCTTGTTGCTGATATGGATATTTAAGTATTTATACCGGGCAGATACCCGGCATAGATTATCCATATCCATACTAGGCATAACCCGGTATGAATTTTAAAAATCTTGGTGGACTCATGGTTCGACCCAAATTATCCATATCAGGTTACCTGGTTTGGATACTTATTATCCATACCGGTCACATATTCAGTATGGATAATTTGATTTCCAAGCTAGGCTGACCCGGTATAAATAAAAATTTTCCAAACCGGGTCAGCTCAAATTGGATAATAAATATCTGTACCGGGTAGCCCGGTATGGAAAATAAGCATCTGTACTAGGCGGCCCGATATCGATAATAAGAATCCATAACGGCTAGCACGGTATGGATAATGAGAATCCATATCGGGCAGAACCGGTATGGATAATGAGAATCCATACCGGGCGGAAGTATGGATAATTTTAACCAAAAAAAAAAAAAAAGGAAATTAAATTTTTTTTAATACAATAAAACTACTACCATTCTTAAATTATAAATATGGTAATCTTTAATATATTTAGAACATTTAAATTACATAATATTCAATTAAACGTACATTATAAACTGTTATAATTAATATACCCTCAATATATAATATACTAAGATAGAATATATTTTGCTGGCCAAGCAATCAATGAATTTAATACATCTTCCAAAGTTAGTAGCTCGTTTATATTGGTTGTTGTTTGGTCCATTAACTTGGCTCGAAGAACCTCGAGATATGCATTGTATACACAAGAACTTCAATATTTATATCTATAAAATACTTTTAATACTTACATATATATATGACATTAAATTGAAACAATAAATTATATATATCTAGCACATATTTTACCTTAGCAGAAAGCTCAGCAAATTGAATAGAATTACTAGATCCCATAGGATTTGAACCACTTAAATATTGTATTTACGGAAACAATAAATAGCGTTGTTGTTAGGAAACATGGATATCAGGGGAAAAATAATTATATATAAGTACCCTTATTTTACAACATATAGACAACAATCGTAATATATAAAATAGAGTAAATTACAATTTAACTATCCAAAACGTTTTCACAGGTGGAGTAATTGTTTTAATGTTATTGCAATTTACTCCCTATCGTTAGTAGTCTCTCATTCTTTGGCAGTCTCTCTCTTCCTCTCATTCTTCTTCTTCTTCTCTTCTTCTTCTTCGTACAGATCGGAGTATGAACCCCGATTTAGGTTCCTATTGTCAGGGAACCTAGAAGAACCCAGATCATTTGGGTTCGTGCGAACCCAGATTTAGGTTCGCGATCACGAATCCAGATCTCTAGGTTCATGAGAACCCAGAGTTTGGAACCCAGATCTAATTTTATTTTTTATTTATTTTTTTTTTCAATTTTTCTTTTGATTATTTGAGTTGAATTTGTGATCTAAATTTTGTTATTGAATTGATGATTATTTGAGTTGATGATTATGTTTAACTGGCAACTTAAGTTGATTTTTTGATGTTGGATTTGATTGATTTTTTGATGTTGGAACTGCTGAAGTTGATGACTTTGGGTTGATGGATTGAAGTTAATTTTTTTGGTTAATGTTCAACTTTTGATTTTGATCTTATTAATTTTTTTATTTTCTTAAATTGATCTCTACCGTCCATATTGAGATGGACGGTGGAGATCTGGTTAATATTTTTTTTATTTATCTTAAAAAATTAAAAGTAAGGTTAAAAGATGATTTTGTTCCTTACATAGTTAATTTTAATGGGAAGTGTTAATGATAGGGGAGTAAATTGTAATAACATTGAAACAGTTGTTCCACCTATGAAAGTGTTTTAACTGAGTAGCTAAATTGTAATTTGCTCATATAAAATAATACATATAAACTCGATCAATTTTAAACAAATTTTGACAGAGTTTTGCCTATTTTCTGAACTTACCAGAAATTAAATTTCCCTACAATTTATCAAACTTTTTAATTTCTTGACAATCGATTCAACCACAACTGTATATTTCTTAATAAAATTTCACGGACACAATATACATATATATATTGTAACATAGACATAGCAACAAATATGAAATAATGATTACATCCATTTGTGACAAAACATGGAAATGAAAATATACATATATATATATACACTAAGTACCACCAAAAAGTATAAGTAAACAAAAAAAAAATATATATATATATATGTTTTGAGTCGTTTACCGGTTGCGTGGGAGGCATATATGCCAATACTTGGGCTTGATTTATATTGGGCAAATGAATCATGAGCAAATTTGTCAAATTAGTAATTGTCTACTTCATTGTCGCCATCTCACCATCGACATACTGTTGATATTATGCAAAACTTTGTTTACCAACTACAGATGTTTGTACAATAGATGGTGTTACACCATAACTCATTCCTCGAACTCTACCTTGATGCTTCTTACCTATAACTTGTGAGACAGCATCATCTCGAATTGAATGTTGAGTTTCTTGATGTAGTGACTCCATTTGTGACTATAAATGATGTCACATGATATTAACATTAAAAAAACTATACACATTATATAATACAATAACCATAATAATTTATAATAATAATTTAACATACATTTTTTTCAGCAGTATCTGTATTCCGCTTCCATCTTTGCACTTGTGACTAGTTATCCAAATGTCAACTCTATCGACTTCGGGATCTTCATTCGCAACCACTTTTTTTGCTCTCTAACATTGATATTGATATATACAAAAATATATACAAGTTCAAATAACAAAAACTGTACACATGTAAGACAATTATTACAAAATTTTAAATTCTTACCAAATCTTCTCGTAGTCGTGTCATTCCTTTACGACCTGATGTATGTGGGGTACGATTTTTCTTTGACAACTCTCTATAATGCTTACAAGTATCCTGAAATATTGTATGATTTATGAAAATTCATTAAATGTTAGTATTCATGCCAGCTTAAGAATATAAATTGTAAGATTACCTAAAATTTTAGAGACAATTGCTGATTGATAAATTCAATCCAATCTTAATCACTAATGTTAACTGATTTTAGCATTTCTTATCTTCTGTGTGCATAAGGACCAGGGGGAACGCCTTTAATTTGATTTGTTATCCTGCCTTTATAGTGTCTCCAACACTCATTCATTATTTTTAACGTATGACCTTTCATTGACTCCTCAGCACCTAATCATAACTGCAGTTATAAATTATTTAAAAGTAATTATATATATTGTGAAAGGGGATATGTGACATTGATATTATAAATAAATGAAACCAGTATATATCTTTATATTCTCCCACATTGTATCTTTTAAAGATTGTGGTATCTTATCCCAACTACTGTAGGTTATAGGTACCATCTGAATTGCAATGGCTCTACAACCTGAACTATAGCTCACTAAATTTTCTCCAATTGATTGTCCAACTTCATTTATTTGTATCCTTGTTGCTTTGACCTTTGCTATCTTCTCATAATTCAAGTGGTTGAGACTTCTTTCTCTTATTTTCTTCTCTTCATTAGAGCTACCTGAAGACTGACCAGTCGATGTTCCTTCAATTGACATCTGAAAATGTAATGAAAATAACATATATTAGAAGCCAACACGAAATATCATTATCAATATATAAAAATATTGATATAAAGTCATTCTATTTTACGAAAATTTTGACAGATTCTCCCCTTTTTTCTACCTTGCCAAAAATAAAGTTCACCTGTAATGTTTATAACAAAGTAGTTTCACAACATATTTAATTACATCAGAGACTCTGTCTCTCTGCAAACATGAATACAAAGTTAATCAATTTTATGAAAATTTTGATAGAGTCTCCCATGTTTTTCAATCTTACCAAAAATGAAGTTCACTTGTAATATAAATTGTAAAATAATTTCACATCATTTTTAATCACATCAGAGACTTTGTCTTCCCGCAAATATGAACACAAACAAGATATATACAAATATATTGCAAATAAAATATCCAAATGAAAAATTATATTCATAAACATTACATGTTTACAACCAATTTCCCATCTGTAATGTCAATAGCAAAGTATTTTTATAACATATATAATCACATCAGAGACTTTGTCTTCCCACAAACATGAACACAATAAATATATATACATAGATATAACAGAAAAAATATGCAAATGAAATTATATTCATTAACATTACATGCTTATAACTAATTTCTCACAATTTATTCGAGTATAATCCTCACTATTATCCATATTAATGTCAAATTCAATCACATGTAATGGTGTAGTTTTCATGTAAGCATACTTATCAAACTTCTCTAAATCGTGAGAACCTCTCGGAGGTGCTCTTAGAACAACATACCAATTCGAGTTATCATTTTTCTTAGAATAAAACACTTGTGTTACTTGTGAGACAAAAATAAAAGGATTTCTATCTCATTTATTTCCACGTGGACTAAAATTAATTAATGTGAATCCATTTTCTTCTCTAACATCACTCACACTACCCATCCAATCACATTTAAATAATGGAACATGAAATGCTAAGAAATCCAACAAAAGTATTTCCTTTAAAACTCCATAGTAAACCATATTCTTGACAACTTGAGTTTTGTCTTTTTTATTAAAAACAGTTTCTGCTTCAAGGGAAACTCTACTATCTTGTATAGTTTTCTCACTACTTTTAATACAGTATCGTTTCTCTTTCACAATATAGCTTGAATAATATTTGACTTGCATACTTGGTCCAAGTGCTAAAAGCTTTAAAGTAGGGACCATATCCATGGTATTTGCTTCATCGAGGACATGCTTTGGGAGATTACGATTTAGATTTTTAAGGACAAAAAACTAAAGTAAATATATCATATTAGAAACGTATAAGTTAGTGAATTCATCTTATTTCTGAACTATGTTGGAAATTATCTAGTATGTATCATTTGTAACAAAGTTAGTCTACTTAACAGATTGGGATATAATTATTGAAGTTCTTCCAGGTGCATGCTAATAAAATATTTATGTAAATAAAGATATGATCAAATAGGTATTATGTTAGTAATTGTAACTAATACACACACACACACACACACACACACACACACACACACACTATATTTAGCTTAAATTTAGCACCACTTACTTAATGGATGGTTCTACTAATGCACTATTCAATAATATATACATGTGTGCAATTCGTAGCATGTCCGAAGAAATCGTTTTTAATGTCGGTGCAGATGTGGGATGTCCTTCAACTACATTTTGAAACACAATATCTTTATTTCTATTGTGCTTCTCACAAACATCTGCTGCTTGTTGAATATACTTACTACAAAATTGCATGCATTCATCGGCTAAATAGCATTCTGCTATACAACCTTCTGGTCGTGTACGATTTCTTACAAATCCTTTTAACACCTTCATAAATTTATAAAATGAAAATATAAAAGTAAATGAAATGTATGACTATCATTAATCTTAATTCATATGTATGGATATCATTAATCTTAATTTATATGTGAAAAATAGTGTAAGATTAACCTCTCAAAAGGGTACATCCATCGATATTGAACCGGTCCATATAAGCGAGTTTCTCTTGTTAGATGAATTGTAAGATGGACCATGATATCAAAGAAAGAAAGAGGGAAATAATGTTCAAGCATACACATCGTAATTGCAACTTCATCTTCCAATGAATGTAACATATCCCTATCTAAGACTCTTTGGCAAATTACATTAAAAAAGAACACATCTGAAATATGACAATTCTTGGCCCTTTAGGCAGGAGACCTCGTATTGTTATCGATAACAAATGTTGCATCAATACAGATAATCATGAGACTTAAGCCCAACTATCTTGCATTCATTCAACGAAATGCAATTAGATATGTTTGTTGCATAACCGTCAAACATCTTTAAATTGAACAACCTCTTACAAAATTGTTGTTTTTCTACCTTGGATAGAGTGTGTAGCGTTGTAGATAAATACAATTTATCTCATCCTTTTTCACATGAAGGTCTTGCCTAATCCCAATATATTTCAGATCCTTACGTGAATTAACACCATCCTTGATTTTTTCATGAATGTCCAACAACGTACCAACAATACTCTCACCAATGTTTTTTTCAATGTGCTTCACATCTAAATTATGACGCAAGCACAAATCCTGTAAACATTGAAGTTAGTAAATTTAAGACATAGTTAAATGTAATAGAATAAGTTAAATTATCTAATACATTAAAAATCTTGTCCCTCAATACGGAAGATCAAAGAATATCGACATTTTTTTTCTAGATAAGATACATTTTTCTTTTCCTTTTTTCTTTTACTTTATTTCCCAATTATTTTCAACATCCGCACATGCAATTCGAACTTGTTTACCGTCAAGAATCTGCAAGGATCATCCATTTCTTTTTTCTCATTAAACCACGATTTCTTCTTTTGAAAAACATGATTCTTTGGAAGAAATCACCGATGATCTATATGCACATATTTATTATTAAATTTCAATCTTTTTGAATGTACGTTAAGCCCACAAATAGGACAAGCATATTCATCTTTCACATAATATCTTGTTAAGTTTCCATAAGTAGGAAAATCATTTATGGTCCACATTAAGATAGTCTTTAAGTTGAAGGTGAACCGAGTAGATGAATCATACACTTGTACTCCCAAATGCCATAACTTATTCAAATATTTGATTAGTGTCTGCAAGTATACATCAATATCATTCATAGGTTATTTTTTTCCTAAGAATCAATAGCGTTAGCATCAAATTTTCTTTCGACATACACTTCCATGGAGGTAAATTATAGGTAACTAACACCACTGACCAACAACTGAAGGTTGTGCTTAGGTTACTATAAGGATTAAATCCATCTACAGTTAAGCCCAACTTCAAATTACATGGCTCTGAAGCAAAGGATGGTTATTTTCTATCTATAGTCTTCTAGGCTTCAGAATCAACGGGATGACGAATTTTTCCATCTTGGCTTGTATGGGTAAAATGCCATTTCAAGTCGTTCGCCATTTCAATTGATGTAAATATTCTCCTAAACTGTGGTATGATTGGAAAGTATTGAAGCACTTTAGCCGATACTCCCTTATGAATCTTTTTCGTAACTTCGTTTACTTTCCATCTACAAGTGTCACATTTTAAACATTCTTCCTGATGCTTCAATTCCTTTCTAAATAGACAACAATAATTTATGTATGCATGGATTTTCTCATACCCTAAATTAAACACTTTCAACAACTTTTTTGTTGAGTACAATGATTCTGATAGAACATTATCTGATGGTAGCATATCTCGAACAATATCAAGAAGTTCGTCAAACCCCTTATCGGATAGACTATAAAAAAAAATTAAAGTAAAAAATACCATTAAAAAAGGTAACGACCGGACTGTTGCTCCGGAGATTTGACGGTAGTCCAGCCGTCGGCTTTAGCTCAGAAAGAAGAATAAAACTAAAAGAAAAAGGATGAAGGAGAAGAAGAAGCATAGAAGAAGAAGAGTAGACCGAAGAAGAAGAAGTAGAATCGGGCGAGAAAAAGAAGAGAATTCGAGCAGAAGAAGAAGAATGCAACACTTACTGGCGGGTCGGTAGACGAAGGGGATGGCGGTGATGTTGGACGATGACCAGAGGCGACAAGACGGCGGCGATGGTGGCGGCGACAGTGGTAGCTAGGATTTCTAGAGAGAGAATTTGAGAGAAAGAGTAAAAGAGAGAAAGGAAATGGTAGAAATGGGAAAGAATCGAGCAAAAAAAAAAAAAAAAAATTAAACCCAGTTTATCCATACCGAGCGAGTTGGGCACCCGGTATGGATAATTCAGTTTAATTAATATAGGTTTATCCATACTGGTCACTCGCCGATCAGAGTAAACATATCGATCGGGTCGGGTGCCCTGTATGTTTATTCAAATATTTTAATTTGTAATTTATAAATACCGGGCACCAAAACCGTTTGGTATTTATACTCGGATTATCCATACTGGGTGTATGGGTGCCCGGTATGGATAATCCATATAATTTTAAAAATACAAAATTGTAATATTCATACCGGGCACTCGATCTGTCCGGTATGGATAATTGGATTATCCATACCGGTCGGGTTGGGTGCTCGGTATGGAAAAACCATTGTTTAAAAACTCGACGACTTTCACCGAGAACTTGCCCGGTTCTCGTGGATCGGCACTTCGTCGATCCGAGAACCCCAAATCGGAAGACCTACTCTCTGGAGGTGGACACTCGGCCCAAATCAGCCCAACTCGGCCGACTCGGCGAGTTTACTCAACATAAACCAGTCGGAATTCATCCCAAACACCACCAAAATATCAGTCAGAATCCAATTCTCCCACCAAATAACCAACAATTATGAAGAAATAAACAACAAACAGAAAAAAAAAATTAAAAAAACAAGTGAGTGTAACTCAAAGTCTCACTCATACTTAGTTCGGCCGGCGACCATTTGAAAGGAAGAGACAACGACAACAGCTTGAAGGAAGAAGTTGATGACACAGGAAGAGAGAAAAAAAATTAAACAGGTAGAGAAGAAGCCTCGAATGGCTGGCTACGCAGACGAGAGAGAAGGAGATTCCGGCGACGATGAAGAGGGACTGGATTTGGAGATGCATACGACGACGGCGATGGCGGGACTTCGTGATCTCAAAATGGCGACGACTACAACTAACTTGATGGTGAAGGCGATGGCGATGGCGACAGCGTGGGTGTGCTAGAGAGAGAAGAGAGATAAGAGAAAGAAGAGAGAGACAGATAAATGAGAAAATGAGGGTTTGACTGGTTGGTGAGTTTTAAGTAGGGTGAGGGTAATTTGACCATGGCCCCTGATGTTTATAGAAATGTCAATTTATGATTTCAAACTTCAAAACTTACAATTTTACCCCTAAATAGTACTTTTCGAGTACTCTCTGAGTACTCGCCGAGTTGCCAATTACTCGCCGCTCGCTAGATCGCCGATCCAGTCCCGAGTAACGAGTTTTGGAACATTGGGAAAAACCAAAATTTTATTTATTTATTTTTTACACTATCAATACCGAGCATAATCGTTGCCCGGTATGGATAATTCGATTAACCATATAGAGCTGCCTGTGCTCGGTATGGTTAATTGTTTTTCAACTTTTTTATTTTGTTTTTGATTATCTATACCGGGCCTTTAGTGCTGGTATGGATACCCTAGTATTGATACATTATTTTCTTGTATATCTATCCTATCTCATCAAATTCTGCATGCTAAAAGGGGTCTTAGGAATGAACTTTAATGAACAAGTAGGCCAAACTTCTTGTTAGAATTAATGTCTGAGAACATTAAGAAATTATTTAATATTTATTATTTATCATGACTTATTTTATTTGATACATACATACATACATATATACATACATACATACATACATATATATATATATATATAGAGAGAGAGAGAGAGAGATGGGTAGGAAATGGATTCACGTCTAATTGTATCAAAAATTCAAAATCAAAATTTTCATACATTGTAGTATTGATAATCAACTAATCGGTTATAAGACATTAAATAGTACATAAGGAAAAGGGAAAAAAAAAAGGTTTTACCAATTGAAAATTTGACTTAAAAAAGGGGTTATTATTATTTTATCTCTGGAATTAAAAATAATATCAAATCACACTTGATATTAAAAATAATAGCTAAAAGGACTCAACTGTTAAATGACATAGCAATTCTATCAATGAGCTAATAGATCAATCAATGAGAGTAACATGGTCATTGAGGGTTAAACATAAAAATGGATTCTAGCTGGACCACTTAGAATGTGTCACATGTGATATCAAAAATTTAAAAAACTAAATAAAAATAAAAAAAATTTTCATAAAAAATTTAAAAACTAAATGAAAAAAAATTCATTAGCAACCGTCTCTGTCTTTGTCTCCCTCTGTCTCTCTCTCTGTTTTCTTCTTTTGTCAGGGTTTGTGCCCTAAAATCTTATAATTTGTAAACGTTTAAATAAATGATAAACAAAATATGTTTATTTTATTCAATTTATATGTATTTGTGAAATGCTTGTTTTTTATAAATATCATATAACTTCCATGATTATTTATGTAGTCTCAAACTAAGTATATAAGTGTTATATACAAGAGAATTTAGTTTGAGATTAGTAATCTAAAGAGTCTATAAAAAGTAAACAAAATTGGGTTTTTTGTTTGTAATAAATCTATATTTGCGGTCTATTTCATATTTGATATTATGATATTATCCGGGGATCGTTTATGTGGTAACATGAAAATGGAGACACCTTATATAATAGAGGTTATATAGGACTGAACTATGATAAAAATGAATTTCTTGTTAATATTCCTAAACAAAGAAATTCATATTTGTTGATTAGATGATTATAGATAAATTGATCTTATCCTTGAATGTTTTTTATGGACTCCTATTTATTGAGTTATATTTTTTGACTTATATGGATGAAACTGTTATATATTTATGATCAATAAGTTTCGTACTTTAAATATGTGATTTAATAAGTGGTTGGGAATATTCTACACAATAGTAGAATCTACTCATTTTTATTAGAAGTAGATGAATAGTTTTTTAAAGTGTTGACTCAAGTTTTGAACAATAAGAGTGTTCGATTTTCTGTTTGACTTTCTGTTTATAAGTAAACAGAAGATAACTTTATAAGTTATTATGAATATATTGTTCATTAGAGAATCAATGATAGTTAATAAAACAAGATATAATTAGAGAAATATAACGGATTTTAAAGACCTAACTCTAATTATAAACTACTTATGGAGGATCAAATAATACGAAATGATTAAATCAATGGGTGCTGAAAATTCATATTGTGTAAAATATTTACAATTTTGAGAGCGCAACTTTAAGTTTTTAGTTGAATAACTCTAAGATTAATAATAGTGAGTTATTAATTAAAGAGTTTAATTAATAATTTCGATGTTATTGGAGCTCAAATTGTAGATCCATTTGGTCGCCTTGCTAGCCTATAACCATATAAAGAAACAAAAGGAAGAATATAATTGGATTGTCCAATTATTAATGTCACATACAAATTTTATGGATACGTTTATGAATTATTTAAATAATTTGATTATTTAAATAAATATAATTATTTAATTAATTGTTAATTATTTAATTATTTGCAGAGGTTATGGGTTCAATTCTAAATGGTGTCATTAAGTTATTTATGACTTAGAATCATTTAATTAATTAATGAAAATAATAATTTAATTTAATTAGAATTAAATTAAAGAAGTTTTAATTTAATAGGAACGAGATTGCATATTAAATTAAAATTAAAGAGTTCCAAGCCAATAAAGAATTTGATTCTATATTGGATAGAAATTAAGTCTTTTAATTTAAAAAGAAAATTGCATTCTTTGTTAAATAAAAAACTCTAGCTTACTATTATAAAAAATATGTTTTATGTTGGTAATAAGTGAATTTTCGGCTACTTGAATTAGAAACTTTTATTGATTAAAACCACCATATTGTCCCCCACCTCATTAGAAATGAAGAATTTTTTATTTTTATTTTTATAGAATTTTCTTTTATGAAAAGATTCCGTGATTTGATTCTTCGAGATTGTGCCCACACACAGTTTCTTTTGTGAAGAGTCATATTAAGGAAGATCGAATGATGAAGAATCTGTGAATTAAAAACATGTTTGTTGATACTAGTAAAAACAATTCAATAACTAAATTAATAAGATCAAATCTTACATTGCATAAAGATTATATTGCATAAAAACAATAGTGAGTAAATGTGATCATAGTTACTGATTGTAATCAATGTGCTTACATTTATAAATTATAATAATATATATTTAGTTATAATCATATATAATAAATTATAATAACGTATTTTAAAATGTAATCATGTATTTATATGTGTATGTGTTCAACAAAATTTATCATTCGTTATCTGAAAGGAAAAAAGTTACTTTTACTCTCAAATGAAAATTCATTCACTTTTAGATATATATATATATATATATATATATATATATATATATATTTGCACTTAGTGTTTGTGAACTATATAATTTGTAAGCAAAGACTAGAAATAGTTCATGTCTTTTATTCACATATACTGATAGTGGTAAAAAGTTTTATTTTATTTTTCTAATATTAGTTTGAAAACTCACGTTAATTTTAGTATTATATAAAGAAAGAGCTTAATCATTTCTTTGTTCATGCATGTTTTGATGTCACAAACAGAGTAGACTCTAATAAATTAACTTGCTATATGTTGTATTCCATGCTGGTGCTGAGTGTTCTAGGGCCAAACACGGGAGGCTTGTTCTATTAAGTGATTGTTTTCCTTGTACAATACTTTGGTACGATTTCTTTAATGTACATAATGTTTATAAGAGCTACAAGGATTTCGGCAATACTTGCTAAAGCTACATGGGCAAAAGCTGTTTTCAATCTTTGTCTTTACATTTATGGTTGTCATGTAAATTTAAATTACCATCTATGTTTTGATTATTTACATAATTCATAAATTATTGCATGCTCATTCTATTCTACATCTTACCATTTTGTGTATCAATGTTTAATCTGATTATATATCTAGATTAAATTTATCTAGACATCAATACTCTTTTTTGATGTATCATTGTTGACAATGATTACAGTCTTCTCAGTGTTTTTGTAATGATATCAATCTTACATCGTGAGTCAGTTAAATTTAAACAAATTAGCTTTTCAGTTGAGTTAATATCTTAAATGTTTAATAAGAAAAATATTTAACGACTTAAAGCTAAGAGAAAATAAATTATAGGCATGAGCATTTAGATATATACTTACAAATGGGTAGTTTTTTTTTTTTTTTTAATATATATATTTTATATCATTATATATGTATAAAATTACTAATTAATTAGTTATACCAACAAGTGATTTTTTGTGTTTTAGATATTTGGAGACTTATGGTACGTTTTTGCCATAGTAAAAGAGATTGATTGCTGGATGAAAGCATACAAAAGGTATGCTTCTTATGGAAAAATTGATTTTTGAATTTAATGTAGAAACGTTGATTTAAAAAAAAATTTCAAATAAAAACACGTCTGATTGATGTTAGTAATAACAATTCAATAATTAAATTAATAAGATCGAATTTTATCTTGCATGAAGATTGAATTGATCATTTTTTATTCGCAGATTTTTCACCACCCGATCTTCCTTGCTATAACTCTTCACTAAAGAAATTGTGTGTGGGCACAATATCGAAGAATTAAATCACGAAATCTTTTTAGTTAATGGAAGTTTTTGGTTCATATAGCCAATTTTTTTTTTCTCTCTATTTTGTTACCAATATAAAACACCATATTATAATGGTAAGTTAGAGTTTTCTAATTTAATAAGGAATATAATTTCCTAATTAAATTGAAAAATT
Organism: Dimocarpus longan; assembly: GCA_022984855.1. NCBI lineage: Eukaryota > Viridiplantae > Streptophyta > Magnoliopsida > Sapindales > Sapindaceae > Dimocarpus > Dimocarpus longan. Next base: position 22,838,720 of record CM041024.1, read on the forward strand.
TAATTTAAATCCAATATGAAATCAAATTTCTTATTGGTTTGGAACTCTTTACTTTTAATATAATATGAAATCTAATTTCTATTAAATTAAAACTTCTTTAATTTAATTTAATATGAATTCTAATTCCAATTAAATTAAATTACTATATCTATTAATTAAAAGACTTTTCATTAAATTAAATGATTATAAATTATAAATAATTTAATGACACCATTTAAAATTAAACTCTTAACCTATACAAATAATTAAATAATTAAAAATTAATTAAATAATTACTTATATTTAAATAATCAAATTATTCGTGAACGTGTTTATAAAATTATATGTACACATATAATTGGACAATCCAATTATATTCTTCTCTTTATTTCTTTATGTGGTTGTAAGCTAGCAATGAGACCAAATAGACTAACAATTTGAGCTCTAATAATACTAAAATTATTAATTAAACTTTTTAATTAAATAATTCAATATTATTAATCTTAAAGTTATTCCATTGAAAACTTAAGATTGCACTTGCAAAATATGTTTTATACAATCTGAATTTTCAGTGTCCATTGAGTTAATTATTTCATATGGTTCTATCCTCCACAAGTTGTTCATAATTAAAGCTAGGTTATTAAAATCCGTTATACCTCTCTAATTATATCTTATTTCGTTAAGTACTATTTATTCTCTAATGAACAATATATTCATAACAACTTATGAATTTATCTTTCAATTTATTTACTTATAGAAAATCGAGCGCTCTTATTATTCAAGATCCGAATCAACACTTAAGGGAACTACTCATCTATTGCTTGCGAGAATAAGTGGATTTCATTATTGTGTAAAATGTTCCCAACCACTTATTGAATTACATCTCTAAAGTTCGAAACTTATTGACCATAAATCTATAACAGTTTCACCCATGTAAATAAAAAGATATGACTCAATAAACAGGAGTCCATAAAATACTCAGAATTAAGATCATTCCATATATGATCATCTAGTTGATAAATATAAATTTCTTTATTTAACAGATATTAATAAGAAAATTATTTTATCGTGGTCCAGTCCTATATAATCTTTATTATATAAGGTGCCTCTATTTTCATGTCATCACATGAACGATCCGGATAAGATCATCGTATCAAATATAAAATGGACCGTAGTTGTAGATTTACCATAAGCAAAGCACCTAACTTTTTTTGTTTTCTACATACTCTTTAGATTACTGATCTCAAACTAATTCCTCTTATATATAACAATTATATACTTATTTTGAGATTACATAAGTAACCATGGATGTTACATGATATTTGTATAAAACAAACATTTCATAAATGCACATAAATTAAATAAAATAAATATATTTTATTTATTGTTTAATTTAAATATTTACAAATTACAAGCTCTTAGAGCACATTATCCTAACAGATTCTTTGTACTGCGGTCCAAATTTTTTTTTCTGTGATAATGTTGGTAATCGTATAGCAAACTACACAACTTTAGAAGAAATGTGCCCAAGAAAAACTTGGAATGTAATCATTTATGATGTTGGAATATACTATGATGCATTTGAGTCTGGTATTGTTGAGTTGTCTAATCTCTTCACAAGAGGATTTTACATTGCTTATACTGGGGCCTCCAAAACCTTAAGTTCGTAATTTTATTCTTTATATAAATTATTATAGGGGATTGGTAATTTTTTATATGAGACATAATTCAAACTCACAATGTTCTTGATAAGGTGAGGAGTTTACCCTTCCTGTATTCATATTATGAATTGATTTGCATTGTTAATCATTTTATATTACAAAAATGTAATTCTTGATCAATTTTGATTTTCTTATTCTATATCCTCTCAATTGTTTTTCTTGTATGATAGGTTGTTTTCTCAAAGTTAATTTAGGTATGACTGATCGCTTTATCTTTGTATAAGAGACACTAAAGGTTAAAGATAAGAAAAGATGTATCATAAAATGTAGTAGCAATAACAAAATTACACACTAAGCATGTTTTAGCCATTGGCACACCTAGAAATCTATGTGAGATAGGGTATTCTTATATATTAATTATAACATTAAAAAGCTAAACTATATAAAATTTTCTTCGTAATGCTTCCTTCAATTGCTATAATAATATTATATGAAATAAAAATAGTTAAAATACATAACTAGTAGGGAATATGTAATTTTACCTCTTATAAGATTGTAAACAAAATTTCTTAAAATAACATTCTTAATACAAGTATAAAAACAAAAGCATGCCAATTATGAGATGAATGTATACTAGCTCCATTTTTCTTAGTGAGAGAAGTTACAAATTTCATATCATTAAATAAATAAATAAAAACTTAATTTAGGGATATGTCTCATTTATGATGAGAGTTGCTATTCAGATTACAAACAAATGTGTGTAATTAAATTATATATTTATTATTAAAATTACTAATCAAGCTACATTTATAATCTTTTATCTAATAAATATGTGTGATTTATAATCAAGTAAAGTAAAATAAAAATAAAAGATAAAAACAAATATAATTTATATAATTTTTTTTTATGAGTTTTATCATATCAAATAGTTTATATAAAAAAAATAATTTATACTAATAATCATGAGTAAACTAAGACCAATTAAGATTAAACAACACTATATATTTTATTCTCTAATTTGTGTAAATATGATATAGTTTGTGATAAAAAAAATAATAATTTGGAATGAATAATAATTTGTGAAGTCAAAATGTTTCAAATTTGTAATAATAGGAAAAAAAAAGAGAAAAAAACAACATATTTTGATAGGGAAACAGATTGAACTAGAATGGGAACAAAATTGAGAAAAAGTAACAGGTTTTGATAGAGAAAGGATTTAACCATGGTGGACAGAAGAAAGAAAGACTAGACCCATGCCATAAAAATTAAAAAAAAAAATAAAATTATGAGATAAAGTAACGATTATGAGTGAATAAAAAAAAATAAAAAAGGGAAAATTTTAATAAGACAAATTGGAATTTAACCATGGTTCGCTAAACAGGACGGGAAGCATAATCAGTAGAGCTTTTATGTGTTTGTGATTATATTTGGCATTTTATTTCTATAATATATTGAATGACTTAAAAAGGAGAAAAACAAAATCTTTTAGATGAGGCAAGTGATCAAACTGTGGTGGTATCGGGAGAGAAAGGCAGGTCTGACCATCAACGTCATTCTATTTTCATCAAAGAATCTAATATTGTATTTATGTATTTAATAACTTAATGACTAATATTGTAAACTTAATTAATTTTAAGTTTATCACAATGGCATCATCCTAAGGAAGAGCTGGAGCTTGAGAGGTAATATCTTAAGGAGCTGATTCTTGGGATGCTTGATCTTTAGCACATTCTTCCAGCAGGGCTTCCCAGACTCGATCTAGCATCTCACCCCGCATTCTCTCAACGTCCTTGGTAAAGTACTTCACATCCTCAACTCTCTAATCACCAAAAATAGAGAAGTCCAGGTTTGGGTATGCTGCCCATAGGGTATATAGAAACCCAACTTCGGTTTTTGACTTCGCATCCTCGCACTCCTTAGTAACCCGAGCTTCTACCTCTTTCCTTGTCTAGGTCGCCTTTTCCTTCACTTGTATGACCTTACTTTTCGTAACTTTAGCTCGCTCTATCATAAGCTTCTTCTTCTTTAGAGTCACTACCAAGTCATCCCTTAGCTTCTCTAGTGCTACTTCGGTGTTATTAAGTCGAGAATTCAGTTTGGAGGTGACTGCCTCGTGGAAGCTCTCCTCTTTCACCAACACAGCCTCAGCCTCATTTCTGGCTGCCTCTGCAGCATTTAGCTTGGTTTGGAGGAGTTAAGTTGCATTCTGGGCTTTGTCGACCTCACTTGTGAATAAGAGCAACTCCTTCTCGTGTTTCTTCATCGCTGTCCCAAGTTTCTTATTCTCACCCTCGAGTTCCTTTCCTCATTCCAAGAGAGCAAGCATCTCGTCCAGGATCTTCATAGCCACCATAAAGGACTGCAAGATCCGAAGTAAAAATTAGAATTAAAAGGTAATGAACAAGAATGAAAGGGAGAAAACAAGTTATAACTTGTGTCATTGGCGAGCTATCCAGGTAACCGGTTTCGTGCTAGTGAGGTTATCATCATCGAGGTTCCTGGCTATAAAGCCTAGAATGGTTGGTAGCTGATTGAGAAAGAGGTTAAAATAAGCCCCTTTGGGAATTTCCTTAGGGTACGATCTAGCAGCAACCTTGGATGGTCGCGACCCAGTAGCTACCTGAGATGCTACCTTCTGAAAGGTAGCTGCAACTTGCTTCCCCTTTTCCATTTGAGATCACTTCACAGAGGGAACCTTGCTTGAAGTATCAGAGCTCTTTCTTTTAGCTTTATCATTGGAAGCGACTTTCTTGCCTTTGGCAGCTACAGTTGCCTCTTCATTTGAACTTGTGGGAGCTTTTGGTTGAGAGATAGGTACCAAGACTTATGAGGTCTCAGAAGGTGTAGTTGTCGAAGAATCGTTAGGAGGAGCAGTGGTAGGAGGTTTAGTAGGACCTGTATCTTAAGGTCTTCCTTTTGATGTGGTAGCAGAAATGGTAGCAGTTGTACTTGCGGACTGGCGAGGTCTCCTTGATGGGGGAGTCTTTGGGCATAAATTCACCATCTCTGGAGTCTCAGTCAGAGTAGATTCGGCATTGGTGTCATTGGAAGAAAATCCCAACTCGATTGAGCTTTCACTCATATCAGTAGTTGTGAAGACAGATTCGATGTCATAGCCACCGCAGAATCCAACGTCCTTACTCCTAAACAGCTTGTTTTTCAAAGACAGATGAGGGAAGAATAAGAGATGTGGAACCAATGTTTCTTGTAATCGCTCACATTGGACTTCTTTTTGGCCTCACCTTAAGGTAAAATGTTTTTGTAGTTAAAGGGACGAGCTGACGTATAGTACAGCTCGTCTCAAGGCTCTTCTTTACTAGTACCCTTGAAAGAAAATAGGTACTTGAGAATTTTTGGTGAAGGAAGGGAGAAATTATTTTTTCTAAAAAGAATAGCTAAAGAAGTAATTTGGGTTTAAGCATTTGGAGTGAGCTAGAAAGGGGCAAGGTTCAGGTCATTGAGGAGATCTACGAGATACGAAGAAACTGAGAACCTAAGTCCACTATCTAGATGATGAGGGCTGACAGCGATATAGCCCTCAAGAGGGTAGGCTGTATGGTTAGTAAGAGAAGCTGCTATAATATGACAACCAGTTGGAAGAAGGTATTCTAATATCCATCCCCTAAGCTCCATATATGCTATTTTTATGAGGTGATGTTTGAACACCTCATAAGCTCTTCTCTCATCGACAGCTCATTGTGCCGCGGTAGGTTGTTCGATTGGAGCAGGATCTGCATGAGCGATGAACCCTTCAATGAACTCTCCGCTCCGCGAAGTCACTTTTTGTGTGACCCATACCAGCTCCACCTACTCGTTAGAGCTTGAGGTGTCACCGTCCTCTATTGTGTATGGTCAACGTCTTCGACCTGATGTAGACATCTATAATAAAAAGAAAAATAGAAAAAGATTAGGTTGCATGAAGCAGACCAAATTTAACGAGCTAAGGTTTTCTAAAATCCTAAAATTGTCCTAACCATCAAGTCGCGCGCTTTGCTACAAGTGACAGTTCGGAGTAGGGGGGCTTCAATTAGAAGCCTGTCAGATCGCTAAAGCCTAACAGGTATATCAAATCCTAGTTTAACAAGTTGAAGCCTTAGCTTAATATGTATTCGGTCAAACAACTAGCGAGCATCCACAAACAACAAAACAATTTACAAAAGTGCACCCAACAAGATCAAATCAACAAGAAATGAAAAGTCTTAGTTTAAAACAAGCACGCAATATCAATAGCACACAAAAACACGAAATGTTCAAGTCAGATCCAGGAAAGCAAAAAGCATAATACATGTACGGATAGAACCTAAAAAATCAAAGGTGGTTGCGAATAGTTGTGAGAACTTACTATAATGCAATAAAAGTTGAGTGTTCAAGGCCAGAGACTAATTCTCAATGGTGATAAGAACAGCAGCGATGGATGAAGGTAAGGAAAAAAAAAAGAGACCAGATGGCATCTAAAGTTTGAAAATGAAACAAGAGAGGAGAGAAAATGAAAAGGCTCACCTATATATAGGTGTCAGACCCCGACTGTTAGATCTAAAAGCTGAATAACTGCCTTCGATCTGACAGCACAACACGAGTTATGGGATTTTGTCATCATGCGTAGTCAGTTGAGAGACGTGCGCATTAAATGTGCACAACGCGAGGCGTGCAAACTGTACGATTGCCAAAAGAGTTATCGCGTGTTAAGAGAAAAGACAAGAATTTGAAAAAGCAGCACAGCAAGTTTATATACGTTAGCTTTTACCAGCGAGCTTAAGCCCCTAGTCCGCAGAATGCACTAAGAGCTGGGGGCTCGTGTTGTGTATATTTTGACGATCTGAGAAAATGGGTTGGTAAGGCCCAATAGTTCAATCTAATAGGTAAAAACTCAACAAGCCCAGGAGTTAAGACGCCATCACCGAAGCTTAGGTCATTGTGCTTGAGCTCTCAATCTGCGGACTAGAGAGCTCAAGATGTGGTTCCTAGCTCGCTCGTCATCTTTAGTTCGTGACCTGGAGAAAGCTCAGCTCACCAAGCTCACCTAAAGCATCTTTTAGAAGCCTGAAATAACCTAATCCAAGAAAAAGTCAACTTACCTATTTTGAAGCAATTCAAATCTCGAGAATCTCGGAATTCGTTCTTGATTTGGTGGAGATTGTTTAGGAAGTACAATTATTATAAAATTTTGTTTCCTGTTTTATATATAGCTCAAATTGTAAACCCCTCATTATAAATATGATACAAAATTTGTAAAACCCAAAATTCTCATCGTCGATGAGCGAATTATTTTTCTGATTGGATCGCGTTTCGATCGGAAAAATATAATTTTCATCGTCCGAAATTTTCGGAATAAGTATTTTCGAGTAATAAAATTAATTTTATAGTGTAAAGATGGATGCGAAATTAGTAAATATAATTCAGAAGATGAAATCAAGTCATAAACGGATTACCCGGACGGATGGATGAAATTGGAATCGAGCTTGGAATCAGAACGAGAGAATGCATAGGAAACGATAAGCGAGACAATTGCATGGGTGCCACGTGTAAGGCATGCAATGTATGTTTGAGACAAGTGTTAAAATGGAAATGAAAGGTGTACTAGTGGCAGCAGTATATTATTTAAATGGAAATCAAGCAAGAAAATAAAGCATTTATTTACATCTCAGTCTCCATTTGTTTTTGTTTAACCCGTGAGCCTTCATCTCCTTCCTCTTTTCCCTTTCCAAACCGAGAGCTGCATGTCACCATCTTTTAAACTCCAAGAGCCAAGATAGATAGAGAGACCGAGAGTGAAGGATTGAGACCGAGAGAGTAAAGAGCTACACTCGGTCAGCTCACCCAGAACCAAGATTGAGTTATGTGAGAGTTAGAGGAAGAGAGTTCAAGAAGAAGACCGTGAAGCCGAGAGTAGCAACCAAGAGAAACCATCAGTCCGTGAGTGCTGCATGTGAGGTTTGAGGATAGATCCAAGGATACCAGCTCAAGAACAAGAAGGATCTAAGCTAGATGCAGCAAAGGAAAGTATGTTCGGTGAGTGCAAGCTTTTTTGTGAATTGATTGAGGCAGATCGTGAGCTGGGGAAGGAAGGAGGAACTGCTCTGTGGCGTGACAACCAGCTGCTGCAGTAACATCTTCTTGGAAGGTCTCAGCCCGTGCATGCAAGCAAAGAAGGAAGATCTGCTGCTGCCAGGAAGTGCTGCTGTCAAGCGTGGAGTTGCTGCCATTGCTATCAGGTGCTGTTGCTACCGAGCGAGTCCTGGAGCTGCCGTGACGTTGACCTTGCTGCTGCCAGGTGCTGTCGCTGTGTCCTGCTGCCTTGGTGAGCTGCTGTCGTCGCTATTGAGGTGCTGCCGTGCACCAGTTGCTGTCGCTGTTACTGCCACTTGCTGCAGTGAGCTAAATCGAGCGTCGTCTCGCCGTCGCGAACGTTTGAAAGCTATTTCGAAGCGGAGAACAATTCTCACCAAGGTAAGAGCTGTCCTAGCTGGTGTTAATGTGATGTGTTATGTGATTTCAATGCATGAATTAGTGAAAGAAATTGAGGTTTAAAGGCTGGTACAGATTCGGTTACGCAAAGGATATTGGACAGCCTTCGTGTGAAATTTTTGAAAAGATTTCGATTGAGTTTCGTGAGGTATGTTGTAATGTTTATGAACGTTGTTATGTTGGAAATTATATAAGGTTAAGTTATGAATGAAAAAAAAAAAAAGCTGATGGTATGATTGGGTTTAGGATCTAGAACCTCGTTAGTGCGGAGGTTCGTTCGATTTTGTTTCGTTGTGTTGAGGGTTGATTTTTTTAAAGTTGAATTTTCGTGACAACTTCGTTATAGGGGCTGTTATGATATGATTTAGGGGCTGTCATGTTGTGCTTTTATTTCCAAGGTTGTTAACATGAAAAATGATGCATCAAATAATCGTTTTGGTATTGATAAATTGTTTCCGAGCAATTTGGTTGAATTTCCGCGAGCGTGAATGTTTTTCGTTTGTGATTTTCATTGTCAAATATGAAAGGATTTGTGATGTTAGTTCGCTGCCCCGAGATTTTTATTAAGCCCGTTAAAGTGTTAAAGTTGAAGTAAGGATAGTTTGAGTTATAATAAAGTTAATCGGATAGTTTTTGTTTCGCGCGAAATCGTTAATTGTCGAAATTTCGGAGTTGAAAACGGAAATGAATATTCATTACGATTGCTGCCATATTTTTCATGTTTGTGCTTCAAAGTGTTTGAAAATTCATTTTTCATGATTTAAGTTAAGTCACGAGTAGTATGGACGATAAGTTTATTTGGAAATGAAGGAATCGCGTGAAACGTTAAAATCGATAAGTCGCGATAGCTAGTTAAATTCGCGTAAGTTTTATCTTGTTCGTTTAGCTTCGCTTATTCTTTTTATTGAATCCATTAGAATGTGGTTTCGTTGATGTTGCTTTAGATTCGATTAGCGTAGTACTGACATGCTTATATTAGAATGTTAACTTATATAGGCAGCGATAAGGCGAAGGAAAGTGAAGTTGAAGAAGTAGCGCGAGTTAGAAAATCTGGTCGTTTCCGTGAGTTAGGAATCGGTGAGTGTAAATTGTTTTATGAAATGATAAATGCACTATAATTTCTATATGATTTCTATACTCTCATGAAAGATTTAAATGTTTTAATATTTAAATGAATTTATATGAATGATATACGCTTTACAGGAATGTTATACGCTTCGAAATATTTTTATATCTGTATTCAAAGCAATATTGATCGTATAACTCGTTATTGAAATGTGCTTTTATGTTTCGTTTTATAAGCAAAGGAACATGTTTTACAATTGTTATTTTAGCATGTTAATGTATTTCAAAACCGATGGCTACCCATCCCCATTATATGACTGAATTATGACTGTTATGCGGCCGAAGTGCCTTATTACGCATATAGCATGTCCGTCGGGGAAAGTCCACTAACTATGGGGGGATCGAGTCTATCATGTCGCCCTCTACGCGTATATAAGGTACTATTATGACTGATGCCCTATGTTCAACGAGGTTACATACCGCGGCATAGTGGTTATGACTGAGATTGCACGTCCCCACCACCGGTGACCTAAGACCGGGCGATGATCATGATTTCCCTGGAAATTGGATATATGTTTTATGACTGAGGATTGATTTATGATTTTATGAGTTTATTTATGAACTTATGATTATGTTATGAATTAATTTTATGATGCTTATAATATTGTATCTTGTTTTCAAGCAAATTACGTATAAAAATGACTGTATAATATGATGAAATGCATGTTTTAATTAAGTTTTTCCGAAACTTAACATTTTTCCATAACGTTTTAGAAAGGAAACTTATTTAGAACTGTATAACACTCACTGAGCCTTTTTAGCTCATTATTTTTCTTGTTTATTTTATAAATTCCTCAGGCGTAGGTTCGAGTCCTCCAAGCGGCAGATCTCCGGCTCAAGAGTAGGCAAGTTTATTAGGCGACCGAAACTGTGAAATCAAAGTCAATTTTTGATGTATAACGGATTTAATGTGATGTAAATATTTAAGTTTTATAACTTTGATTACTCTATCATGCATGTGGAATGTTTTCTTTTAAGTTGAAATTGTTTTGTTTTAAATATTCGAATTGCGATAAATGTGGATTTTGCGATGGACTTGAGGTCCCATTTGGAAATGGAAATGAATGTATGTATTTTGAAATATTATTAATTGTTTTACAGGTGTTGAAAAAGTTGAAAATATTGGAGAAATAGCCGTCGTGCTGCCGAAAAGTTTTTTTTTTTTTTTTTTTTTTTTTTTTTTTTTATGATTAAGAAATTAAACGGTTTTACGGCTTAGCTTCACGGAGTCCTTTTAAGTCACCTGCATAAAGACTGTAAGGATTCTGTGGGGTGCCGGGAGGGCTCCGCTCGGATCTCTTCGGGGGAAATCCGGGTCGGGTCCTTTCAAAATTACTTGTAAAGGACACAACATAAATAGCATACTGTTACTCTTCAAAATTCAAGAGTGACAGTCATAAACGTAAGCATATTCTGGCTGAACCACGTAAAAACACTGTGTGCGCAACTCTCTTCTTCTAGCCATCTTTTATTTCTTTTGCATACCTTTTTTTTTTTTTTTTTTTTTGTTGCAATTTGGGCTTCAAAAATCGAATCGATTAGATTTAAACGTCGACAATGGAGAATTGTCATATTAAAAGAGGTAATAACATGAATTATTATTAGGTTACTATAGTGAATTCGAACTAAGTAGCATTCAATAAATATTATCTTCGATATATTACAATTTGGAATTATTACTTGTAGAAATTTATGATTTTGAATTTTGGATGATGATATGAATTATATATATGATGTCTTTGAACATTTATGACTTGAAGCTTTTAAATTATTGAATTATAGAGTATTGAATAAAGTTCTAGATTGACTCTCGAAATATGTGTGAAATTGTATGATTGTTTTGTGGATGTTAATTGTTATGGTCTTGAATCTACTATTTTTTGCATGCGAGAATTTGGAGAATGATTGAGAATAGGATTACTATAGTCATTGATAAGAAAATGAAAGCAACACTTTTGGAGTTAGATATATTGAGTTGGGATGATTCGTAAAATTTGAGAACTAATTTTTATAAGGGGAGATGAATTGTAAAACCCGAATCCAAATGAATTCAAAAGATTTATTGAAACTTAGTTTATTGCTATTAAATTTGTCTAACCCAAGTTTTAGAAATAAAGGGGTATACAAACAAACATGCTCTTGGTAGACATTTTTAAAAGAAATCAAGAAAGTTGGGTAAGAAAAAAAAAAAAAAAAGATCATAGAAAAAGGTGGGGTGGTAAAATGCAAAAAGATAAGTTAAAGATTGAGACAAATGGTGTGTCCAAGAATTGAATGATAAAGTTGTGTGATAATGACCAATATTTTATTTAGAAAAATGACAAGTGTCAAAGGTGGAAGTATGGTAATTAAGATGGTGGCATTTTTAATGAGAAAATGGATAAGTGTCATGCACAAGGTTAATAAGCAAAAGCAAAAGAGAGAAAATGGGGTATCTAACCAAGAAAGTCAAATTAGTAAAGAAAAAATATATATATATATGTGTGTGTGTGTGTGTGTGTTTATCCATAAGAAGCTTGAGGCGGTGTAGTATTTTTGTTATATATAGATATACAAGCATTTGGCAAAGCAATGGCAAAGTAATCACATTGGACAAGCAAATAAAGAAAAAAAAAAGCTGAGAGAAAAGAGGAAAACAAGAAGAAAAAGAAGAAGAAGAAAGAGAAGAAACATAGGACAAAATTTTGTATGAATGATCTGAATACTTGTGAAGGAACCCAACCCGGATTTACCTCTTGAATATGAGAGAAGCCCTCTCAATACTCCAACAGACTCTGAAAACCTTTCCTCTAAACAATTTAATTAGGAATCCGTGGAGCGAACTCGATTAAAACATTTATTTTTTTTTAAAATCAATTAAAACCAGCAAACCATTTATTCAATTAAAAATTTTGCAGAAAAATAGATAGAGTTTTCTCTATTTTTCGGACATCCCAATTTTAACCAAACCTGCAAATAAAATTATAAACACTTCTAAAATCTATTTATTTTCTCCACTACCATTTATAAGACCTCAGGTCTACCATAATTCAACCACAAGAACATTTAAAAACTTTCAATAAAATCATTTTCATCAATCAAAAACATATGCATTATGTACAATTCAAAAATATTTTCTGAAATATTTTAGACTTGAGTTTGGGTACTCCCAAACACCTACGTACCTCAGTTATCTACAGAGGATCAAAACCCACGTAGTTTAGAGTTTAAATATGTATATACGTATATACGTATATACAATACAAAAAAAAATGATACAATTATTAAAACCCAAAACATGACATATTCATAACAAAAATTATGTACATAATCTCAAGTCGTCGTCGTCGTCTACAAGGAGGCCACCTATGACTGCCTAAGAGGATGCTCAGATTGCTCCCTAGTCTCAGTTCCTGAAAATTTTATTAAAACATTTGGAAGAGTGAGCTAAAAATAGCTCAATGAGTGTGCATTTTAATATCAAAGTACTTTTGAAAACCTTTCAATAAAATCATAACATTTACATAATTAAAACATTTCATTTCCTTTATCCATTATATAAATCATAAATATACATTTTTGAACAATTGTTAACCTTTCAATCACAACCAATGGAACCCAAGGAAATAATTCACCAACCGGCCTAAAAGTGACGGTGGTGGGACAGTCCATTTTCAGTCATAAAATCACTATGCTGCAGATAAAATCATGCCTTATGCAGGGTAACAGTCATAATACTTTATAATGTGTAAAGACAATCATATAATTTCTATCCCTTCTCTTAGTTAGTAATCTATTTCTTTGCTGTAAACCTTTATACGTTTAAAGTATCTCGGCCGATATCCAGTCATTTCAGTTATGATAGGGTTTAGGGTAACCATCGGCTAAAAGTCCTTTTATAAACAACATTTCGTTTAAAAACTAAAACTATTTCTTTTATACTTTCCATAAATATTTGTCCGTCAAAAAGTTTCTTAAGACCGAAACCTTAATTCTTAAGCCTTTAACATTTAATATTTTTCTTAAATCCTTATATCGAAATTTAAACCATTTATATGTTCAAAAACAATTGTTTTCAAACCATGAACATATATAAAACATATATACAAATATACATTTAAAGAAACATATATATAGACATATATATATATATATATATATATATACACTTTTACAGTCACGATTTCACTTCCGTTCATTAACTTCCAATTCTAAGAACCCCTCTTAACCTTTTACACGTCTCTATTTCTGTTCGAAGAGCCTTCAATTCACCTAAAATTTAAATCACCAACTTTTATTCAAAACTCCCTTCCAATATAAACTATAATAGCATTTTATCCTTAAATATCTCTTAAATTAATTAAGCGACAGTCTCTCCGTTACATGCCCTTATTTTAATTTAACCATTACCATTCATTTTCATGAAGTTTTTATGTCCGAATACATTTAAATACACACTTGAAACCACCAAATTAAAATAATAGACAAAGGAGACAACTTATACATTAGATTTTCGTAGGGCCACATTTGAGTATTACATGCATTCCATACAATGCAATTTGTTATCTATTGTTTAATCACACTCAAATACACATTCAAGTACATACTTAGGACCTTAAAATCAACTTAAAGTCACACAAATTCAACTTACATGCAGTTACCCTTTACTCCAGTCGAAAAGCACACAAACAACTCTATTCTTGATTTTCTTTAAGTTCTAACACGTATTCGCATTTCATCATATATTTATATACTTAATAATCAATCAATATCCATTTATCTAAACAAAATACAACCCACACACGTACAAACACATGCTGCCGAACACAAATGACACATACCCATTTTCTTTCCACTTATCTCAAGGCACACACATCACATCAAAATCTGCATAACAATGTCCTCCAATTCAACTTTTCAAGAGATAAAACCAATTAATCCTGGCTTACTTGTTTTTGAAATTAGCAGCTTGTCATGGATTCCCACGACAGTCCTTAGCTTCCAATTCTTCTTTTCCAACTTGAACTACAATAAAATCAACAATAACTTGAAATTGACAACTCATAACTCAAGAAAACATCTCACAAGTTCAAGTGGTTCCTCTTACCTACTGTTCATCATCATCCTCATGCTCACCCCTGCACTTTTCCACCATCTCTTGGCTTAACCCAGTTGCTTCCATCTCAGCCCTTAGTTGCTTCAGCTCACTCGAAACTGTCTTCATTCACTCGATCTATAGAAACTTCTTCAACAGCCCGTTGCCATTTCAGCTTGTCTTTATGTTTCTGGTCTATCTCCTTCACGTGCAGATATGTTTTGTATTGAAATCAGCTGCTCATCAAGCTTCTTCAAGCCTCCAACTGACCATGACAAAGCCCTTTAGTTGATTGATCTCCTTTCTTCACTTGATTGTCAAGAGAGATGTTGAGATTTATCGAGAGAGACAAAAGTGGAGAAAGTCTAACTATTGGTTTTGTAAGTGTGTGATTTTCATCTTAGATTTAAGCTGAGAGAACACATATATATATAAAGCTTAACAAAGTCCAAAACACCCCTAAACTTTTCTCAATTATGCCAACAAAAATTTCAATCAAAATCTTACAAGTCCACCCCTCTTTTACTACTATTTTTATTAATCTCACTTACCATTTTCAATCATGTTCATACTCATTTTAAACTTATACTTAACACTCCCTAATAAACTCTTTTAATCCTCATAAACTTATATTACTTATGAAAAATTTATTCCATAAAAGTAAATATGTTAAATACGATTGTATTTTTAAAATATTCCACCGTTATGAGGAATTTTTTTTATATGATGCAAGTGAATAATGACGAGTCTAATTGAATGTTTATGAGATTAATTTGATGAATTGGTAAGTGTATAATATTTTAGAAATACTCTTGAGAGAAATAATGGTTAAATTTGTTGGTATTAAAATTGTTATGAAAATTTACGCCTTTTTATTGTGGGGTCCACGCTAGCCCTTCGTAACCTCTTCAGGCTCGTGGCTTGCCACTCAATTAGTACTGTCCCTAGCTCGGGGTTTTGCTTCGCCTCCCCGGTTGCTCAAACCCACAACCTGGCCACTGAATTAAATGGATTCTTAGAGCAAAGATGATATTAATTGAGCTACTACTAGCTCAATTGGTACCAACTTTACTCTAAGAATCCATTTAACTCAGTGGCCAGGTTGTGGGTTCGAGCAGCCCGAGAGGCGAAGCAAAACCCTAGGCCAGGGATAGTACCGATTGAGTGGCAAACCACAAGCTTGAAGAGGTTTCGAAGGGCTGGCGTGGACCTCATAACTTGAGTGTCCGATTTATCTAAATAAGTGATTTTTATTTCAAAGATATTTGAAATCCAAAAAATTAGTTAATTTTTTTTATTAGTTCTAAATTGAGTTTATGTGATTTTAGACTAGATTCATGATGATGAAGAATTCGATGGGAACCCGCATTTGATCCAGATTTGAGCACGAGTTCTGTGAGTAAATTATTTATTTAAATTGAATTAATTATTTACAGTTATATATTTAAGATATTATTTATATAATTGTTATTAGAAGAAAATTATTTAATTAGTATATTGATTTATTGATTATGTATTATGATTTATAATTTGATTATAGAATATTTATTATTGATAATTATATTTATATTCAGAAATCGAGTTATACAATTTGTATATAAAAATGATTTGGGATTTGAAAACGAATAAAATGAGATTTTTAGAACACCAATAGTGTACCTTTCTCTCAACAGTCAGATAGGTTAAACATGCGTAAGTCTCAGATTTGCCAAGCACGTGTATGATAGGTGTCAGAAAAATTATTGAGTTGTCGAGAGAGTTATTGAGTGGACCAACACGCGTATTGCAGATGTTATCTCTCGCTTTGTGCATGTATTAAATATTTCCACCACGAATAATAAATTTGACAGGATCTGACATGGATTCCCTGAATGAAATCCAACGATCCTGTCGGGCACCCTACGAAACCCTTTTGAAGTCTAATTAACAAAACCCAAAAGGATACCGTGAAACAAACTCTTAATTGTTTATCCATTTCCAAACATATAAATCATACATTTTAAAAATCTCATTTAAAATTTTATCGGATGAACAACAGATAGTTTAAAAGTATTATCATAAATATATAAGTATCTAAAGCATGCATGAATCTAATTAACATAAAAGGTTCTACAATATTTGTTTACAATCCGAAAATATGCAAGTTATATGCTTAAAATTCAATCACAATCTTAATATAAGAAACTATGCTGTGTCGTCGGTCGGATCACCCACTTAATCTGAACGAGGCGCACTAATACCTGGATCACTTGTTTCTACACCTAGGAGGTTTTGAAACATAAAAACAAAAATGTTATGAGCTACAAAAGCTCAGTGAGTACGAATGTATTAATATATTTAAAATGATCTTTATAAAATTTTCTCCCGAAAAACATTTTGAAAACATTTTTCTTTAAAATAATTTTTATTTCTGTAAGCTTGTGTTTATGTAAAATTTTGACAAAGTTTCAAAAGCTCATTCTAATTTAAGTTCATAAAAGATTAAAATGTTTCGTATATCAAAAATATTTTCTTTCTAAAATCTACTTTCAATGGTATGCTTTTCTTTTATAAGAAAATGCTCTAATAGGGACCCAAGCGAAGCTACAACAATATGAGCAGTCAGACTAGCTCCGCTCAGTGTGGTGGGTCACGTGGTGTAAAAGCTAGCATCGCCCACCTTAACAAAGCTATAATGACATCCCGTTACCACGTGGCGGAATTACCATCGCACATCGTGTAACGAGATAATACCCTAGAAGTGTAGAGGACAACTCGACAGAATCGATCCCCCTGATATTAGTAGGACATGAGCTCCCAACATATAATACTTTCTCCAAAGGATATTACTGTACATATGTACGAAATGAAAAGATGTCCTAATTTACCCCCTTTGGAGAATAAATAAAATGGATTTTAAGTATTTAATAGTAAAATTTAAGATTTTGTGAAACTCTGTAAAATTTAGAAGTAAGTGTAAACTGTTAAAGTTGAGTGACTTGAGACAAAATTGTCAGATATTTTGAAAGAATTCTCTAGAAACTTGGTAAAACGATAATTTTAGGGAAATTCAAGGGCGAAAAATGAGCTTGACCCACATCTGTAAATAGGCGTGTAAGGTTAGTGTTGGTGGGAGAGAGAGAGAAAAAGTCGAATGAAGAGAAAAAGAAAGAGAATGAGAGATCGTTCAGTAGGGAAGAGGGGAGAAGCTGCCGCCGTTGCTAGAGGAGTTCTACTACCTTTGGAAGAGGAGATCAGGTGGAGGAAAGATGAAGAGTAGATCTGGAAACCAGATCTGGTGAGGTTAGTTTTTGGTATTATTTTGGGTAAAGGATCCGTAGAGATCAGTTTTTCAGCTTCAACTGAAACTGACTTGAAATTGTGTGTAGATCTGGAAAAGTAAAGCAACTAATAAGTTGAAGAACAAGGTAGAAGGTTGAGGAAATAAGGTAAATAGCATAACTAAGAAATAAGTTGATTGTGTTGATTTTGATGAAGAATGGTCAGGTTGGTCGTGAGACCTGTCAGGTCGCGACCTAGGTAGAGTTAAAATTGGTGTTGAGTTGTTGAGTATGTGTTTGTTATGATGAGGTCGAGATGTGTAAATATTAGTGATGTGTTGTTGAATTTATGTTGAGAAATTATCGATGTCAGAGTGGTGTTAATGATTGAGTATGCGAGCTAGAGAGGGAGCTAGGTAAAGATCCGTGACCCCTTAAGCATTGGTCAAGCTGACCTGAAGTGCGAGCTGGTAGGAAGCGAGATGAGTAATGCTATCCAAGCTGTTTTACTGCCAATCTGAGCTAGAGCAAGACAGTGGTTAGTAAGGGTGAGCTTAGCGAGCTGGAGATGATTACAGTCAGGTCGAGCTGGCTGAGGTTATGCGAGTCAAGCAAGGCCTTAAATCGAGCTAAGCTTTAAAAAGGTAGCAGCTCGATAAAGGAGGTGAGCTGAGCATGCTCTGAGCTCAGAGTAGGAGCTCTCATAGGTGGTGTTGAGTGCGAGCTAGAGCTCGCAGCTTGAGTTGATCGATGGAGCTAATTTGCAAGCTTGAGTGAAGTAGAAAGTAATAGAGTTGATTTAATAGGTAGCGACCTGCGAGCTAAACTGGGATTTCTCTTATGACTAAATGTAGGGTAGCGAGTTAAGAGGAGGTTATTGAAACAGAAGCTAAAGTGATTCAAGCAAGTTGGGAAGCAAGTTGTGAGTGTGAAATTATTTTAAATATCTCTAATTTATTAGCCAAAATATTATTTTCATTTAAATTGTTTTATATTCTAGCTTGGAATAAAAATGATATATTTATTATGTGGTATGAATTATATAGTATCTATTTTTATAGCATGATAAAGAATATCTTTCAGTTATAGAAAAAGAAAAGGTTTTTCAAACCTAGTGGATGGCTTGAGTATTTATAGTGTGAGACCCAGCCTGTATATTTCACGGTGTATGGCATAGTTTAGGGAGGGTTAGTTTAGCTAACTTCGGGGAGATCGAGTCTATCGAGTCTGTCACCCTCTACACACGTGGAGTATTTTTCCACACACGATGAGCAATGATAGTTCCACTACACGTGTATATGAGATGTCTTTTTAGCTTTGTCATGGTGAGCGATGATAGTCTTTGTGCTACGTGACCCCCCACACTTAGCTGAGTTGGTTCAATCGCCTTTGTGGTTTTAACTTTCTTGGTGGCCATTAGAGATTTATAGAAAAGATAGCATACCATTTAAAACAGATTTTAGAAAGAAAATATTTTTAGAAATATTAAACATTTTAAAACAAGTTTTTAAAACTTATAAAAGTTTTATAAAAACTTAGACTTTTAAAATAAAAACAAATTTTAAACAAAAATGTTTCCAAAAAAACATTTAACATTTTTGTGGGGGAGGGGGAGGGAGGGTAATACTTAAATAAACCCATCCGCACTCACTGGGCGTTTATAGCTCATTATGTTTTTGTTCTCAAAAACCTCCCCAGGTACAAGTGTAGAAGAACTAGGTACTAGAGCGCTTCGAGCAAATTAGGTGGGTCCTGACCAACGATGTAGCTCAATATTTTGTGAAGTTTGAAATTTAAATTTAATTCCATATTTGCACGTTTTCAATTTTAGGAACAGATATTATAGCATTTTTATAAATGCAGGCATGTTTCAGATATTTATGTTTCATGATATTATTTTTATCATCCTATGTGTAATTTCTGCCACAAAGAAAACTGTGATTTTAATAAGTATGATTTATATAGAAATAGTTAAACAACTACGAGTTCGCTCTATGATGTCTTTTTGGGTCTTGTTAGTTGGTTTTCAAAAGGATTTCGTGGGGTGCTCGGCAAGATTGCTGAATTCATTAGTAGAAATCCGGGTAGGGTCCTGTCAGATTGGTATCAGAGCAGGTTTCAGGAAGAGAACCATAGTAAATTCGATCGACGTGATCGAGGATTCTCACTGTGTGAATATCTGGCGAAGCATTGGCTCTTGCCTCGACATATTGGGTGTAGGTC
Organism: Dimocarpus longan; assembly: GCA_022984855.1. NCBI lineage: Eukaryota > Viridiplantae > Streptophyta > Magnoliopsida > Sapindales > Sapindaceae > Dimocarpus > Dimocarpus longan. Next base: position 22,858,507 of record CM041024.1, read on the forward strand.
TGGTCTTCTATGCTGGTTGCGCAGATCGAGAGCTGCGTTTAAGATCTGAGTCTGAGGTACCTTTTGATGCTAAAGGCCGAGGCGATAGATATGTCAGATTGGTATCAAAGCCGAAGTTTTGAAACGATTTTGAGATAAAACTACAAAACGTTTGAAAGATTCTTTTAGAAAGAGTTTTCACATAGTTACATGATTTTAAGAAAATGTTTTCACATCATACATACATGATTTTATTTATTTTATTGAATCATACGTCATCGAGGTCCCCCACCCACTAGGAGAGTGGTGGCTGAGGTACCCATATAGAGAGAGACATGCTGACGAGTCTGTCAACGTGCCTGTAGATCAAACTGGGCCTTCGCGACTTATGGAGCATGCAAGTGGTAATGTAGAAATAGAGCAGTTAGCTTGAGTGTTAGCAGCGATGTTGCATCAGCTGCAGGAGTCAAGGGTCTTCATCGAACATACCCGAAAATTAGACACTAGGTCGTTCGATGGGACTGGAGATCTGAAGAGCGCCTTGTCTTGGGTAGAGATTAGCGAGGAGATCTTTCAAGTAATGGGTTGCTCCGAGGACCAGATAATAGCTTTCGTCGCCTTCCTGTTAAAATATAAAGCTAAGGACTGGTGGAAGGCGCTATAAAGGAGGAATCCAGCATGAGTACCCTGGGAGCTATTCAAGCAAGAATTCATGAACAAGTTCTATCCGAAGAGTTACCAAGACGCCAAAATTGAAGAATTTTTTCAGTTGGAATAGGACAATCTTTCCGTTTTTCTGAGCTCGTTCGTGTCGCACCATTCATTCGAACAATGAAGAGCAGAAGACTAAGAGGTTCACAATGGGTTTGAATCCGATGATTTGGGCTTATGTCTCTTCAACGGTGCATACTCAGTACAAAGCACTAATGGAGGCAGCGATCAGAGTGGAAAGGAGTATAAAGGCCATTCCTAGACCCAGTTAGTCGACTTAGAAGTGTGAATGGGCCAGAGGCTTTACAAGAGGACCCAGCAAGTTCATCTGAAGCGAGGAGTCATTCGCTAGATCAGGTAGCCGAAGATCAAGCCAAAGGTCGCATTCAAGTTAGAGCTCCGTGAAACAATAAGTCAGATCAGGAAGCAGTAGCGAGAGTTGGAAGAATTGACCTGTGTGCCGAGCATATAGGACGAGACATCTGGGCGAGTGTCTCAAAGGCAGTACGGGATGTTTAAGATGTAGACAGGAGGGCCATATTATGAAGGATTGTCCGATGGTTGTTTCAACATTTTAGCTGGAGATCAAGACCTCAGCACTAAGATAGTCTAGTGGAGATCAGAGACCAGACCAGAGGAGTTTCCAAGTGCGAGGAGCCTCTAGTTCCGGGTGTTCCATCAAGAGGCCAACCAGGAAAACTTTGTGCTTAAGCCAGAGTGTTCGTAGTAACCTACCAGGATGTAGATGCCTCCCCAGATGTAGTGATGGGAATCATCTCCGTTTTTAAACGTGAAACATATGTATTGATAGATCCAAGGGCTACTCATTCCTTCATGTCCAGGAGTTTTGCTAGGAACATTGATGTTGAACTAAAACCTCTAGGGTGTAATATGATAGTATCCATCCCTACTAGGGATTCCCTTCGGGCAAATGATGTATTTGGGTGTATTTCAGTGGTCATCGATGGTCGAGAATTCCTAGCGAACTTAATTATACTGGACATCAATGACTTCAATGTCATATTAGAAATGGATTTGTTGTCTGTACATAGAGCTTCGGTGGAGTGCTTCAAAAAGGAAGTTCGGTTATCCAGAGTAGGGGAGCTAGATGTTGTTTCTAGAGGAGTATAGAAGTCGCTTTTATTCAGCATCATGTCAACAATGGAGACTAATAAGATGCTTAGAAAGTCATGTAAGGGATATCTAGCTTATGCAGTGGAGGCCAGAAATGATGTAGTGAGATTGGAAGATATCCTTATGGTCGGAGAATTTTCAATGTATTCCTGGAGGACCTTCCAGGTTTGCGTCCAGACCAGGAAGTAGAGTTCGAGATAAATTTAATTACAGGGATTGAGCCGATATCTATAGCACCCTACTAAATAGCTCCAACCGAATTGAGAGACTTGAAAGTGCAAATGGAAGAGTTGCTGGATAAGAGTTTTGTGAGACCTAGCCAATCACCTTGGAGGGCTCTAGTTTTGTTCGTTAGGAAGAAAGATGGGAGCTTAAGATTATGCATCGACTATAGACAACTAAACAGAGTGATAGTTTGGAATCAGTACCCGCTCCCGAGGATTGACGACCTGTTCGGTCAGTTACAAGGATCTAAAGTTTATTCAAAGATCGACCTGAGGTCAGGATACAATCAGCTAAAAATTCGAGGAGATGATGTTCCGAAGACTACTTTCAGAACTTGTTACGGCTATTATAAGTCCCTTATCATACCGTTTGAATTGACAAATGCTCTAACAGCTTTCATAGACTTAGTGAACAGGATCTTTAGGCCATACATAAATAAGTTCATGATCATGTTTATCGATGACATCCTAGTTTATTCGAGTAGCTATGAGGAGCATACAAAGCATCTCTGGATAGTATTACAGACCTTAAGAGAGCATCAGCTGTATACAAAATTCAGCAGATGCCAATTTTGGCTTAATAGTGTTTCTTTCTTGGGTCATATGATATCAGCCGAAGGAATAATAAAAAGAAGGAGAAACCGGTCGGTAGGGAAGAGGGGAGAAGCTGCCGCCATCGCTAGAGGAGTTTTACTACCTTTGGAAGAGGAGATCAAGCGGAGGAAAGGTGAAGAGTAGATCTGGAAACCAGATTTGGTGAAGGTAAGTTGTTTTTGATATTATTTTAGGTAAAGGATCCGTGGAGATCAGTTTTGAGCTTCAGTTGAAACTGACGTGAAATTATGTGTAGATCTGGAAAAGTAAAGCAACTTATGAACTGGAGAACAAGGTAGAAGGCTGAGGAAATCTAGTAAGTAGCATAACTAAGAAATAAGTTGATTGTGTTGATTTTGATGAAGAATGGTTAGGTTGGTCGTGAGACCTGTGAGGTCAAGCTGATCTATATCCGTGATCCTTTAAGTTGGTCAAGCTGATCTAAAGCGCGAGCTGGCAGGAAGCGAGTTGAGTAATGCTATCCCAACAGCTTTACTACCGATCTGAGCTGCACCAAGACAGTAGTTAGTAAGGGTGAGCTTAGTGAGCTGGAAATGATTACAGTCATGTCAAGCTGGCTGAGGCTATGTAAGCTGAGTAAGGCCTTAAATCGAGCTGAGCTGATCAATGGAGCTGATTTGCGAGCTCGAATGAAGTAGAATGTAATAGAGTTTATTTAATAGGTAGCGATTTGCGAGCTAAATTGGGATTTCTTCTATGACTAAGTGTAGGGTAGCGAGCTAACAGGAGATCGCCAGAGCAGAAGCTGAAGTGATTCAAGCAAGTTGAGAAGCAAATTGTGAGTGTGAAATTATTTTAAATATCTCTAATTTATTAGTCAAAATATTCTTTTCATTTAAATTTTTTATATTCTAGCTTGGAATATAAATGACTTATTTATTTATATGATATGCATTATATAATATTTATTTTTATAGCATGATAAAAAATATCTTTCAGTTATAGAAAAATAAAAGATTTTTCAAACCTAGTGGATGGTCTGAGTATTTATAGAGTGACCTTCTAGTTTTAGACCCGGTTGGTTGTATGGTATAGTATAGGGAGGGTTAGTCCAGCTAACTTAGGGGGGATCGAGTTTGTCGAATCTATCGCCCTCTACACACGTGGAGTATTTCTCCATGCACGGTGAGCAATGATAGTCCCGCCATACGTGTATACAAGATATCTTTGTAGCTTTGTCATGGTGAGCAATGCTAGCATTTGCACCATATGACCCCCTACATTAAGCGGAGCTGGTCCAGCCACCTTTATAGTTTTAGCTTTCTTGGGTGGTCATTAGAGATTTATAGAAAAGACAGCATATCATTTGGATCCCAACTAACGATGCAGCTAGTATTTTGTAAAGTTTGAAATTTAAATTTAATTCCGTATTTGGATGTTTTCAATTTTAGGAACATATATTGTAGCATTTTTATAAATCCAGACATGTTTAAGATATTTATGTTTCATAATACTATTTTTATCATCCTATGTGTAATTTCTGACACAAAGAAAACCGTGATTTTAATAAGTATGATTTATATAGAAATAGTTAAACTACTACAGGTTCGCTCTACGATGCCCTTTTAGGCTCTATTAGTTTGACTTCAGAAGGATTTCGTAGGATGTCCGACAAGATAGTTGGATTCATTAGTAGAAATTCAGGTTGGGTCCTATCACAATACTTGCCATACACTGCAGGGTATACCGGCTAGGTCTAATGCTAGAAAGTCTATCTATAAAAGCTTGGGCCGTCCACTATTTTTGAAAACCTTTTTCTTTCCTTTTATAATTCAAATAAATCTCCTTTTCATTCTATAAATATAAAGTGTGCTAAATATTGCATACTAATGTATAATAACTATTTCCTTTCATGCTAAAACATGAATCATTTATAGGCTAGAAGAACAAATAGTGAAATTAAAAATTAGTTAAACAAACTAAAAAGTATTTAAAATATTTTTATACTCACAACTTACTTCTCAATTCACTTGATTCACTTCTGCTTTAGCGACCTCCTTTCAACTCGTTACACCACCTATACTTGGTCACAATGAAATCTCAACTTAGCTTGCAGATCACTTCAATTCCAATTAAGTTCTATCATCTCTATTTCACTCGAATTGAAATGGATTGCACTGTCCCATTTAGCTCAAGCTACGAGATCCAACCAGCTTGTTCAGTTTATCCTATGCGGGCTACTACATCACCCAGTTCAGCCCAAATTATTGGCATTAATCATCTCAACGAGCTTGCTCAACATACCTTTGGCGATCTCCTACCTTGGACTAGCTCGCCCTTACAATTTACTGCTTTAGTCCAGCTCAGACAAGCATTCTAACGTGAGGCAGCATTACTTAGCTCACTCTTTGCGAGCTTGCACTCTAGTCTAACTCGACCAGTGTTGGAGAAGGGTGATGGGTGTTACCCAACTCGCATTCAGCGAGTTCCCGCGTGATCTCACGCACGCTCACTTTTAACACTTATTTTCCAAGTTTTACACACACACAATCATCAGTACATCCTCTGACCTTAATTAAATTTCACACAAATATATTCAACAATATTTCACCAGTTTTCTTCACAAATTCCAAGTCGTAACCATAAACAGGTTTTCGATGGAAACCAAATCACTCTAAACAACTATCAAACTATTACAAATCTACATTAATTCACAGTTACTTTACTTACCAGATCCTCTTTGACCTCTTGCCTTACTTTTCCACTTACAAGTTGCTTCAACTCCAGATCTCTTGATTCTTATCAGATTTGGTTTCCAAATTTGTTCTTCACCTTCCTATAGCTTGATTTCCTTAAAAAAAATGGCAGAACTAACTTGGATTGGTGGCTACTTGTTTGCCGACGGTGCCTCTCTCTAGATTTTTCTTTCTCTCCTCACTCTTTCTTTCTTTTTTCACGTCAATTGCTCATCACACCATATTTATAGGCTTGGATCAAGCTCAACTTTTACTCTTAAATTTACAATTTTACCGATCTCCATAGAATTATTTTCTTTTCACTATACCCTTGACATTTCATTTTATTTACAATTCTACCACTCTTCTAGAAAAATCTTTTATTTTTCTCATTTGTCCCTCAACTTTTTATAATTTAAATTTATTCCCGATTCTTTTGAGAATTCTACAAATATTAAATTTTACTATTAAACACTTTAAAATCCTTTTATTATTTCACCAACGAGGGTACATTAGTACATTACATTATTTCATGCATATATACAATAATAACCTCGGGAGAGGGTATTACAAAATTTCTCTGAGTACTAGTTGGCGTAGCTTTTCGATTACTGATATTGTACACTAAGATTGATTAGTACAAAAAGATATTTACAAAATACCAAATTTATGTAAAGAGATTCTAGAAAGTTTTACAGATTATAGACTTTCATATTTTATATTATTAAAATTATAAAAATAATTTATATAGAAATTTATAGTTTTACTATGATATGATATTTATATTTAATTTTATTTCCAGATATTATTGCATATGAATCATTAAGAATTGTTTCTTTTACCAGTGATATTGATGTTTTATTTAGAAATATTTTTAAAAATTTATTAGCGCTCATTTTTTATAAAACCCATTTTTTTAGGTATCCGACGCAGGTTTGTACAGATTATTACATATCGTGAGAAAGATCACATGGTTATTACAAATGTATCAATAATATTTTTATTCAGAAATATTTTTGCATCAGAGTATATTATTTTTAATTAATCAGATTTTGTAAATGTGTTTCTAAAATAGTTTTATAGATAAAATATCTTTTTTAGATATTTTATAATATTTTGATTATTGAGCTCATGAGACCAATACGAGAAATGTATAGCTTTTCGATTTGTTGAGATTAAATTTTGTAAGGTGACTATATGATTTACTATGATTTTTCTAAATGATTTTCAATAAATTCATATTTCAATTAGAAAAACATTAGTTTTCACGGATTCCTTCTAGACTCGAGATAAGAGTCGAGATGGGTCTTATCACTTCCGATTTGATAGATTTAAGATTGAAATTCTTCTCCAAATCATATCAATCACTATAATTAGTTTCAGAACTATAGGTTCTGAGTAAATTGCAATCATATTTTAATTTTATAACATATTATAAAAGACCCAACACAAAATCACTATCAGGAAACCTTAATAGTCGCTGTGGCTTAGTTCCCATACCTAACAACTCACACTACTATTAAACCCATGTTGTCACCAGAAAGGTGACGACTTAACCATAGCACCAATGTATTTTAATCATATAACATGAGACATAGGATCGTTGTACATATATTTGATCAAATAATCCATATTAAATACATATATATGAAAATATATATCTCGATGCTTTAAAATCCATAAATAGAAAATAAAATATTTTAATGTATTTATAAACCTAAGTTTCACGATCTATAATCCAAAATCATGAACAAAAGTTAGTATAAAGATCTTTAAGTCTCTACTCACTCTCAATGAAGAGACATGTTTTGAAATCTACATACTTGGGTTCGAAATGAGTTCTTTTCATATAAAATTTAAGTTAATTTAATTTTTCTCTATCTTTTTCATTTGCAATTTTGGAACTTCTGATTCCATAATCTAAATAAATTGTAATCTAGAACAAAAGTAAGGATCTGAAACTTCAGGTTTCAAGATCTAAATAAAATTAAGAATAACTTTATTGAAAATCTAGAACTTCTGGTTCTAAATTTAAAATAAAATATTAATATCTAGACTCAATCTGTTATCAAGAATCTAAATAATTAAAACAAATTTGATGGAACCATTACGTCATACCAAAAATGTAAGAACATAACTTTCAAGACCAAATTCGTTCGATCTTTGCTTATTTAATTTTTCATAACCCAAGAGAGCTACATTGCTTTTTGTGTATATGTATGTGTATAGCATTGGTTTCATACATAAAGTACAGACTTGTATATTATGTTCTCTCTTATGTCTAGATTCATGGTCTAAGACTCACTTTTTCTATAAAATAAATAAGGGCCGATTATATTATTTCAAACAACTATAATTTATTTGATAAATATAGTTGTCCACATTGAATATGAAAACCAATAAAATTTAATTAGAATTTCTAGTTTCAATAAATTAATACTATAGAACTTCTGGTTCTAACAGATAAATCTATCCGAATTTCTAATTCTAATTAAATTGAAAGTGTAGAACTTTTGGTTCTAAACAAATTTACAATATAAAATTTCTAGTTCTAATGAAATTGAAAATTTAGAATTTCTAATTCTAATTAAATTGAGATTATAGAACTTCTAATTCTATTTGAAAACTTGAACTTTTAGTTTTAATTTTCGCTTGTAAATTTTTGATTGCAAATAAAAAAGCTAAAAGGAATATCATATAAAATAAAATATCAAAACTTAAGTTCAATGATATTAAATTTTCTTTTGAATGCAAAAGATCCAAAAATGGTAATGCCCATACAACAATGTTTATAAAATTATTTGATCAAACACCAAGAATATTGATATCTCACGGAGAGCAAAAATATATATATATATATATATATATTATATTTTTCGTATAGTACATAAATAAAGAAAAGAATAAATTTATTTTTTTCCCTTTATAGACGAAACAAAGAAAAATTTCATACAGTTTTTTCTTTTTTATCTTTTTGCATCAATCAAACCAATAAAACAAATTTTTCAATTTAATCTTTTCTCTTTATATAATTAATCAAATTATGCAAACAAAGTATGAATTTGAAGCTCTTCACATATTGCATATGTTTAAATAAACATATAAACCAAAATAAGAAAAAGATGAAAATCAATTAAACTTGAAGAAAAACTTATTTTGGATCTAACATGACATCTATTACCATAACATTGACATTTATACGAAACACCTATATTAATAAGATTATTTAAATCAAATAATAGGAGTAGATCATATGAATGAAATCTCTCATATTAAATTCGTGCTGATAACATGTTATAAAATAATACCTAAAAACAATGAATATATAATAATAATTAAATAAGAGAAAACAAACAAAAGTTAGAAAGAAAGAGATAAAATAATTCAATTGATATATTCTTGAATGATTATTCTATAGACTTATTTATAGGTAAATTGAGATAATCACTTCTATAGTGAACTCACAATAAAATAGTTTATTTTGTAATGGAATAACATTAAATAAGGTATAAAATATTTCAAGATAGAAGTGGTGTTAAATCCATAGATTCATAACATAAATTAAATTTTGAATAAAATATAATGGGACAGGATAGCCCAGAAATATTACACAATCTTGGACAAACTTGTGGACTCTTAGATGATGATGAGTTAGGTGGCTAAGATGCACTCACACCATTAATGAAAATCACATATATACACTCCAAATATATCTGTTATCTCTATCTTTCCTCCAAAGACATTACCTTTTCTCTTTCATTATTAATAGAAATTAATTAATTTTTCTCTTTCTTTGTCCTATTTTCTAATATGTACTAAGATACACTCATACCATTAATGATAATCACATATTTATACTCCAGATAAATATGTTATCTCTTTCTTTCCTCTAAAAGACATTATCTTTTCTCTTTCATTATTAGTAGAAATTAATTAATTTTTTGTTTCTTTTCTGACAATATTACTCTTTCTCTATCCTATTTTCTTTTTGGCAATGCATTTCCCAATTTCTTCTAAACTTTTTATTTCCTCAAACAAGCTAAATCTTGAAAATCTTAAACACCATTTTAATCATGAGAGGTTTTTAATTATCAAACTCATACCTCATCAACACACTTTACAAATTTATATCTTACCACTTATGGATGACTTCTTATTCAATCCGATAATTTTTCAATATTATCGCCTATAGATGACTTATTATCCAATCCGATATTTTTTCAAGACTTATTAATAATTTTTAGTTTTTATTCTCATTTGTTAATTATTTTTAACTCTTACTTTAATCATTCATCAATCATGAGTGTAAAATAAGTAATCAATCTCAATTTTTGTTATCAATGATTTTTTTCCTACTTTTCAATTTTCTTTTACATGGCCATACATATATTTTTTTTTTATGTGAAATAAAGCTTTTTCTTTTCCTTGAACTAACTCCAAGAAACTTTTGAAAAGGTTGAATTATTATCCATTAAAGGTTATTATCATAATGTATTATTGGTTTTGGGTGAGAAGAAAGAGAAAAAGTAATTGATTTATGATTTTCATTAATAATGACAGAAAAAAGATAATGCAATTAAAAAGGAAGAGAAGAGATAACACCTTTACTTGGAGTGCATAAATATAATTGTCCTTAAAGATATAAGTGCATAATTGCAAAATATTTTGGGGCCGTTGTTCCTACCTACATATACATATATATATATATATATATATGAAACTTTTATAATTAATGTATTCTAACTTTTAAATTATTAGGATTATCAATCAAATTCATTTGTTTCATTCTTTCTCCTCAAAAAAATTCTATCTCTCATTCAATTTAAATATAATACATGAATTTGATTGGTTATCTTAATAATTTAAAAATTAAGACGCATTGATCGTAGATACTACATATATAGCGAGTCCCCTTGAGTACACTTGAAGTATCGATACACTTGATTAAAAAAAAAAAAAAAAGTGATTGTATTCTAAAAATTAGATCAGTTGTCAATTAGAGTAAGAATTTTCTACCATATTTTTTTTGGCTAATATTTTGATAATCTAGTGGCACATTAACATTTAAATAAATAAAAGATTAAGATTATTAGATTTCTTTTTCTCTCTCATATATCACTCAAACTTAAATTTCTCTTATAAAAAGATTAGTACCATATCGACATTGATAGAGAATCCTTGATTTGTCAATTGACTTAAAAATCTTGTGTTTTATTAATTTTTCACATAGAATTTTGGTTTTTGAACTAAAAAGCGTATGATTTATTGTAGGAGGCAAAGAAAACGAAATATGTGGAACACAAACTAATTTTGTTTTTTTTATTATTTTTTTTTATTGTCCTTTCCTATCGACCAATATTACCACAACTTTAGCAAGGTCATGTATACTTTTATGTTTTCAATACAAATATTGTTCTCATCCTCTTATTCCCGAGTTTCTTGTAATTCTTAATAAACATAAACTAAAATAAATTCTTATAATTTATTTATGAAAGTGGACACAAAAATGAGATATCTATTGACATCCATCATAATCATATATTATTTATACAAATTGTATATCCATTTTCATCAATAAAAGATAAAAAAAAAAAAAAAAAAAGATCTTACAATGAATAAGAAAACTACCCAAATAAATTATAATATGTTAATACATACTTATTCCAATGAATGAAAGATAATTAATCCTATAATAAGAGAAAAAATTACTTACATAAATTATAACATGTATTTGGTAAAAGTTAAACTCCCAACATGCTTAAATGATTGTATGTTAAAATGTAATATTAAGATCCTATTTTTCGTTATGAAATGCTAACTACACAAATTCCTAAACCAAAATAAAACGTTAAATGTAATATTAAGATCCTATTTTTCGTGATGGAATGGTAACTACACAAATTCCTAAACCAAAATAAAACACAGTTCTATTTCTATGATAATGATTGGAAATTTTCCTTTTTTTTTTGTTCTTCTCCTCTTACCAGCTTTTGAAATTTGTATAATTATGATAATACCTTTAGCAAATAAGAAAAATTTTTCATTAAATTAAATGATTAATTTGATGCACAAAACTACAAAAGTAGAGAGACACAACTTTATGACCAAATGATATTGTTTGATAGATTTCCCTTATATTTTTTTTTTCTTTTCTTCTCCTCTTACTAGCTTTTGAAATTTGAAATTTGAAATTTTTTATTAAATTAAAGGATTAGTTTGATGTACAAAACTACAAAAGTAGAGAGTTAAGACTTTACGAACAAATGATATAGTCTAATAGAGAGGGTTTGTACATTCTTGGTCCCATTTTCATTGTTTGTATTTGCAAGTTACAGAGCACTCGATAATGAAGTATTGATGTGAAATTAGGGAAAAAGAAAGGAAAAAAAAGAAAAGAAAATGAGGTTTGCATGCAATTATTTGTTTGAATTATTAAAAGTAAACACTCCCTCACTAAAGACTAAAGACACTCGTGAGTCACATGTCACTAATCCTTTATCATATTCTCAATACTCACCAGTCACTACCCATGCCATTACCTTTAACACTAATTTCTATGTTCCCCATGAATGTACCACAAATATGTATCTCTACATCTAAACAAAGTAAAATTATTATTTTACCCTTCATATTTACAAATACATCATTTTCACCTCTAATTTGTTAGTATTCTCCAATTGTTTTCCCTTTTAACAACTTAAGGTTAAAAACTATATTAAAACTATTTTACCCTTTACAATTTTAATGAAACAATAAAAACATAAGAAAGATTAACATCAAAATTAGGAAGAAAAAAAAAATGGCTTGACTCATAGCATGATTAACACCACACCTTTATAATCTCACATCTCAATGTCTCGCATCTCACTTTATCATCAACTATCTATCTTCATCTCTTCATGCCCCAGTAATCAAAACTTCTAAGACTAAGCCATCTAAACTTCATCATCTCCATCATCAAATTTCTCCAATTATATATATTCATATTCTAATATACACCTAGGGTATGCATATACTTGACCAAAAAAAAAAAAGAGTTAATGCATTCTAAAATTGTTTGTAATTTATTATATCAGATTACAACTAAACATGTGTAATTATAATCAGTAAATATGATATCGTCAATCACATTTACTGAATGTTATTAGATATAATAAAGATATAATATATTACAATCAATAATTTTAGAATGTAATTACTTAATTTTTTTGTCAAGTGCATGAATACCCTAGGTATATTCAAGTGGACCACACACACACATACAAATATAAATATATATATATATATATATATTTTTCACTACATATACTCCCATTTGCTTCAGGCACCTATGAAAAAATTGCAAAAGATATTATGGTTTCAATCTTTTCACATAACTTTTCATCCATTCTATTTTCATAGTTTCAGTCTTTTATTCATTTTTTTTGTTTTTTAATTTAAATTTCTAATTTCTTTCATTAATTTTTATATAAGGATAAGAAAAACAAATCTTTAAAAATAAAACACAGTTTTTAAAGTTTAGGAGAATGAGAATAAAATTTTATAACAGTTGAGCTTGGGTTGGTCATCATCATTATTTTCTTCAATGCTACCTATTAATTACCACCAGACTTAAAAGGTTAAGTTAATAGGAAATGACCCAACTATAGTATTTAAAAACATGAGATTGACAAATTAACAAATCTCCTCACATGTAATATGGATAAATAACAGATATCAGACATATGCCAAACTTTACCATATAACATGTGTAGAACAAAAATTTTAGAAAAAATTAGGAGGAGGAGGAGGAGGAGGGTGGAAGGGTGGCGTGCAAGGTGGGGTAGGGTTTGAAAGGACCTTCAAGCTCTAATATCATACTAGTTACCCCCACACCTAAAAGTTTAAGCTAATATTGAATGATCCAATTATAATATTTAAAGATTTGAGGTTGACACATTAACATGCCATTTCATGTGCAATAAGGATAGATGATAAATATTGGATATATGCTAAATATCTCCTATTGTATAACATGTGTAACAAAAATTTCAGATAAAAGAAGAAGAAAGGGTTTGAACCAAGAGTCTCTAAACTTTGATATCATTTTAGTTACCATTAGACCTAAAAGCTCAAACAGATAAAAAAGAATCTAACTATAGTATTTAAAGACTTTAAGTTGACACATTGACACTGCCACTGATTTTTTAGGATTAATGCACATCATGGTCAAGTTGTGCTCGCCTTTATGATTCCCAATTTTTGTATTTTCAACATAGAAGAGCTTATTAAGGATAATAAAGCCATTATCAAACACTACTTGAAAGCAATTTTATTGTTGATTTTACCATGTCCTTTAGATCGAAGACTAAGCAAAAAGATAATTTGGGTGTACAAATAATGTTATCATAGATTATATTAGTAATAGAATATCTTATGAAAAAATGGGTGTGGAGAGATATTTTATAGGTAACAATAGAGTCTCCCAATAATTAATGTGATGTAAATATTAAAAAAAATAAAAGCAAAAGCAAACTAGTTGAAAATGTGGTTCGTACACAAATAAGTATTTGCATTATAAAAAGAGTTGAACACACAAAACCTCTCTGGGGTTACCTTTAATATAAGCACATGAACATTTTATGTTTTGTAACACCAGACCCCCAGTTAACAATCAACCGGTGTTAAGAGTGAAGGTTGACCAGTTATTTTAGTGGAATGATCAAAATGCCCTCAATTTTATAATTTTTATTTTTTTTAAATAAGTTTAAAATTAAAAAAAGAAAAATATTTGAAAAAAAAAAGAAATATAAAAAAATCTTTAATCTCTACTCTTCATCTTTATGATAGATGATAGAGATTAATTTTAAATAATTTTTTGAAAAAAAATCATTAAAATAAAAATAAATAAAATCATCATCAAGCTTGTTCATCTTCTTTCACATTGTCCATCAACAATCGTTAATCATCATCCATCTAGCATCATTAACATCATCAACCCATATTTTTCAACTGATACCATCATCGACATCATCAACCAATATTATTTAGATGAACACAGTATCGTTAACCCAAAATTGTTCAAATGAATCTAGAATCATCAACATCATTCCCTCCATTTTTGGATTTCTAGTCATTGGAAACCTAGAACTAGGTTTCCAACGACTAGAAACCTAGTTATCAAAAAAAAAAAAAAAAAATAGTTATAAAAAAAAAAAATCTATATTAACCCAATTATCAATCGTCAATTAGCATAAATCTACCCATTTCTTAAAAAAAAAAAAAAAATCAACAACAAAAATTGAAAAAAAAAAAATCCAGTGATTGAAACCAAAAATTCATAATGTTGATGAACAAACCTTGAGGTTGAAAAAAAAAATGAAAAGTCAAATGTTCAAAAAATTATCTAGGTTCGAATCGAAGACCTTAGAGGAAGGTTCATTTGGGTTTGAATCGATGAATACAGATGAACTAATAGAGAAGGAAAGCAATGACTGGTTGATATGAGAGAGAAGAAAAAGAAAGGGAAAAGAAATCGACAGAGAGAGGAGAGTGAGAAGTGCAACGACAAAGAGAAGAGAGGAGATTAAGAGATCCAGCTTATGAGGAATGAAGATATCATGATGATAAAGAGTCTTGGATATGTGGTGAGAGGAAGAGAGAGAGAGAGAGAGAGAGAGAGAGTTGAAGAAATAAGGCAGAGAGAGAGCTGGTAGGAGAAGGAAACAAGAGAGAAAAAATAATTGTTTTTCTTTTGCTTAATTAACCTTTTTTTTTCAGATTTTTTTTTTTTTTTTTTTAATTCTTAGATTTCAGCCATTCATTCATCTAAATGAATAATGAAGATCGAATCTAATTGAGATTTTATTTTTTATTTTTATTTTATTAAAATTTTAAAATATATTAAATTTTTTATTTTTTAAAATAATAATCTCTATTGTCCATCAAGAATGGTGGACGATGAAATTCAACATTTTTTTTCAAATTTATATTTTTTACATTTTTAAAATTATTTTTCATTTTAAATTTGTTTTTAAATTTTTAATATAACATCTTTATCCTTATTCATGGGCATTTTCGTCATAGCATAATATTGTCAGGTCAAACGTTTACTTTAATCTCATTTTTGTGTTATAAAAATGAAAAAGTGTTTTCACTTGTATTAAAGTTAATTGTGTATTTAGCTCTTATAAAAATGATAAAAGTAAATATGGTTGTTTCTTCTTTTTCTTCACTTCCCTTGGTGCATAAGTCAGTATATATATATATATATATATATATATATATATATATATATATATATATATATCTGTTGATTTAGGTGGGTTTAGTTGTTCCTCTCTCCCACTCCACACACAAATTCTCTCGTGGTTCTGCTTTGGACTTGCTACGCCTAGGTGCATAAACTATAGCTGCGGTACTCTTGGGTGTGTGGTGTTTGCTCGTCTGAGGTTATTCCCATTAGTACTCTCGTTTACTATTTTCTCCTCCTTTTTAATTTTTTTTTTTTATAACTCTTTTTAATTAAAAATGAGTTGTAGAAATAACTTCTAATATCAGGCATTTTCTTTAAAAAAAAAAAAAAAAAAAAATTTCTCTAACTTTTTGGTTATTCTTAGCAGTCTATAGTTTAGACGTTCAAGTTGAATGGATGTTTCCTTTTTCTTAAAGGAAGAAAAAAAAGGCAAAATCTTAGGAGTTTTTTGGTATGATTTCTTTTATTAAAGAGCTAATAAATTAATGTTTGATTTTAGGGATGAAGTTATGTGTGGTATGGTGGTACCATAAGTTGGTGTTGGTTGTTTTAATCGTACAAATCTCATATATAATACAGTGAGGGGAGGAGTTCTTCAATCATATAATAAATTATCTTAATGCATCCGTGCACAATTTCCCGAAAACATATTTGTTAGAGTTTCTTTCATATGTTAGTTTCTTTAACCTTTATACAGACTGAGCTAATGATGTAGAGGTGTGTAGACATTGAAGAGTTCTTTTGTGAAACTGAAATATGAGTGTAAATTAATTTCTAATGTTATTGATTTATTTGTTTTAATTCTCCTTAAAGAAGAAAAGCTTACTTGGATGTTAAAAGTTTCATTATTTATTTTGTTTACTCACTTTGTTAGGTGGACTGACTGTTGGATCTTCTTAAAAGCTCTCCCCACCTAGATATTCAAGATGGCTAGTTTCAGGTATGCTTGGCATAAACAAATTTCATTTACTTTGGAATGATATAAATAAACATATATAATAATTATGGCGCAACGGAGGGGGTGGGCGGGGACACATACGGCACGCCAAAATTAATTATTCGTTAAAAAATAATATACTTAAAAAATTGTACATATAACCCTTAATTTTATGTAAAATGAAGTTTGTTTATCTCCATGTAATGTATATTAGTGTATTGATGGCTCTATCTTACGTAATATTATTTCTAGAAAAATGTAAATTACCTATTAAGTTTGTCCGATGTGATTTCCTTCCTATATATATTAGAAGTAAATATCACAATTGTTTATGTTTATATTCTAAGACAGACAAAATGTATAGTTTTTCTACTCAAAGTAGAACAGCAATTTTTCTTAGACTTAGAAGGAAAAAATATTTGGGCACTGGGTTTAAAAGAAAATCTATTACCTTCAACAAAGTTAGATCCCCTAAAGATTCACATGTGAAAAAAAAAAAAAAATTAAATGTAATATAATGATTTGGAATTAAGTTAAAAGCAATTTGTTACTTTTTTAAGTTGTTTTTTCTATTTGGTATTTTTAAATTATAATATCACTGAAAAAAAAAAACAATTTCAAATATCTAATTTAGATTCGATAAATGTTAAGTGAAAAAACAAATAAGCCGTTTTAGTAAAATAATCAAACCTTTTCATTTCAATGTCACAATCTCAAACTTTAAAGGTGTATTTGTTATGTGGGATTAGACAAATTCCAATCCAACACCATGTTTGTTGGCTCTAATACCATACAAACAATTAGGCACATGACATGTTGGTGGGATAAATCTAGCCTACCAAGCATGGAAATAACCTCTAGCATATTTCTTTTTATTATTATTTTTTCATTCTTTCCATTTTCTTTCCTTCTTCAAATTATTTATACAAAACATTAAATTTATTTAATTTATTTTAAAATTAATTTTTATATGATTTATAAAATATTTAAGAATTGACATTTTTTCATAATAATTAAAAATAAATAATGTAATTAAAAATTGATTTTAAATAATCACATTTATTTTTCAAAAAATAATTTAAATATTTCTATTTTTTGAAAAATAATAATTTTAATATTTTTAACCTAATTTAATTTAATTTAAAAATTTTCAAATAATTTTACTCTTTGGGAATAGATTTAAAATAGCCTTATTTTATCGAAAGCATATAACACTAAAAAATATATATATTTATCCAATCTCATACTACAATAATTATGTTACATTGCATTAAACATATCATATTCAATCCAATCAAATCCCGCTTGCCAAAGAACTTTGATAGCTAAATGTCTATCTTTCTCTCCCATTATAATGTGAACACATAAATAGATGAATCAATTGCAATAAATACATATACACACATATATAGACACATTTTAGCATATACTTGTGGTATAAATATACTTAAAAAGAAAAAATGTGTGATTATATTTTAAAATATATGATTGTAATTTATTATATGTGATTACAACTAAAGATGTATAATTACATTCGGTAACTGTGATCATAATCAGTAAATGTAATGAATGTGAGTATATTTACTTACTGTAATCGTACATATTTAGTTGTAATTACATATAAATATTGTAATCGCATATTTTAGAATACAATTGCGGTTTTTTTTTGTCACATGTATGCATACCTTAAGTGTATGTTAGAATGTGCCTATATAATATATATATGTATATATAATGTAGTTGCAATATCCTTCTCTCCTAATGTGAATACATTAATTGATAGCCCAATATCTTAATTTTGCCTCCCAATATTTAAACCATCAAATGTTTTTTCTTATATATACTTCATTTCTTCTTGGTGCGCACTGATATAGTAAATTCAATGTATTAATTATGAATTATTAAATTTACTTATTTTCATTTGTCTTGACTTAATCAACAAACATTTATACATAATTATTGACCCACATCCAATATATTGAGTTAATTAATTATTGAGAATCATTATATATATATATATATATATATATATATCTATCTATTACAAATTTTCACCTGCAAAATACAAATGAGTACATCGCTTTATATTTGTGTGCATGATTACTTTCGAGTAATTTTTGTTTTTTTAGGAGAAAAAAAAATTAACTATTAAGTTGATCTAAAGTAAATATGACAACTGTTTCTCTTTATATTCAAAGAGAGTATGGTATGACGAAAGTGTAGTTCTTCCACTCAAACTGACCAGAATAATTACTTGCAATATTAAATATCCAAGATAGACTGAAATTATAAGGAAATAATATTTGAGTAATGGGTTATGGGTTCTGAAAACGTCTTAAGTCAATCAAGACCACCTTCAGACAGTTACCCAAAATCCATCATATTTGATAGCCTATTTAGTTGGAGCTGTTAGAGAGATCTATGCAGGAAGTAAAAAAGTTTACATGAATCGACATTGAAAATATAAAAACTAAGAAAATGATATATATATACTAATGAAGTCTATAGAGAGATCTTTATTTATTTATTGTTTTTTGGTTGTAAGATTGTCTACTAGCATCTGTAGTTTGTACCACTCCTCAAAAAGTACCTCATGTTAAAATGTGATAAGAGCTCTGACAATGGAGTGAAAGGTGTAGCTACTACAAAACTGTTCATATTTGGAATTCAATCTCTACTATCTTAGGCATATTTGTTTTTTCACATTCATTATTTGTTTAAATTAAATAGTATATTACTTGGATATGTAACCAACATGTGATCACATCTTCCAAAATTTTGGATTAAGAGTAAATTTATTGTTGGATATTTATCCACATTTGATATATATTGTATAGAAACTATATTATTTGTTAATTTCCAAAGTGATGCTTTTTATCTTTATAAGAAGTAGTACATCTATTGATCAATAATTTTGTAACTCAAAATAACAAGCCTATTAAGTTTTGGCATTCATTAATATATGTAATCTTTTATTAATTTTTAAGTTTTCAATGGAAAATTTTTCTTATTGTTTTGTTTCATATGTGAAACTCTAACTTATTTAAACCATCGGGTAAAAGGATTTTCTACATTAACAATAAGAATTTCACATATGTTATTACATATATGGTATAATATTTGTAGACTTTTTATTAGTTTGCATGGTCTTATTTTTAAATTTGTTTCTTTTACAACTGTTCATTGTGATGCAAGTGGTACTTGGTGTATTGCTATGCGATTAATGTCTTGCAATTTCACTAATTTAATTCGAAAACCTTATTTCTTGGTCAGACGATCTGGATCAATATTGCTGAATAATTAAGAATTTCAAATTTTAACTTTAGTGCCAACATTAGTGTTTGTGTTTCAAATTCTATAGTATGAACATGCACAGAGCCAGTGGGAACTGATGTATTAAAATTTTTATCAGGTCTCAAGACTCCGACGTAGAGGAAGACATAGCATTAGCAAGTCAACTTTCTGCTGGAAACAACAATGGAACAAACCTGGACATCTCAGGACAAATACAAAGAGGGCAACCATCGACCTCTTTATATGACACTAAAGTGGGCCAAGGCTTGCTTCAAGTGGCCTATATAGTTCCTATTATATGGTGTGCCAATAAAATCACAACGGATCCTTTATACCTCTATTCTTCTGTCATAGATGATGACAAAAAGTGCTTTGCAATTGACAAATGGATACTGACTTTGTTTAGATTTCACGGTCCGTTGGTCATGGTCATTATTATGGTCAGTTTGTGTTCTCTGGTCATGAAGGTGGGTTTACTTAGTAAAAGGTTTGAGAAGATAATTTGGTTCCTTCTCCTCCTTATTGACTTATCGTCATGGATAGGGTCATATTTTCCGTACAAACAGGTAAGGCCCCATCTTATATCATTGATTAGGTACAACATTTCCGCATGTCTTTTCGTTCATGTGTTTTCATTCATATCTCAATTTTCTTAATAAAAGTATAGTAGGTTGTCTCAGTGATGACAATCTTACTTAGTATACTTGTATGTGCTAAGTTCGAGCTCAACAACCATCAAAGTGAGTGGCAATTTTCTCTAATTATTTGTGGGATGCCCCCTCCCAACTCTTTGTGAGTTGGCTCCTCCAATTTTTGGAAGCCGATTCTTAGACCATGCCATAATATCTGTTGTTGTTGGGTCCCGATTGTATACTAATCTAGTCCAACCATAAAATAATAATAATAATAATAATAATAATTAAAAAATAAAGATGAACTTATCCAAATTTATACCCTTATAAACTGCATTTTGGAATGGTACAAATTGAGATTTGGCATCACACCTCTATATATATACATACATATATATATATATATGGCATAAATTTATCTTGAGTATTTATGTAGTTCACTCAAATCTAGAAAATTTTCATAGTAATATAAGTGTACATTTTGACCCATGAATAATGGTGGTCAACCATTCTTTAATAGTTGTCAATAATTAACCATCATTAGATAACAATTGTAGAGGCTCAAATGTCTTTTTTAACTTTTTCTTAGAAACAATCTTTTTGTTAATTGTTATTAGTTAAATTTAAAAATAAAATTAGTTTGTCCAATTATATCTTCCCGCAATAGGAAAAAATGGTAAATTTTAATTAAAAATAAAAAAGAATTTCACACCCATAACTTATCTCAAAAGAAAAGCAAAAATTTCATTTCCATCACCAAAACACACAACAAACTTTTTCATTTTCACGACCCAAATATTAAAAAAAATATTCTTTATCTTTATCACCCAAACATAAGAAACTAAAATAAATAAAATTATCTGTCCTCAGCATCCAACCATCTGACAAATTTCTCATCTTCATCACTCAAACACCCACAAAATTTTTTTATGTTCATCACTTAAACACCAGGAAAATTCTTCATCATCATCACCCAAACACCTAAATAAATTCTTCATCTTCATAACCCACATACCCAAAAACATTATTCGTTGTCATCACTTAAACACCCGTCAAAATTCGTCACCCAATCACCCAAACAAAATTTCAACTTCATCATTAACATCTATATATTCTTTGTCTTCATCACTTACAGATATATTGCATAATTCATCACACAAACACCCAACAAAATTGTTTAACTTTATCACCCAAACACCATATTAATGTATCAAAATCTCATTAGACTCAATCCTAAATATTATTGTTAGGTTACTTTCCCATCAACTTAATTTTTTAGGTCTAGCAATTGTTGACATTATATTAAATCCTGGAGTTCTCAGGCTCGAATCACCTCTCCTCCCTTTATTTGGAATTCTTGTCCATTGCACTTGTTAAACAGTAAAATTTTTTAGCATGTATCTAGTCTAATGTTTGTTATTTGTCCACGATACACATAACAAAAAGTGTTAATGTATCAAAAATTCCATCAACCTTAGTCTTAAATAATATTATTGAGCCCTTTCGTATCAAGTTAATCGCTTGGGTTAGCAGTTATTGATACAAAATTCTTTTTCTTCTTCTCTCAACCACCCAACTCAAAACAAAACAAAAACTAACAAAATAAGAAAAAAGAAGAAATAGACCTACAGCTCCTCCATGGAAGGATCTACTCTTCTTAATCTTTTCTGGTTTTATTATTTATTTTTCATTTTTAACCTAATAATTGTTTAATTAATTCATCATTTGTTGTTTAGCAAAAATAAATAAATAAATAAATAAAAATAAAAAGGAAGAAGAACAAGAAGTTATTTTTAGCCTCAAACTAAAATTCATTCACTTTTAGATTTTTTTTGTACCAAACATCATCTGTGAACTATAATTTGTAAGGAAAGACTTTACATGTCCTTTATTCACATATACTAATAACTAGTGGTAAAAAACTCATTTTATTTTTCTGATATTAATTTGAAAACTCACATTAATTTTAGTATTGTATAAAGAAAGAGTTTAATCATTTGTTTGTTCATGCATTTGTTTTTATGCATGTTTAACTCTAATAAACTAGCTAATGTTGTAGACTGTGCTAGTGATGAGTGTTCTATGGCCAAATACGGGAGGCCTGAATTTCTATTCAGCGAGTGTTTTCCTTGTACAATACTTTGTTACGGTTGCTTTAATGTACATAACGTTTATAAGAGCTACAAGGATGTCGGCAACACTTGCTAAAGCTACATGGGCAAAAGCTGCTTTCAATCTTCTCCTATACATTCATGGCGGCCATGTAAATTTAAATTACTATCTATATTTTGATTATTTACATAATTCATAAATTATTGCATGCACATTCTATGCTACATCTTATCATTTTGTGTATAAATAGTTAATCCTATTATATATCTATTGACGTCTGGGAATGGTCAACAAGGTTATTCTGAGCCCAATGTTGCAACACGGTCTAATAGCACTAGAAATAGATAAATGGCAAGAGTAAGGGTAAAGAGAAGGGGACACAGGGAATTTTTTAAGTGGTTCGATCAATTGTTGTCTACATCCAATGTTCTCTTACTATCTCTCTAGAGTAACGACACTCAAAAATATTCTCTCTTTTTTACAATGAAAATGACCCCTTATTTATAGAAGGAGATGATATAATTAAATAATATTAAACTGACAAATCATGATTAGCTACAATTCTCAATACTGACATTAGGTAAAGAGCAATTGGTTAATATTGAATCTTGATAGTAACCTATGCTTAGTGGTTGAGATTTTCCTTAAATCATGCTGTTAACTCTGAAGGATTAGGCGTGTAAGGCACGCTTTGCTAACTTTATCTTGACAATTTTGATTGTGTCTGACTCGCGTTCTACGAGCTATAGTAGCTAGGAGCTTGTTTCCAAGGGCTGGGAATATCCGAGGTTTGACTAACCTTGCTTTCATGAGTTGAACATGCAGTTTGAGAATTTGAGTTCAGGAGCTGTTTTCCTATGCGAGGTATGTATCAGGCGAGCGGGACCACTGGCGAGCTGGGCCTTAGCCAAATAGGCAATCCTTTGGAATAATCCTAGGCTTTTATCAATAAGTTAGGCTTTTACCAGCCCATTTGAACATTCTGGAAATATCCATAACATTAGCCTCCTAGCTCTTAGTGCGATCTGCGAACTGAGAGCTATTAGCAGCCCGCTGGTAAAAGCTGGCGCCTAAGAGTGCTGTATAACCATTTCAAATTTGATTTTTCCTCTGGACATGTGGCGACTTTTTAGGCGACAGTTCAGTGCATGTCTTGCATTTAATTCTCACGTCTCTCACCTGACTGCTCATGATGACAAAATTCCTTAAATCGCGCTTAACCGTAAGATCTGAAGCAATTGAAGAGCCACCAGATCTGATGGCTGAGGTTGCAAGCTCGTACTCCTATATAAAGTAGAAACCCAGTCGTTTTCAACTTCTGTCACTTTTAACATATTTGATGCTTCATCTTTCTTTTTTAACCTTTGCTTTAACCTTCTTTGTCTGCGTTTCAGAATCGGGGATCATCATTGCAACCTTGGTCCTGCTCAAAGTAAGTCACAAAATCTTCTTTAAACTTTTGGTTGGTGTCTCTTTGTTTGCATGTGTTGTGCATGTTCTGGGTTGATATTGGGTTATTCATCATGCGTTCTTGTTTATGAGGACTGGTTCTTGTTGTGACTCTTCGTTTCTAACTATTTTGATCTTGTTGGTTGGTCTTTAGTGTACGATTAGTTGTTTGTGACTCTAGTGCATGCGAGCTATAGGTAGAGACATAGATAGGTCGTTAGCTCGTAGGTTACTCGAGCTGTAGGTCGATCCACATGCTTTCAATGATCTGTACGAAGTTTGTGACCTGTAGATTTAGAAAATTTGTTAGAAAATTAGAAATAGGTTAGGATGGTCTATAGAGAGACCTGATTACTCCTTTTTATGTGTAGATGTCTTCAGGTCGTAGAAGCCAACAGATTGGAGTGGATGACCTTTCTAGCACTTCTTCTAGCACAGAAGATCAGGCGTCAAGAATAGCCTGTGGTGCTGAGGGGGCAGCTTCTATCAGCGATGATACTGTTGAAGAGTTTGCAGCTTGAGTTGATCCTATAACCATTCTTCCAGTCTCTAGGTTGACAGGTCTCGAGGTTTTTACCTTTCACCCCTTAAAACTACAATATGACGAGCTGGGGGGAATTACCTTAGAGTACCGCTTTCCCAAAGGCTATTGTATTATGTTACTGTCCTCTATCGACCAGGCCGCCTATTCGCTTCCAGGATACGTTGCTGTTAGCACCTACCACTTGAGATTTGGGCTTAGGTTTTCGGTTCTTGGCTACCTCGTTAGCCTTCTAAACCGGTTGAAACTTAGCCTGTTCTAGCTGACCCCGAACTCCTATGCTCAACTCATATCATTGGCATTGGTGTTCTTGAGGAACGAGCTTGAGGCCCCGAACTCACAAATCTACTCTCACTTGTATAGTTGAAAGGGAGTGACCAGCTTGAAGGGAGGGTCGCGAGAGGGGATCTACTATCTGACAGCCTGCAAGTCAAACTATAAGGATTTTTTGCCAAAAGGCAAGTCCAATGTGAGGGCCTATAAGATGAGCTGGTTCGACATCTCCTGTCTGTCTCTCAGGCATCTTCAATATTGTAGCTTTGTCTAAACACTAGGTTGTTATAGGATAGACGTTGGCAAGCTATTTTACATGCATATCATCATTTTAACTTCTCTTGTTCAATTTTGCAGAAGGGGGTCAAAGAGTAATCATTGAGAGGGAGAAGGATCTTCTCACCACGCTCGCACATTCAAGAGGAGGCAACGTAAACAACACCCTTGACGACAATCTTCTTAAACAGCATCAACTCGCTCCTGTTGAGGACAATGAGCTAATCGATAACAAGAAAGATATTAATATTAGAGGTCAGCGCGAGCTTGTAAGTCTTTTAGCTCGAACAAGGAGAGATTGATCCTCCCTCCACCCAAATTCCAACAATGACAAAGCTTAGTCTAGTCAAGCACTCCAAGCGTTGTCCTGCCCAACCTGCTGCCACTTCGACGTCCGCACCAACTGAAGCAGCTACATCTGGTCAAGCTGTAGGACCTTCAACAGCTCAGATCCCTACCTCGTAACGAGAGCCAATCGAAATCGAAAGAGATCGGGAGAGAGCTGCTGAGGAGGAGATCCTTGTAAGTGAAGCTACGTCTAGGAGGCTCTGATGGGTGAGGTTCCAACTATAGCGACCACGAAAGGCAAGGCTCTAGCTACCACAAGCAAAGGGACCAAAATGAAGACTGTGGCGTAGCGAGCTCCCTCAAAACGCTCACGGGCTGAGAAGGGGAAACAACCCATGACCTCAAAGAGAAGTGCTACTTCAAAGGCTGAAGATGGGCTTGAGCCTATCCTTGGAGTACTCTATCTCGAGGGGATCCTTGACCATTTGCCAACCTTTTTGGGGGCTCATGCCAAGAATTTGGACCCCACCAAGCTGTGCACTGAACGTCTATCGATTTGGGCCATTCATCATTCCCTAATGGTAATTTCTTAGACACTTAAGTTTTTTCTTGTTGTTTTGTCACAAATACACTAATTTTTTCGTGCTTCAGGCCGCCATGGGGATCAAGAAACAAACGCAAGAGGTCGTTGTTCTGGAGGAAGAGAAGGAGCATCTCGTAGCCGACAACAAGAAGCTTGAGGTCAAGAATGAGAAGCTCAAGATTGAGCAGGAGAAATTGAAGGACGAGCTTTCCTTCCATTCCTGGAAGGCTACGAGGGCTCAAAAGGCGAAGGAAATGCTCGATACTTAGTTGAGAAATGCCCGAGCCACCCAGATCGAAGCCAAGGAAGACTTAGCTCGTCAGGAAAGCGATTATCAACATTCTATGGCGTTACTGACTGCTAAGGTTCTTAAGGCCAAAGAAGAGCTGGGAAAGCTGAAGCAAAACCCGGAGGAGTCTAGTTGACAAGCTAAAGCAATAGAGAAAAGAATTGAAGAGGCTATGCAACGAGCTGAAGCTGCTGAAAAGGAAGCCGCTACTACTAAAGAAGAGGCCACCAGGGATCAAAAGAAAGCCAACGAGGTATCCACCAACTTCTTTTACACCTTGTGGCTCGTTTATCCCAACCTGGATTTCTCACCTTTTGGGGAAGGAAGTCTAGCCAAGATAGAGAAGTTCAAGGAAGAGGCCGCTCAATCTTCAGGTCTACCTGGTGAGCCTTCACAGGGTACGACTCCTCAAGTAGAGCCAGTTCAAGCCAATGTTCCCCCAGATTCTACCTCTTAAGATGCTGGTGGTGATCCATTTACCTCCAAAGAGAGAGGTGCAAAGTAAAATGTCCCCGAGGTAGGACCTAGGAAAATTTTATATTTTCTTTTTGTAATAAATTTACCTCGTTTGCGATGTCTCAAACTTTTGTATGGATATTGACCTCAATTGAGGTTCTTCATGATTTTTGTTATTTCTATGTTCTCGTGAGTTGACGGTTTAATTGGAAGTATTCATAATGTTACTTGGCATGTGTTCAAGAGCTCGTTAATTCTATTATGTTTTAGTTGACCAACCATAATATCTATTCAAGTTGTAACTTGTGAAATATTGCGTATATGCAATTACAAGAATTAAGTCCATCGTCACTATGCAAATTATACATTAAATAGCACGTAATGGTAATTTGGACATGATTAAATGGATTAGTTAGTTCGTGCTAGGCCGCATGGTCTGGGCTAGCAATATGAGCTCGCGAGATTTGTCAATGTAGGTAATAATGAGCTTGTAATTTTGTGGACCACAGTCTATTTGAAGGCACAGCACGATTCTTGCAAGCTGTGATTAAATGGAGTTCATTAGTCATAACGCGATTCTTGCAAGTTATGACTTGTCTGTTTTTACAACACAATTTTTACAGCTATGATTAAGTGGAGCCCGTTAGTCATAGCGCGATTCTTGCAAGTTATGACTTGTCTGTTTTTACAACACAATTTTTACAGCTATGATTAAGTGGAGCCCGTTAGTCATAGCGCGATTCTTGCAAGTTATGACTTGTTTGTTTTCACAACGCGATTTTTGCAAGCTGTGATTAAATGGAGCTCGTTAGTCATAACGCGATTCTTGCAAGCTATGACTTGTTTGTTTTCATAGCGCGATTTTTGCAAACTATGATTAAATGGAGCTTGTTAATCATAGCACGATTCTTGCAAGCAATGACTTATTTGTTTTCACAGCGCGATTTTTGCAAGCTATGATTAAATGGAGCTCGTTAGTTATAGCGTGATTCTTGCAAGCTATGACTTGTTTGTTTTCAAAACCCGATTTTTGTGAGCTGTGATTAAATGGAGCTCGTTAGTCATAACGCGATTCTTGCAAGCTATGACTTATTTGTTTTCACAACGTGATTTTTGTAAGTTGTGATTAAATAGAGCTCGTTAGTCATAACACGATTCTTGGAAGCTATGACTTGTTTGTTTTCACAACGCGATTTTGCCAAGTTGCAATTAAATGAAGCTATAAGTGGGTTTATTATCAAAGAGAATGATTACTCAAATAAAGATAATCAACTAGAAGATAATTTATTAATATTCGAATGATGTTGGCATAACATTTCATTGGTAATATCATTGTTTAAAAACTCGACCGAGTTGGCTGAGTACTCGCCGCTCGGTCGGGTTTCCAGCCGAGAACCCCCAAATCGGGGTGTTCAAATCGGCTATTGTAGGAAATCAGCCCTAATCTGGCCCAACTCTACCCAACTCAGATCAGTCGAGTAGGCCTTTTTTTTGCCAAAATAGCGTCGTTTTGGCACACCAAAATGACACCGTTTTGGCATCAGTATTTCACACCAGAGAGCCTCAATCGGCTCAGATCTGGCTGCTTTTTCTCATCTCCTGCGTTCTGCACTTTTGCTTCTTCCCGTCGTTCTGCTTCTGCCCATCGCGCTGCTTTTGAGTTCTGCTGTCGTCAGTTGGTGTGCTCAAGTCTGGTCGACTGGTCCTGCTGTGGCCGGTTGGTGTACGACTTCTACTGCCGCTGTCGTCTGTTGGTGTGCGACGTTTGCTACGTTGCTGCCGTTGTCGCCAAGTGGTGTGTGACTTCTGCTGCTGCTGTCGTCCGTCGCTCCGCTTGCTGTAGTCGCAATCTCCATCCGTGAGTCCACTCCTTCCGCCTAGCACTGAGTTACCGTTAGTACTTAGTATTATTATTTTTTTTTCAATTTTTTTTTTGTTTTTTCATTTTCTTTTTTGTGGCTGAATCAGTGAATCCTAAACGGTATTTTGGGTCTTATGTTTTAACTACGTTGATTAATTATCGAAAATGTTATAACATGATTTGTTTGAGTTGCTGCCGAAAATAATGTATAAACTAAAAGTTATGTTTATTTGTGTTGTATATTGAATGTGCCCCTCCTTCCCTTATACCTCATAGTTATTTATAGCATATCCCCAGCTCAAATTGTGCAATTAAATCCATAGCTTCCACTTGTTTTTACAGGTTTGACCATGGGTCAACGGTTTAACAATTGACCGATGGTCAAACCGAGTACTCACCGAGTTGCCGAGTACTCGCTGCTCGTTGCCTCGCCAGTTGAGTCACAAATAGCGAGTTTTGGAACACTGGATAATATAGGTAGAAGTGCTCAGCATTCCAAGCTCGCAGAACTTCAGCCCCGTTCGTATTCACGAGGCGGTACGATCCGTTTCTCAGATTCTCTTTGATGACATAAGGGTCTTTCCAATTTGGACTAAGAGACCCATCGCTGGCTTTACGAGCTCTAGGTAAGATGAGTCGCAGCACGAGGTCACCAATGTTGAAGTGTCTGGGCCAGACTTTCCTGTCATAATATCTCATAACCCTTTGTTAGTAGATAGCTACTCTTAGGAGGGCTACTTCTCTGGCTTCTTTAAGGAGATCGAGATTGACAGCGAGCAGCTAATCATTCTCTGCTAGATTGAAAGTCGCTAATCTTTGGGAGGTTACTTCCAGCTTTACTGAGATCATAACTTATGTCCTATAGACTATAGAGAAGGGTGTTTTGTTGGTGGAGGTGTGAGCCATAGTTCTATATGCTCATAATACGTTTTGCAATTCATCCAACTAGGCCCCTTTTTTCGCCTCTAGCTTGGTTTTCAAGATCTACTTAATTATCTTGTTCATAGCTTCGACTTGTCCATTGACTTATGGATGGTTCCACTGCTGAGGAGCTCTTGACGATGTTCATGTCATTGTAGAACTTGATAAACTGGTCGCTGTTGAACTGGGTACTGTTGTCAGTCACGATCTGCTAGGGAATTTCGAACCTGCAAATGATGTTATTCCATATGAATTTTATTATTTTTGCAGTGGAGATCTTTGCTAGTTCCTTGGTTTCTGCCCACTTTGTGAAGTAATCAACTGCGACCACAGCATGCTTGCAGTTTTCGCAAGCTGCTGGTAATGGCCCTATCAGATCCATTCCCCATATTACAAAAGGCCAAAGGCTTGTCATCTGGTGGAGCTCACGAGACTTTGGCGAATCTCTGATATTTATTTCATCTTCTGGCAAACTGATAGCATCCTGCTTCATAGTATGCCAGTAAAGTCCTTGCTGGAGTGCTTTCTGAGCTAGAGATAGTCCCCCAATGTGGTTTCCACAATGTTCAGCATGTATTTACTTCAATACGGTCTCGTAGTCTTAGCTATCAATACACTTAAGGAGTGGGGTTGAGAACCTATTTTTGTACAGCTTGTCGCCATATATGCAGTATCAAACTGCTCTAGTCCACAATTGACGTGTTTCCAGTTTATCGCTCAGTAGCTCTTTGCTTTGTAAATGAGCCAAGATTGAGCTCCTTCAAGAATCTGGTTAGACGGTTATGAGCATTGCGGACTCCCTTACTTTTGTGCTCAGAATCCGCAAGAATTCTATCGGAATGGTTCCCTAAAAGTCTGTATCCCAAGCTGTTGCTAAACGAGCTAACGCATCTGTATGAAAATTTTAAAGCTCGCGGGATCTGTTTAACCTCGTATTTATGGAAAGTGGCTAGTAGTTTCTGAACTTTTTCTAGGTAGGCAGTCGTTTTAGGTCCTCGCGTCTAGTATTCCCCCAGGATGTGGCATATAATGAGCTTTGAATCGCTGAAGATCTTTAGATGCCCAGCTCGTATTTCCTTTGCCAGACGGAGGCTTGCTAATAGTGCTTCGTACTCAGTTTCATTATTGGTGGTTTGGAAGCTGAACCTTAGTGCACAGACGATCTTATGTCCCTCAGGAATGATCAATAACATACTTGCTCCAGCCATTTACTTGTTGGATGACCCGTCTACATATAGATCCCATGTGGAACCCTCAGAGCATTCTGTTTCTTCTTCCGCTGGTTCCATGAATTCTATAATGAAGTCTGCCAGGGCTTAGGCTTTAATTGCCAATAAGGGTTTGAACTTGATGTCGAACTAAGCAAGCTCTATGGCCCATTTGAGTAGCTATCCTGAGGTGTCTAATTTTTGTAGGACTTATTTCAGGGGATATTGAGTGAGGACTTTTTGTAGGACCTATTTCAGGAGATATTAGGTGAGGACTTCAATCTTGTGGCCTTAGAAATAAGGGCGCAGCTTTCTGGATGTGACCACTAAGCAATAGGCCAGTTTCTCCATATGCGAATATCTAGTTTCAGCGTCTAATAGCCTCTTGCTTCCATGATACACATGTAGCTGTATTCTGTCTTTTTCCCGAACTAAAACTACGCGCAAGGCATGTTCAGATACTCCCAAGTAGAGAGTGAGCTTTTCCTCGTCCTTCAGCTTTGATAGGAGTGGAGCTCGGCCCATATAATCTTTTAGCTGTTGGAATGCGAGCTCACATTCTTGTGTCCATTCGAACGTCCTAGCCTTCTTCAACACATCGAAAAACGAAATGCATTTATCAGTGGCCTTCGATATGAATCTACTTAGTGCCGCGACCTGGCCATTAAGACTTTGTACCTCTTTGATCTGATTGGGGGATCTCATGTCAATAAACGCCCTGATCTTTTCTGGATTGGCCTTGATCCTCCTGTTATTGACTATGAAGCCGAGGAATTTCCCAAAAGACACTCCAAATGTGCATTTGAGTGGGTTCAACTTCATACTGTAGTTCCATAGAATTTGGAAAGTCTTCTCCATGTCACGTACGTGGTCCTTTGCCTGCTCGAATTTCACCAACATATCGTCAACATATACCTCAATTGTCTTCCCAATCTAGTCTTTAAATATCATGTTGACTAGACGTTGGTAGGTAGCTCCTACGTTTTTTAATTCGAAGGGCATCACCTTGTAGCAATATAACCCGCGATCTGTAATGAAGGATGTATGCTCCTCGTCCTCTAAGTTCACAGGTATTTGATTATAGCCAGAGTAAGCGTCCATGAAGGTTAAGAGTTGGTGACCAATCGTTGCATCTACGAGCTGATCAATGCGAGGTAAAGGAAAGTTGTCTTTTAGGTATGCTTTGTTCAGGTCAGTAAAGTCGATGCAAGTCTTTTATTTCCCGTTCTTCTATTTCACTAATACGGGATTGGCGACCCAAGTCGAGTAGTAAGCTTCACGGACGAACTTGTTGACTAACAACTTATCTACCTCTTCTTCCACAGAGTCATAACGTTCTTTAGTCATGGGCCGTCTTTTCTGGCGAACTAGCTTGTGGTTGGGGTCGATGTGCAATCTATGCATCATAATCTCTTGTTCTATTCCTACCATATCCCTATAGATCCAATCAAAGATATCTAAGTTCGCTTTGAGGAAGTCGAGGAGCTGAGATCTTGTTTCCTTGTTCATCCTCTACCCCAGCTTGAGACATCTTTTAGGGTCCACCTCACTAACCTGAACGTCTTCCAATTCCTCTACAATCCCAGTAGCCTTGTCCTCATCTACCTCGCATAGGTCGAGGTCGTGACTTATCCCCATCTCACTTACTTCATATGGTCCTCCTCCTAAAACCACATTTACTTTATTTCTTTTGATTCCCAATCTGACTACATTCTCATAGAATTTTCTGGCCAGATACTGCTCGCCCCACACACAACCTACCCCATTGGTAGTTGAAAATTTTATTGTGAGGGTTTTAGTGGAAGTGATTACATCCAAGTCATTCATCGCTGGTCTTCCTAGAACCACTTTGTATGTTGAAGGGCAATCAATGATTAGGAAATTAGCTAGCACAGTTGTCTGTCAGTCCAGGTCGCCCAAGGTAAGCGGGAGCTTAATCTGACCTATTGGAGTGACAGCATCTCCGGTAAAGGCATAAAGAGGCTTTAGGGAAGACTTCAGCTGTTCTGCCCCCAATCCCATCTAGTCAAAGCATTCCTTATACATGACGTTCACCAAGCTCCCTGTGTCGACCATGATACGCCGTACCTCAGAATTGCTGATCTTAGCCCGAATAACTAAAGCATCATTGTGCAGCCATATCACTCCCCTAGCGTCTTCTTTATTGAAAACTATGTCGCTTGAGGTCATCCTTACCCTTTTTGTAGGCCCTCCCATTCCTTCGTGGCCTATGAGCATTACATGATTTGCTCTTTAAATATATCTTTCATGGGACCTGTTAGATGTACTTACGATGTGAGGTCCACTGTAGATGGTAAAGATGGTCCTCATAGTGGGCTCATGCCCTTGCTCAGGGATTTATTGGGGAGGTCGTTGATCTGGCTGCTGTCGAGGTAATTTTTATTAAATCCTCGATTGCATCCTTTAGTGCCCAACACCTCGAAGTACTATGTCCGACGTCATTATGGTATGCACAAAATTGGCCATGTTCTCTAAAGTCAGGAGAGGTTCTTATGGGTTTTGGCTTCCCAAAATTCTCCTTTTGCCTCTCCATCACAAAGATTCTATCTTGCCTATTTGATGGGTGCTATAATGGTTGTAGCGACGTAGTCACTGAGATCGTTCGCTTCTGGACTCACTCCTAGCCTTTTTAGCGACTTGGTCACTATATCTATCGTGTCGGCCCTTGCTCTCATTCCTACCATTGGCCCTTTTCTTGGACTAGTCAGAACTATTAGCCTCGCTTTTCTAGACGGACTGTTTGGAGCTGAATGCTCCTTCCCACCTAACTTCCTTGGTAGCCACTCATAAAACTCGCTTAGGTCTTTTACAGGGGATTTGTAGATACTTTTGTAGAGCTTACCATCTTTACGGAGTCCGGTTGAAATGGCTGTTAAGATGCTCTCATCTGAGGGGTTATCTATATTGCTGGCTTCACGTTTGAACCTATTAATATAATCTTTCAATTGCTCATTATAAAGTTGGAAGATCGTGGCAAGGTGACATGGAGGCACAAGCTGCCTCTTCAACATCTTATACTGGCTAATAAATCTTTGTTGGCACTCTTCCAAACTACTGATGCTGCAAGCTGGAAGACTTTTGAACCAACTCCGCAAGATGTCTCTGAGAGTAGTAGGGAACACATGACACTTTACTAATAGATTGGTTGTTTGTAGATCCATCTGGACATTGAATGCATCTAAGTGATCGTAAGGATCGCTATCCCTAATGTATTAGGAGAGATTGGGGGCATAGAATCTCTGGGGAAGTGATTGTGTCTCAATTTCTTTAGAGAATGAGGTCTTCTCCTTATACTGATCATATTGGTTTGAGGAGCTGGGGTAGGCTTCGAGCTGTTGAACCTTCCGAAGAAGCTCTTCTACCCTAGAGTCCTTTGACCCACTTTCGTCCTCAAACTCGCTACCTGAAGTACGAAGGTCTGAAGCGTTCACCTGACTTGCTTTTTGGGTGTCATCAAGCTGATGTGATCCGGGCCGTTGTCAGTGACGCGCTTCATCATCAAATTGAGATGTGGCTTAGGCCTGATTGCGATCTTCCTCCACATGATGGCTCCTATTCTAGCTCACCCTTATTCTCAAGCTCACTGAAGGTAAATTATTCCTCCTTATACCTATTGGGTGGCCTCTAGTTGAATGTGAGTTGGAAGAATGAGCTGAATTAGTAACTCGCGGTATCTCTTTGGCAGGTCGCTTGGGGGTTGGCTCCTCCCTAGGAATGGTGGTCTCAAGTTTGGGTATGTTTTGCACTTGTGTCTGTGTCAGCATTCTAATTATGTCTGTCAGTTGACGCATTAAGTCCTTTAGTGCCTCCGACCATTATTGTAATCCTCGTAGCTCGTCAGTTGCCAAAGCGATTAACGCTAGCTGGCGAGGGACTGGCAAAGGCATCCTTGTGGCGACACCGTTGGTAGCGGCATCGGTTTATTTGTTCAGCTGGTCAGTTGTTGTACCAACACTCTTGGTTGTCCTTATCCTTGCCATAGCAACCTAAGAATCTGAAATAAGTTTGCAGTTGGGCCCTCTTTGAGCGCTAAAAAATCTTGATGTCTGGGAATGGTCAACAAGGTTCTTCTGAGCCCAATGCTGCAACACAATCTAATAGCATTAGAAACAGATAAATGACCCCCTATTTATAGAGGGGAATGGTATAATTAAATAATATTAAACTGACAAATCATGATTAGCTACAATTCTCAATACTGCATTAGGTAAAAAGCAATTGGTTAATATTGAATCTTGACATAACTCATGTTTAGTGGTTGAGATTTTCCTTAAATCACGCTGTTAACTTTGAAGGATTAGGCGTGTACGATACGCCTTACTGACTTTATCTTGACAATTATGACTGTGTCTGATTCGTGTTCTGCGAGCTATAGTAGCTGGAAGCTCATTTCCACGAGTTGGGAATATCTAAGGTCTGACTGAGCTTGCTTTCGTGAGTTGAACATGCAGTCCGAAAATCTAGGTTCACGAGCTGTTTTCCTAGGCAAGCTATGTATCAGGTGAGCTGGATCACTGGCGACCTAGGCCTTAGCCAAATGGACAATCCTACTGGAATAGTCCTAGGTTTTTATCAACAGGTTAGGCTTTTACTAGCCCATTTGAACACCCTAAAAATACTCACAACAATAAATTAAATTTATATAAAGAGGAATACTCCTTTTTGAAGTTTCGTCGTTGACATTGATTACGGTCTTCTCAATGTTTTTGTAATGATATTGAGATTATGTTGTGTGTGAGTTAAATTTAACAAAATAGTTTTTTAATTGAGTTAATATCTTAATTGTTTGATAAGAAAAAATATTTCATGAATTAAAGCTAAGGGAAAATAATTTACAAGCACGAGCATTTAGATATATATTTACAAATGAGTATTGTTTTTAAAATATTTTTCATTATTATATATGTGTAAAATTACGTATTAGTTGTAACAAGTGATTTTTTGTGTTATAGGTATTTGGAGGCTTATGGTACGCCTTTGCCATAGAAAAAGAGATTGATTGCTGGACAAAAGCATGCAAAAAATATGCTTCTTCAAACTGTGGTGCCGATGTTTTTTGGTGTAATGTTGGTAATGGTTCAATAGACTACACAACTTTAATTGAAATGTGCCCAACAAAAACTCGGAATACAACCACTTATGATTTTGGAATATACTATGATGCGCTTGAGTTTGGTATTGTTGAGGTGTCTAATCTTCTCAAGAGGATTTTATATGGTTTACGTTGGGGCCTCCAAAACCTCAGGTTCGTAATTTTATTTTTATTTTTTATGTAAGGTATTATAGAATTGATGGTTTTTTAGATGATACATAATTCAAATTCACAATCTTATTTACACAATGTGAGAAGCTTACCCTTCTTGTACTCAAATTCTGAACTGATTATTTTCTTGTTCTGTATTCTCCCAATTGTTTCTCTTGTGTAATAGGTTGTTTTCTCAAAGTTAAGTATGACTAATCACTTTGTCTCTGTATAAGAGATACTAAGGGTTAAAGATAAGGGAAAGATGTATGGTGGAATTTAGTAGCAATAAAAAATATCAACACTTCAAAAATAATAAGTAGAAAATAATCAACAATCTATAATATTAATTTATCCTACAATTTGATTCACTTAACAAGTTCATTTCTTTTTTAATCACAGTGGTTTTGGTCAAAACCTCCAAGCTAGTACAGACGCATGGGAGAATATCTTTGTGATTTCCCTTACCATTTACGGTGTCGTGTTGTTTGTATTTTTCATTGGAAACATGCAGGTTGTTATACATTATTATATATTTTTTTCTTGAAAAAATTTTGGGAGTTTGGCCACTGAATATTTTAAAGTTGGAACGCTAGTTTTTTCGACTTATTTTATTGGCTGCTTTTGTCTCTAATTTCCTTTCACTATTTTTATTAACTACCTTCCAAAAAATTGATTTTCCAATTGTCAAATCTTCAGTGGGTTGTTGCAACACTTGGTGCAATTGCACACCAAAATTTCTCAATAAACCATCTAAAATTAATAAATAATAATCTTAATTTTCGTGGTTCTTATGAAACAGATATATTTACAAATAAAAACTCAAAGATCAGAGAAAATAAGACAGACGAAAAAAGAGATTGAGAAGAGTAAGCTGTTTGCAAAGCTACCGAAGAACCTTCAAAAGCAGATTAAGAGATACCAGCCAGACAAATGGGAAGAAACCAAAGATGTTCACTTTGAAAATTTGTTTAACAATGTTCCTGATGAAATCAATAAGATCATAAAGCGCAAGCTTTGCTTAGAAATAATCAAGAAAGTAAGTTCTTTTACTTCTATTACTTATTATTAATTCTTAGTTTACTAAAAGCTACCAATTCAGTTAGATTTATTACTTCTTCTTTTTTTTCTTAATTCTTTCTTTCTTTTTTTTTTGGAGGTGCCTTTGCAGACCTTACTTTTCTTTTCTTTGTTTTTGTTTTTTTGTTTTTTTGTTTTTTTTCTACTTTGCTTTGGTTTTGTTTGAAAGGTCAGGTTTTTTAGGTCACACTTAGCTTGGTGTATTTTCGTTTTCCTTTTTCCATAAAATTTTTCTCGTGCCATCGAGGTTCATCTAAACAAAACAAAAAAAGTTAGTAATTAATAAGACCTTATGTTTTAAGGGCAACTATCAGAATATATGCTTTCCTG
This sequence comes from Dimocarpus longan, assembly GCA_022984855.1. Classification (NCBI taxonomy): domain Eukaryota; kingdom Viridiplantae; phylum Streptophyta; class Magnoliopsida; order Sapindales; family Sapindaceae; genus Dimocarpus; species Dimocarpus longan. Next base: position 22,895,872 of record CM041024.1, read on the forward strand.
TGAGAGTAATTTACATATGATAAGTCTTCTTTCATCTTCTCAATTTAGTCTTCTGCAACTTAAATTTTAAATTCATCTACAATAACTGACTTGAAATCAAATGTATTATGATCATATTTGGTTTTCAATATGTATAAAGGTTGAAGAGTTTAGAAGTTGGACTGATGAAATGTTGGATAAGCTATGTGATGTTGCTAAGCCAGTTTCCTACACTCAGTATGCTCAAATCATTCGAAAGGACAACTCAATTGATGAAATGCTCTTTTTTGTCCATGGCAAGCTTCAGACTTACTCTTTGACAAATGTCAATACTGGCCCTGTAAGCATTGGTTTTGAAAGCCATGCTCATTGGAAAATATCAATTAATCATCTTGAAGATGGTATGTTTTGTGGGGAAGAACTTGTTGATTGGTTTCGAGCTAACCCCTATTCGTCCAACCTTCCTGTCTCTAGCAAAACTATTCAAACACTTACAAAAGTTGATGCATTTGCTTTAATGTCCTATGACCTGCAAAATTTATTCATTAAGCATCGGGCAGCTATTGCATCTACCCAAGGGCAGGCACCTCTAGTAGAATCTCAGCCCCAAACACTGGTAGAGTCTTAGCCCCATAGCCTGCAAGTGGGACTTAACATATTTGTTTAAGAACCATATATATGTATATATGTATGTATGTATATTTATATATATCAAGTCATGTAGATGCATGGTTATTGTTCCATCAAAGAAAAGACAACCATGATGATATGGAACCAAAGTTAGGAACATATAATTAAAACGATGGAATTAAATTATCTATCATCTTCAAATTTATTGTAAGAATTGTTTTTTTTTTTTTAAAGATTGTTGTAAGAATTGTTGTGTGCTATTAAAACTATTCTATTCATGATATAACATATAGATATTAAAGTAAATATAAGTTTATGTGAAAAGAATAATACTGATTTACTTTCAATCAAATTATGTATACAAAATTTGACATATCAACCCTCAAACGAAAAATATATATGTATATTGTTGCTCGTTGTACAGTGTCTAAAATAGGTGGCATGACAATAGCAGCACAGGCTTTACGTGCCATTTATTAAGTGTCATGCATGTTGAGGATGACATTCGAAGTTGATACTTGATACAACTTCTACTATATGTTCTAACATCTGTGCAGTCAGTAATCAGTACACGTCACTTCTGCCAATACAACTATAAATAGTGTTAAATTTATGTCACGTCTACAGTCAAAAGAATTTCTTCTTCAATTAAACAATCATGTTCACTTTTCGATCCTATGCTCAATCTAGACAATTGATCGGTACAATTTAACACCACTGATCCTTACAATTTTTCTTCATAATTAAAATAAAACCTTCTATATGTAATTATTGGTAAAGTAGCACCAATAAACGTGGTTGGTTTGCCATTAAAAATTGTATATTAAGCCACTTTTTAATTCAAATGGGATGTGAACCGATCACATTGCACAATGAAACTTATGATTGCCGAAATTAGAATTGTCTTTAAATGAACATAGTTCAAGGTAGATTTTGATAGTGAATTGTATGCCTCGTTTTGTTAGAAAACATGTTGATTTTGAATTTCTAAAATCCTAAAAAACAAGGGTATCACGGAAATTTGAATCCGAGAAATAAGTTGGTACCATATTTTTGTATGTTTAAGCAACAAATATTCTACAGAATTTGAAATATTATATCAAATAGACAATTGTTCGTTTGTCATTTTCGAAACTAAATAGATAGCTTTGCGCACTTTTAAGAAGACTCAAAAGAGATGGTTAGAAGAAATGAAGAATTGAGGTCTGCTATCGATCATGAAATGATTAGCCGAATACAAACAGCAAGAGGCTTTAAAGGCCCATAAGTATGCTAGACGCAAGAAAGACAAAAGTTTGAGCCAGCCCAAAATTATATGATACCACTATGTATAATTGTAGATTTAAAAAAAAAAAAAAATGTATGTGCACTCCTTGGGAAAGTTGGCTCCTTTAACTGTTTTTAATATGTAATTTTAATGAATTTACAAGAAATATAATACAATAACATAAAAGAATTAAAATTATTTATATTAAATAAATTATTGTTATATAGTTAAACTTGTTAAATTAATTTCTCATGTAGTGTATGTATCACCTTTGACACACTCAACTTCGTGGGAATCATTATGCTTACTTAAATAAATAACTTTAGTAAATTAAGCTTAATAATGGTCTATGTCACCCCATAATTAAATTTTCAATCTCAGATAAACTTAATTTATGTCATCAACAGCATACAATTATGTCTCATAGTGCCTATCCTTATGATTTGGCTTTTTTAGCTATTTCGAGGCATGTGGTACTCATTGGCCATAAAGAAAAAGATGGATTTCTGGAGTAAATCTTGCAGAAGCCATACTGGATGCAGTGTGGTGGTTGAGAAATATCATCGCGTAAGTTATTATATCAGTTCTGGATAACCAATTTCTGAATGATAATTGTTTCATGAAAATATTGGGAGATGCAAAAATCTATGAGGTGGGTATATATATTGAAGGACTTGAGTCTGGAATTATCGTGAACTATATATAGTTTGCAAATATTGACGGTGCTTAAAAGATTCCCTTAAATTTTATTATACTAATTTTAAAACTCTGCTTTTCTTTTTACTATTTATTGAAACCTTCTCTAAAATATTTGTTTTATATTATTTCAGTTTTTGTTCTTGCATAGTTTTTTTAACTTAACAGATAGACCAACAAAACAAATTGTACTTAAGGCATTCTTTCCTTTCACTTGGTTTCAATCTCTTGTAGTGGTTTAGGTCAAAACTTCTAAGCAAGTACAAATGCATGGGAAAGTATCATTATGATTTTCACTACTATCTACGACCTTGTAATGCTCATTATATTCTATTTGAAAATATGCAGGTTAGTGTTTACTTATTTTATTTTTTCACTTCTCAAATTATATTTAAAAGCATATATAAGATGAATTTTATTTTTTTTAATGAATATTAATGCTTATTGTTAAATAGATGTATGTAAACTATGCAAGTAAAGCATCAAAAGAGAAGAAGTGGGAAGAACAGGAGAGCAAACGAAAACAGCGAGAAATAGAAATTGAGAAGTGTTTTACATTTGGAGAGCTCTCCGAGAAACTACAAAATTGTATCAAGGAATTACACCAGTAATACAAATGGCAACAGTATGGAGACACTGATATTGAAAATTTGCTCTGCAGTCTTTCAAAGGAACTTGGAAGCTACATAAAACGTGAACTTTGCTTGAAACTTCTAAAAAATAAAAATAAAAAAATAAAAAACGTTAGAATACATTCTTGCTCAATCAACTCTTCAAATGCAATTATTGGAAGTAGGATGTGTTCTCATTCTTTGTTTTCAATGTTTATAAAGGTAGAAGAGTTTAGAAGTTGGAGTGAAAATTTGTTGGATGAGCTATGTGGCTGTGCCTAGCCAGTTTCATCATGTCATGTTACATTGTGCTGAGACTCCTACTAGAAACAAATCAAAAGCATTCTCTCTGAAAAGACTTGTATAGAAAGACTGATGAAAGAGTTAGCATACCCATTTTTCCAAAGAAATTTTGTAAATTTTTTACCATTTTGAAATCTGCTGTTGAAGAGTTAAAAGTCTCATGTTGCAATTTTTTTTTTTTCCTTGGTTTTTGAGAGTTTTAATTTATTTTGCTTGTTTCAAGTGTCATGTACAACTTCATTTTTATGTTCATGATTTTAAATATTTGTTGTGGATGTTTATATAGAGAAATTAGGGCTAACACTTCTAGAGCTAAATATGACTTCTTTATATCTCAATAAACAACATTGCTTTAATTAAAATACCATCACTTATATACTATCAAATTGACTTTAAAAATTTTGTAGGTTGTATCTGTGTTTCCATTTGTTGCCTTTACTAATTATCCTGAACACTTCAAAATGGAGATTTCCAAAGTTTTCTATTTTTATTTTTATTATTATTATTATTATTTTGCATGAAGCTCCTTTGCTTTTTATCAGTGTTTTTATAGGTTGATTGATTGGAATCTTCCAATTGTTCAAACCAACTACAAAGATTTCATTCGGCCTGGTTGTTGCAGACGAATGTCTATTTTGCTTTGGAGAAAAAAGGCCTAACTAGTTTCTCATTGGTAAAAATTAGGTCCAGCATCTAGAAACCAAATTGCATGGAGTTTTCTTTTTTTCATAATTTTAAACAATTTCAACCAACATTAAATGGTAATTTAATTTATGTGACCAGCATATAAGTACAAGATCAAGCACAATTTTGATCCCCATAGATAAATGTATTTAGTCTGAAGTGTTTCTAATTTCCTCTGTAAATTGTCTGTAGATTTGAAACACCCTTCAGGAGTACACTTTATACATGGTCATTGCAATAAAAAATATTCAAGTCTCCATGCGTCTCAGCGAATTGGTAAGTCAAAACATCTGTACAGAATATATAGAACTGAGTGATGTTGGAATTATACCAGTTGAATATGAAAGAAAATCATAAATTGAATGCTGTTTGGGAAAGAAATTAGCTCCATAATTTTTGGGCCCCCCAGGCGTGAGGCCCATTAGCAAATGGACTTGGCCTGGTGAAGGCATCCCTGAGGATGGAAGTCCCAGAGGAGACACCAAGGAAAAACAGGGAAGTGCCCAGCAAAAGGCCCAGCTACTCGAGGACAGTCGGGAATTGTTGCAAGTCTTTGCAAGTGTGGTGTCTGGCCCACATAACTGTTCCACCACTCAACTGCAAATAGAAAGTAATCAAATATAGAATTAGTTAGAACTAAAAGTAATTAGTAAACAATTTAAAAAAAAAAAAAAAGAAAGTAATTAGTAAACAAGTAAAATAACTAAAAATTTATATGAATTAGAATGTTCAGTTTTTTAACTTGGATCCTTAGACTAATTTGCACATCCTTTAGCAGCAAACAATTTCCCAAAATTATCCTTCCTACTCCTATGCAATACTATTTCATCATTGACAATTAGATCTTGAAGGGCAATATCATAAGGATATAAAACCTCCACACAAGCAATTATTGCATCCACCAAAATATTTTTGAGGCTAATACTTGAATCCTTGAAAAGGTAATAGAGGCTTAATTGAAATGTCATCATATACAATGGAAAATCTGGTCGATCTTTTATTCTTTCATCAATTATTTCAATGATTGGTTTATAATTATTTTCAATATGGTTCAAGGTCACTCTGATATCTTGTTTAGCCTTTCTTAGTTCTCCATATAGCTAGGCATTGATGACTTCAATCTCCATCCACTAGTCTCAACACTTTCATTAAAGGACTAAACCCTTCAAGCATCTTGTTACAATTCCAAAATCCCAAACTCATTGTAGTTGAGTAGACCGATTTCCTTTTAGAGGTTTATGAGAATTTGCATTTCTCTCATTCCTCACTATTAAACATTATCTTCAAAGTAATTTTTTACTCCAATAAACTTTGCAAAGTGAGGAAAACGAACACAAATCTAGTTTTTTCCAGCCTCATATATCCCTCTTCTTTGTAAAAGACATTATCATTACCAAAGTCTTGTGATGAGCATAAATGAAAATTGTCAAACACTTAGCTTACTTAATCATTTTCTTGAACCTTAGAAGCTTGCCAATACTTTCAAACATAAGGTTGATTGTCAGTTGCACATGAGATCCAAATATGTTTGGCCTTTTCTCCTTTAAAATCTTAGCCACAACCATATTGTTGCTAACATTATTGGTTACTACTTGAACAACATTTTGAGCTCCAACTTGTTCAATACATTTATCCACATACTCAAAAATGTGTTCAGCAATGTGTGTCACATCAAAAGACTCCTCAAAAGAAAGGAAAGCGGTTTGTTCCTTATAATTCACACACAAATTCATGATGCTCTTTTTTTCCTATTTATCCAAGTATCTGTCATAATCAAACATCCATTTTGAGCCCACTCTTCTTCTTGTTTTTCCAATAACTCCTTAGTCTTATCAACATTTTTCTTCAAATATGGCACCTTGACCTTGTACATAGTTGGAGGTCTATAACCCAGCCTAATTTGACCAATTGCTTCAACATCGTATACGAAGTTCTCATTCATAATAGCATTAAATGGAATGCCATTTTCATATAGCCAACTAATCATCCATTTATGCAGTTGTGTAGTTCTCTCTTTAAAGAGTGCATCATTGATTTTTTTTCATTGCATTGCCTTGCTTGTACCTAATGAAGACTTTGAAATAATCCCTTTTGCAAACCTATCCATAAGGTCGAGAGAACAGGGCTCTTTCCTTACCCTGATATTTTCTTCTTGTTTCTTCAAATTCTACTTAATCATCTAATTTTTCTTTCTACTTTTTGTCTCGATAAGTACATTCCTACGTCTAACTTGTTTCTCTAAAGTTGCCTTTGGATATTTGCCCAAATTTTTTTGTTTGTGTCCATATGTTCTTTCAACCTATGTATCCCTCTAGACATAAATATGCACTTCGCTTTATCCATGCTCTTCCCATCAACTAAGAACCTATGATCCCATTCGATACTATTTGAATTCTGTTTGAGTGGCTGCATAATGGAGGCTCCCAAAGATTCATTAAAATTCACCATGAATATCAATCAACCTAATCATCCAACAAATATTAAATCAATTTTGACATTTACACTATTCACAATTCACAACAAATTCATCACAAAAAATTTAATTTAACATCAATCCACGTTTAATGTTAATTGAACATCATTGAATCTCACCAAAAAATTCAATTTATTTACATGCAATTTCAAGTTTATAACATCCCTATAATCATGTACTCAACAACTCAAACTTAACACAATGACCTATATCACAAAAACATGAACCAAATACACATTATTCACTAACAAATAAAATAACAAACTGTTGATCTATATAGCAAATTATCATGAATCAAAATCATAAATAAGGAAAATAAAACTCATTTATGCTAAATCTAAATATTTAATACATATAGATAACAAAATAAAAGATAAATAATCACATTTATGCCCAAGCTGAACATAACTTAAAACACTAGGATAATCAAAACATAACATGCAATGGAAATTAAACATAGAAACAACATCTATCAACATTCTATAATAGAAAAATAAAAGAGGAATAAAAATGAAAGAGTAAAAAATAAAACTAAACATAGAAACACAAGAAAAGATTCAACACAATCAACCCTTACTAGTGAAGATGAGTAACACGAAAAGAAGTGACGGTCGGTAGCAAGTCCACTACAGGAAAACGGTAGCTGTCGAAGGTGCAAATGAGGGGAGGGGGGATTTGAGATCTAGTATGTTCTCTAATCTATGAGAGAAAGAAATCGTTTCTTGATTTATATATATATATATATATATATATATATATATATACACACACACACACATACATAAATATAGGTCCAAAATGGCATCGTTTTGAACCCACAAAATGACATTGTTTTGATTATTTATCTTTTTTTTTTTTTTACCTACAAATGACACCATTTTGTTTATTTAAAAAATAAATAAATAACCAAAACGGTGTTATTTTGGAGGGGTCCAAAATGACTGGACTTTGAAAAAAAAAATAAAAAAGGGCTAAGCAGCTGACACTATTTTGGTTATTTAAAAAAAATAATAATAATAAATAATCAAAATGATGTTGTTTTGGAGGGGTCCAAAACGATAGTTGTCTTGGACTTGGACTTTCAAAAGTAAAAAAAGAGTTGAGTGACCAAACACCACCTAACCTGAGTTGGTCACTTTGGCGACCCAATGGCCAACCGCCCAACAATACCAATTTTAATGAAATCCATTTAGTCGGTGCCCATCAACAGCCTAGGTGGCCAAGTTGAGTGAGCTTTAAAATACTGATTTTGATAGAACAAGAGTAGAACTAGAATTTTTTACCTCTTGTAGACTTAGTGAAAGGAGGTATTCATCCACCTTAAGATTTTCTTTTTGAAACATGCTTTAAAAAAATTTCATATCATAAACATACATTAATATAATATTATTAATAAAGGCAAAAAATAAAAGTAGTCTATATTTTACACTTGCTATCAAACCTTGTTTATTTTCACCAGCACAATAAAACAATACAAAATAAATTCATTAATTGAAAGTAATGTAATGATAGATTAATGAAGAGCATAATAAGTTCTTACAAATTTTTAACGTTTAAAATAAATTTATTAACTCTTGAATTTAATATTTGTGAATTGACTAAAGTTATTTTTTATGAAATATGTTAAGAAGCTTGTAGTGAAATTTATGTTGCTGGTTCTCAACTATCATTTACATAAATATGGTGTTGTGTCTAAAGTCACTCCTATCATAATTTGAAAAAAAAAAATAACCATGTTATTGTGTCATAATATGGGAAATTGGACATTTTCCAACAAGGCACTTGTATTGAAAAACCATTCATGGTAGACCAAAAGCAAAGTCAAATGTCACCTCCACTTTTAAAAGCAAAACATATATATTATAATGGGGCTCACATCGTTAAATTGGAGAAAAAAAAAAAGAAAAAAGGAAGAAGTTTTTTAACACCTATAAACAAGAGAGGCTTACCTCAAGAAAGGGAGGAGGTGGCGGCGGGAAACATAATGAACATGATGGTGGCTCGCGCTTGAATAAGCAAGAGGAAAAAGAAAAAAAAAAAAAAACCAAGAAAAGCATTTGGAACGGAACCACGACTCTATATCATTATCTCAAGTGTCAGAGATTTTGAAGCTTTGAGAGCTAATTTGCAAGCTATTGTTCATGGTAGATTTAGTTTTGTTTCTTGTATTTGCTTCATTATGAAGATGTATCTTTAATTTACTTGTATGTGGGGATTTGGATACACACCATTAATCTAGTACATTTTGCAAACCTATTCATAGGGCCACAAGGATAGGGCTCTTTCCTTACCTCTCATATCTCTAATTCTTTCACCCAGTAGCAGACCTAGAGATCTATGTGAGGGGGGACACTTTTATATATAAAATTTTCTTTATAATATTTCTTTCAATTGCTAGAAGAACATTATATGAAATAAAAATAGTTAAAATATATAACTAATATAGAATATATAGTTTTACTCCTTACAAAATTGTAAACAAAATTTCTTATAATAATATTCTTAATACGAGTATAAAAATAAAAGCATACTAATTGTGAGTTAATTGTGCATTAACTCTGTTTTTCTTAATAAAAAAAGTTCAAATATCATATTACTAAAAAAATAAATAAAAATTTAATTTAGAGATATGTCTTCTCTACGATGATAGTTGCTATTCAGATTGCAAATAAATATAATCAAACTACATATTTTTATTATTAAAGTTACTAATCAAGCTGTATTTTTAGTCTTTTATCTAATAAATGTAAGTGATTTACAATAAAGTAAAGTAAAATAAAAATAAAAAAAGATAAAAATAATTATAATTCATATGATTATTTTTATTTATAAATTTTATCATATAAAATAGTTTATTTAAAAATAAATAAATAAATCGCACCAATAATCGTGAGTAAACTCAAACTTGTTAAGGCTAAATAATCCAATATATTTTATTATCTAATTAGTATAAGCATGATATAGTTTACAATAAAAAAAATAAAATGAGTATAATGATTTATAAAGTCTAAATATTTCAAATTTGAAAATCGGTTTCTAATAATAAGGGGAAAAAAAAAGAGAGAGAGGGGAAAAAAAAAAAAAAGGGAACAAAGCAACTATAATGAGTGAATAGAAAAATTAAAAAAAAAAAATACACATTAATGAGGCACAAGGGTGTTGAACTCGGTCCATCCAAAAAAGAGAAGGCAACCACAACCGTCAAAGCTACTATGCAGTTATGCTTTATTTTCGCAATTGTTAACGTCGAAAAATGGTTTCCTTAGTCAAAGAGGTTGTTTTTGGGCCCAAGCTGCAGTTTCGGACGATTAATGGAATGCATGCAAAGCATAAGAATAAGGAAGAGAGGTTAGACGCGAGGAGGAGAAAACACAGAAGATTTTTAGAGTGGTTTGGGCCAAAAAGATGCCTATGTCCACCGTTCACTCTCTCACTATTTTGGTAAAGTAACGACCCTTAGAAATTTTTTTGGGATCCTTTTACAGTAAAAATCGCCCCCTATTTATAGAGGAATGTGACATGCTACAGTAAAACAGAATAAGACAAAAGCAAACAGTTAGCTACAGTTACAATGACAGACAGCATTTAATGCGCCGAAATCTCAATTAATGCGGTTGTCAGTGCATTAAATGCTGCCGAAAACACATTAAATGAGGCCGAATCCGTCGCATCCGAGGTCTGCCCAAGGGAGATTTCTGATGACTGGGTCGGATATGCCATGATGGGTTGTCGGGGTCACGATTACAGCTTCTGGCGGATGTAGCGTGCATGACAAGTCTTGGAACTGTACTTTGCATGGCGCTGTTGACTTCTGCTGACTCGAGACTTTCAGAAGCAAGGCGGAGACGAATCTTCCAGCAGATCGAGTACCGAGTCAGGTGGGAGAATAAGAGGATCTCTGAACAATCTGTCTATCTGGAGAGTCGAGGAGGTGGATTATGAGTCAACATGTCCGTAGTTGGTCACGTTAGTGAAGCAAACGATATCATGAGTGAAGGAGTCGGTACGCAGCCACGCTCAGAGATCAGCGATCAGCTTTAGTCAGATAATCTTGGACGAGAAGGACTTGTTGGACTTCTCTGACGGATGGCTCCTCTTAAGGAATATCTCGGTCTGGCGAGGATGGCAGAGAAGCAGTTGGTCAATCGTGGCGGGTATTCTGACGTGCAGGATTAGTCGTAACGGATGGCGACCAGCGGTAAGTCTGAGAGATGAAAGCCATCGGCCAGCAACGACCAGCGTTCAAACTGAGCAAATAAATCTAACGGAGAACACGGCGGTCTTAATGGCGGATAAGATAGCGGTCACAGCCAATTTTCAGAACAGAGCTTCTGCGGTCAGAATCAACGGTCAGGCTGAGCGATAGCGATCAGTGGTCTACAAGCGCCCACTAGTGGGCCCCTTCTCCAGGAGAATGGGCTGGAGTGATGACGGATAATTAAGCTTCTGGACCATTAGACCTGTACTGTAGATCCATCTGGGCTTTATTATTCTGATCACTAATTTATCCATAACATAAAGCCCCCTGGCTCTTAGTGCTTTAAAGAGGACCAGGAGACATATATCCCAAAGCGAGCAGAATAGGCGGGAACAGTTACAAAAACAGGGCAGTTACAGTACCTTTTGAATTCCACTTTATTGCCAGGCCACGTGGAGCTTCCCTAGACAGCGGTTACAAGTCACATCACACGCCGTACGCATTTAATGCACGTCACTCAACTGACATGCTGCATGATGACAAAATCCCGGGAATCACGCCACGTCGTCAGATTGAGGGCGGTTACACAGCTGTCTTGATCCAACGACTGGGGCCAAATTAAATTATTTTAAAAAGGAACGACGCCTCATTTTCTTCTTCTTCTGACAATTTCAAGATTCACAGGCATCTTCATCGTCTTCTTCCTCTGCTCCAATTTTTCATATCTGTTTAACAGTCTTTGTCTGCAACTGCCGGTTACCACCATACTCAAGGTAAGGCTCTCTTTCCCTGTTCACATTGTTTTCGTCATTGCTGTTTTTCATTTTCTGCGTGGCATTTGCTTATCTGAGAATCTGGATCGGTTGGGGCGGATAACCTCTGTACTGCCTCTGGTCCGGTAAAATCTGGTAATAGTGTAGGGTAGCTTGCATGCTTATTTTTCTTTCTTCCCTCAATCCTGGGGGGAAATGCTACAGAATGAGGCCCTTATCCTCCCACATCATGGCTTCCTAGGTGCACGACTTGACGCTTAGGCTTAGTGTACTTAGGCTTCTTCTGTCCTTTGAGTCTAGTTGGCTATCAGCGGCCTAACTGGCTGTTTCTTTTGTAGATGTCAAGCCATGGACTCCGATACCGCCGAGTCATGTCTAGTGAAGAAAGCTCCGGGGGGAGGTCTCCTCAAGTGCGACCGCTCAAGGCAGCGGGGATACGTCGAGTTCCTTTGGGCGAGGGGAAACCTTTGCCCATCAGAACTTCTTCCAGCATGACTCCCAAATGACCTTTGGAGAACTTAAAATCGTGGCCGATGCATACTATTTCCCTTCCAGTTGTCGCGTCATGGTTCCTGCTCATCGCGACCATGCGGCTGATCCTCCTGACGGATTGATAGCGATCAACCGCCAACATCTGAAGTTGGGGTTTAGGTTCCCAGTTCCCCCATATTTAATAAAACTTCTAAATGACTTAGAAATAGCCCCCTTCCAGTTGACACCAAACTCCTACGCACAGATTACCACCCTGGCCTACATCTTTCTTAAGAACGGCCTTCCGCCACCAACTTCAAATATAATTCAAAGCCTCTTCTTCTTTAAGTCCACTACTAACCCTCACAACACTAAACGAGAAGGCATTTATTATATAACCGCTCGTAACTCCCCCTATAAGGCATTTCTGTCGCTGAAGGCTGGCAAATCAAACGTGGGGGATTATAAGTCTCGGTGGTTCTACGCCTCTTGTCTATCCCCACAGGGACTTGTCCATTTCGATTTCAACAATGGTCCTGGTAGGCGCATTTCAGCTCGCTACCGGAGCGCGTACACAAATGTCTTCATGCCCCATTATTACTGACATATTTTGTCCCTGTATGCAGCTTTCATCAAAGGAGCGGTCAATCTTACAGACGAGGAGACAAAGGTGCTGAAGAGATTCACCGAGGTGAAGAATCCCGAGGACGACTACCTTCCAAACAATTTCTCCCATGAGGCAATACGGGTTCGCACCCGGAATCGAAACAGCACCTCTGAAGTTGGCCATTGACGTCGGTGTGCGAAAAGGTCGAGAAGTCAAATCCGTCCTCACCGAACCTGGTGAAGGAACTTCCGCTCCAGCCCCAAAGAAGCCCAAAACTATGGTGGATCTTGAAATGGTCTCTCTCTCTTCCTCGCCGACAGCTGAGACAGGGGAGCTGGAGGTAGAGATAACCGGTTCGAAAGAGTCCCCAGCTCCGTCAGCGGATCCGCCAGGCATGACCGCTGCTCCATCCGCCAAACAGCCTGTGTTGAGGTTCAAGAGTGTGGCGAAGAAGACCGTGAAGCAAGTAAGGGGTGCCACCGGGAAGAAAACTTCAACTTTGGAGGTCGAAGAAGAGGACGAGGAGGCCTTGGAGCCCACTGCCAAGCACCTGAGATCCAAAGGCAAGGGCAAGGAGAAGGTCGCCATGGCAGGAGGAGTTGACGAGGGACCGACCCCTGAGGCCAATGCGGGGGAATACTTCGATGATTTGCTGGATCGGCTGCCAATGTTGCTGAGTCCTAGTAAGCTAGATGTCTATCAGAAGCACATTCGCGGCGACCAGTTGATTGACTATTCCGCGCGCTGCACCGTGCTTGTAAGTTCTGTTTATTGCTTTGCAATCACATTCCACGCCCATATACATCATTAATGTGCTATCTCTTCAGGCTACATTGGCCATGATGAAGATGTGTCGGGACTTCCCCGACCTGGCAGGGGAAAAGGCTGCTCTTGAGGAGGCGAACAGGGAGCTGGAGGCGGAGGTTTGGAGTCTCAAAGAGGGGTCCGTGACTACTGAGAAGACCATCTCTGAGCTGGAGCAGAAACTTAAGGACGCGGAGAAGGAGAAAAAGCTTAGGCTTGCTGCCTGTTCCTCACTCGCGAAGGTCACTGAGGATGTAGATAAGATCACCAAGGAGGCCGTCCTTCAGAAGAAATGGGATGACGACGCCGAGAAGGATCTGACCGCGACGAAGGGTGAGCTTGCTCAGGCACAGGAAGCGTATCGCAAGGTGGACCTCCAGGCCAAACAAGCTTGGAAAAAGGCCACTAAAAAGACCAGCAGCAAGTTCCTATACACTTCGTGGCTGTATCATCCTACGCTAGATTATTCGTACCTTGGGAAGGATGCGGTGGCGGAAGTGAAGAAATATGAGGTTCGTGCTACCGCAGATGCCCAGAAGAAGGCCGCGCAAGCTGCTCAAAAAGGGGCAATTCCTCCAGCTCCGCAGAAGGTCTCTGACCCGCCACCTGCTCAGATCGATGCCCCATCGGCTCAGGGTGGCTCCTCCTCAGCTCCTCAAGGACTGGCGAAGGATGGGGGACAAGGCTTGTCTTCTCAGGGGGCCTCCAGTAGTAAAGACCCAAAGGACGTCCCTTCTAGCTCTTCAAAGGTTCCCGTGGACACTCCTGTCAGCTCCTCCAGGGCCCTTTCAGACAAATGATTTTAACATTTCCTCTTGCTATCAATGAGACTCATTTCTGAACGTTAAAATGGTTGTAACTATCGTTTTTGTCCTGTCTTCGGAACACTTTGTAGTTTTTTATTTGATCATTATCTCAGTGGGACTTCTTTCAATTTGTTTTGTCGCTTTCTTATTTTCATGTGAGTGTAGTCATAGTAGATCACGAACAGATATACCCTGCCAGATAAACAACAAATTAAGAATAATAAAGGGGTTGACCGTCCCTATATGTACCTTTAGGGAGGTACAATAAGGAAAGTCATCCTTTGGATTGTGGACGATATCCAGCAGATGACCCTCAACACACATAATAATCTGAGGGGTATAAGAGAATCCTCGAAGATGGACGAACAATTTTGATCCCACCTCACGTGGTCGTAACACTTCCGACATACGTAGATGCATGATAGAAATCGAGATAAATAGTAATGAATGTGTTGGGGAAGAGAAGAAACCAGATGGATAATAGGTAGACTGTCGTCGCGTCTTTCCTGAACGCTGACGGGGTTGATGACGGGTCGCGTTCAGACAGTAGGAGCTTGAGATATACGGTACGATAATCCTCTCTAGCTGCGCTCACAAGGTTAAACCCGAGCATCTACAGCGAGAGTTGTGGAGGTTGAGACCTCGGCTGCGCTCACAAGGTCGTAGCCCGAGCATCTACAGCATAACGGAGTGAACCTCTCCAGCTGGGCTCACAAGGTTATACCTGAGCATTTACAGCGAGAGTTGTGGAGGTTGAGACCTCGGCTGCGCTCACAAGGCCGTAGCCTGAGCATCTACAGCATAACGGAGTGAACGAACCGAGTGTCACTTCGATCGAGCCCTTTATTTTTTGTTCGTGTGCGAAGGTGGAGAGGGAGGCCAGTTAGCGAGCGGCGATTAGGTGCGCAGGCTCGTGGCCGTTTTAACCCCTCCTACCCCTTAAGGCTGTCAGATGTTGGAGCTTTAAGCTGGCGCTTTGCCGTTTTGTGAGGGCGTACCTTAAATAAGAACACACATAAGCGTTTAACGTTAGCAATAATTCATCATAATTGATAGATAGTTCTCATTATATCTGTACATGGCTCGTTTTACATATGTGACAGAATGGCAATAGCAAATAAAAATACAATCGTTCAGGTGTAGTATGTTCTCAGGTGGATGGCGTTCCAAGCTCTTGGTAAAATTGCCCCGTCCATGTCTGCCAGGTGGTAGGCCCCATTCTTCAAGCTTTCGTGAATCACGTAAGGTCCTTCCCAGTTCGGTCCCAACATTCCTTCACTTGTTTTGCGAGCACCGGGTAGGACTTCTCGTAGGACAAGGTCACCTGGTTTGAATTGACGTACCCGGACTTTTTTGTCGTAATGCTTGGCCATCCTCTGCTGGTAGACGGCCATCCTGAGACGAGCAGCTTCCCTTAACTCCTCAAGCAAATATGAGCGGGCGGCCAAGAGCTGGTTGTTGTCGTCAAGGTCGAAGCTTGCCCTGCGGTGACTGTAGACTTCGAATTCAGCTGGAATCATGGCCTCAAACCCGTAGACCATGGAGAAGGGGGTCTTTCCGGTGGTACTGCGGGTAGTAGTGCGGTAGGCCCACAACACCTTCTGTAGCTCATCAACCTATGCTCCCTTCCTGGCCTTGAGTTTAGTCTTTAGGATCTGCGTGATAATCTTGTTGATTGCTTCCACCTGACCGTTAGCTTGCAGGTGGTCAACTGCGGAGAAACTCTTGACAATGCCGAGACTGTTGCAGAACTCCTGAAATTGTTCACTTGTGAACTGGGTCCCGTTGTCTGTCACCAGCTGTTGAGGGATGCCGAATCTGCAGATTATGTTATCCCACACGAACTTCTCAATCTTCGTCGTGGAGATCTCGGCCAGCTCCTTCGCCTCTGCCCATTTAGTGAAGTAATCGACGGCAACAACGACGTATTTACACCTCGCGCGACCCACTAGAAGAGATCCAATTAGGTCCATGCCTCAGATGGTGAAGGGTCATAGACTGATCATCTGACGGAGGTAGGCTGGGGGTGCTCGAGGAATTTTAGAGAATCTCTGGCACTTGTCACACTTCCTCACCAGGTGAATTGCGTCCTGCTTCATTGTTGGTCAGTAGAACCCCTGTCTGAGCACTTTCTGGGCTAAGGAGAGCCCTCCTGCATGGTTACCGCAATGTCCTTCATGTATGTCCCTCATCAAGGCGGTGCACTCCGGCTCATCAATGCACCTCAGCAGGGGGGCGGAGAGGCCCCTCTTGTATAGAACGTCACCATAGATACAGTACCTTGCTGCCCTTATACGCAGGCGGCGCGCCTCCATCTTGTCTTTCGGGGGTCTCGCTTCTTGCAGGTAGTTGACTAACGGGCTCATCCATGATCCAACCGCCACTGTTAGAGCCATCACCTCCATGCCTGATTTGGTACTTGGTATAGGCAGGAACTCCACAGGTATGTTGTCAGCGCAGTTCGCATCTTGAGCGGTTGCCAGACGAGCCAGAGAGTCTGCATGGGAGTTCTGAGCGCGCGGGATCTGGTTTAATTCGAATGTCTCGAAAGCCCCTAGTAATTTCTAAACCTCCTGCAGATAGGCCGCCATCTTTGATCCCTTGGCCTGATATTCACCTTTCATCTGGCAGACCACTAATTGGGAATCGCTGAAAATTCTGAGTCGTTCAACCTGCATTCTTTAGGCTAGACGGAGCTCGGCCAGCAGTGCTTCGTACTCCACCTCATTGTTAGTCTCCCTGAAGCCAAATTTAAGGGCGCAGAGAAACTTACCCCCATCAGGATTGATCAACAGAATTTCGGCTCCAGCACTCCTTTTGCAGGAAGATCCGTCCACAAAGAGTTCCCAATATGGACCTTCAGAAGTTTCAGCTTGGTCGTCCACTGGTCCGGTGAATTCAGCTATAAAGTCCGCTAGTGCTTGCCCTTTGATTGCCGGTCTTAGTTTGAATTCGATGTCATACTGGGCGAGCTCGATAGCCCATTTGATGAGTCGTCCGGAGGTATCTGGCTTCTGAAGGATTTGCTTCAACGAGTACCTGGTTAAGACTTCAATCTTGTGCGCTTGGAAGTATGGACGCAGTTTTCTGGACGCCATCACCAGACAGTAGGCGAGCAGCTCCATTGGGGTGTATCTGGTTTCCACCTCAATCAGCTTCTTACTCACATAGTATACAGGGACCTAAGCTCCGTTTCCTTCTTGCTTTACCAAGGCTGCGCTCAGGGCATGCTGGGATACTCCCAAGTAGACGGTCAGAGTTTCTCCCTCTCTTGGTTTGGTCAGCAGCGGGGCGCGCCCTATGTACTCTTTCAGTTGTATGAAGGCAACTTCACACTCGTCAGTCCATTTAAAGTTACTGGCCTTCTTCAACACTTCAAAGAACGGAGCACACCTGTCGGAGGCCTTTGACACAAACCTGCTTAAAGCCGCTATCTGGCCGTTCAGACTCTAAATCTCCTTCACATTGCGCGGCGACCTCATGTCCAGCAGGGCTTGGATTTTCTCTAGGTTAGCTTCTATCCCCCTGTTGTTCACAATAAAACCCAGAAATTTACCTGAGGAAACCCTGAAAGCACACTTGAGGGGATTGAGCTTCATCTGATACTTCCTCAGGATCTGGAACATTCTTTCAAGGTCATGGACGTGGGCGGCTGCCTTCTCAGACTTGACGAGCATGTCATCCACGTAGACCTCCATACTCTTCCCAATTAGCTCTTCAAACATTCTGTTCACTAGCCTCTGATAGGTAGCTCCTGCATTTTTCAGGCCGAAGGGCATTACCTTGTAGCAGTACAGCCCTCGGTCAGTTGTAAACGATGTACACTCCTCGTCCTTGGGGTCCATGGGGATCTAGTTGTAGCCGGAATAAGCGTCCATGAAGCTAAGGAGTTCATGCCCCGATGTCGCGTCCACCAGCTGATCAATTCTGGGCAAGGGGAAACTGTCTTTTGGGAAAGCCTTGTTCAAGTCTGTGAAGTCTATATATGTTCTCCATTTCTCATTTTTCTTCTTCACCAGCACGGGGTTAGCTACCCATACTGGATATTGGACTTCGCGGATGAACTTGTTGGCCAGGAGCTTGTTCACTTCCTCCTTCAAAGCTTCACTGAGTTCCTGGTTCATCTGTCTCCTTTTCTGGCATACTGGCCGATGATGGGGGTCGACATTCAGCTTGTGCGTCATTACGTTCGAATCAATCCCCAACATATCCTCATGGTTCCAGGCGAATACATCAGCATTTTTCTTGAGGCAGTTAATTAATTGGGACTTTACCTCCGGGATTAGGCTTCTATCCAGCTTGAGACATCTTGACGTATCTGCTTCCGCGACTGAGATGTCCTCGAGTTCTTCTACTGGACCAGTGTTCTGATGTGCGTCGAACTCCCTGGGGTCTAAGTCGTGACTGATTCCTAATGAAGTGATCACCTGCAACTCTCGCTCCGAAATCAATTCTGCCTTTCTTCCCTGGGCCCCCTTTCTGATCGCATCAACGTAGCAGCGACGAGCCATGGATTGTTCACCCTGCACACATCCTACCCCGTTGGGAGTTGGGAACTTCACTGCGAGGGCCTTGGTGGAAACAACCATATCGAGATCATTCATTGCAGGCCTCCCCATTACCACATTGTACGTCGAGGGGGAGTCGATGATGAGGAAATCTGCCAGCACTGTGGATTACCGGGTGGCGTCACTGAGGGTCAATGGTAATTTGATCTGTCCAGCAAGAATGACCAAATCTCCGGTAAATCCGTAGAGGGGTTCAGGGGATGGTTTTAGCAGACCGTCACCAATCCCCATCTGATCATAGCAGTCCTTGTACATAACATTCACGGAACTGCTAGTGTCAATCATGATCCTCTTCACCATTGAGTTGCCGATGCGCGCCCTGATTACCAAAGCGTCATTGTGGGGGAGGCGGACATCTCGCGCGTCCTCATCAGTAAAAACAATGTCCTCCGATACCTTCTTTGCTTTCTTGGCAGGTCTCCCTGACTCTCCCTGCTTCCCGGGTTGGACGCGTCTTGCTTCACGCACAAACCGTTCCCGAGACCGGTTAGATTCTCCTGCTTGCGAGGGTCCCCCATGGATGGTATGGATGGTTCTGACGGAGGGCCCTTGGGTAGAATTCGACTCTGGCTGGTTTTGAGCTGGACGGAGGTCCCCCATGCTGGTTTTCTCTTCGCCCTCCAGGGTTGCTTCCCCCGTTGCTCCTTTTCCTTCCATGACTGGAAGTACCAGCTTCGTCCCTCTGAGAACTGGTCTTCCCAGGATTGGTCACTTCCTCCCACCAGATTTCTTTCTCTGCTCGTTCATAGAACTCTCCCAGGTCCTTGACAGGGGATCTGTATATGCTCTCGTACAGTTTGCCATCTTTTCTCAGACCAGATGTGATGGCTGACAATACCCCTTCATCCGTAGGGCTTTCCACGTTCTTCACTTTGCGCCTGAACTTGTTGATGTATTCTTTTACAGGCTCACCTGGGCGTTGGCAGATGGTAGAAAGGTGACAGGGTGGTGCAAGATGCCTCTTCAACGCCTTGTACTGGTTCAGGAACTTCTGCTGGCATTCCTCCCAGTTGTTGATGCTGCGCGGGGGGAGGCTTCTGAACCATGTCGGCGGGATGTCCCCAAGAGTAGCCGGGCACACTCGATACTTCACAAGCGGACTCGTTGTCTGGAGATCCATCTGGATGTTGAAAGCGTCCAGATGATCATAAGGATTGGAGTTTCCCCTGTACTGGGGGATGTTGGGAACCTTAAATCTTAGAGGGAGCGACTCCAACTCAATCTCCGAAGCGAAAGGGGTTCTTTCTCCAGTCTGACCCCTCTGTTCCTACACTGTAGGTCGCGCTTCCAGCTGACGGACCCTCTGGAGGAGTTCTGCTACCAATGTATCCCGTGTTTCAGTTCTTCCAACAGCGGAGTGTCCATCTCTCCTGCTTGGGGATCGGTTGTTTCTACCAGCTTGCCCTTCAGCATTAGGTCCTGGCCCCGTTCTATCTACATGAGCCGGGATTTGGTCATGATTGCTGCCAGTCTGCTCCGACCGATGTCCATCGCGGGCTCGTGGAGGTCGAGCACTAGAATGCACGCTGGAGGAATAGACGGACCCTTCTCGTTCAAACTCTCTAACACCCCTTCTACTCACATCGGGATCCTCCGCGTGCCTCCTACGGGGAACATTTCTTTTTGGAACGGCTTGGGGAGGAACTTGGGGAGGTTGGGCTTGATTCCGGAACAGAGTCCTAACTTCACCAATAAACTCTACGACGGTATTCTCCAACCTCTCCTATCGTCGCTGTATCGCCTGCATTACGTCTCCCCCTGCAGTATTGAATGTAGGTTGGCGGGTTGGGAGAGGGGGTATACCTTAAGCGTCCCCCGACATGGGCACGTTAGACGTCCCCGCACCAGTATTGGATACTCCTCGGGTGGACATTGCCTGCTGCTGGTCTGAAGCCTCTGGACGGTTTTCTGTTGCATTGAGGTCTCTAGGAATCCTCTCTCTAACCATGGCGAATGAAGACAGAGCTGTGAAAGCTACCGAGTAGAAAGGCGTCGAAACCGAAGATGAGCCCCTCCTTCTAACGCCAAAAATGTTAACGTCGAAAAATGGTTTCCTTATTCAACGAGATTGTTTTTGGGCCCAAGCTGCAGTTTCGGACGGTTAATGGAATGCATGCAAAGCAATAAGAATGAGGAAGAGAGGTTAGAGACGAGAAGGAGAAAACACAGAAGATTTTTAGAGTGGTTCGGCCCAAAAAGATGCCTACGTCCACTGTTCACTCTCTCACTATTTTGGCAGAGTAACGACCCTCAGAAATTTTTTTGGGATCCTTTTACAGTAAAAATCACACCCTATTTATAGAGGAATGGGACATGCTACAGTAAAACAGAATAAGACAAAAGCAAACAGTTAGCTATAGTTACAATGACAGACAGCATTTAATGCGTCGGAATCTCAATTAATGCGGTTGTCAGTGCATTAAATACGGCAGAAAACACATTAAATGCGGTCAAATCCGTCGCATCCGAGGTCTGTCCAAGGGAGATTTCTGATGACTGGGTCGGATATGCCATGATGGGTTGTCGAGGTCACGATTACAGCTTCTGGCGGATGTAGCGTGCATGGCAAGTCTTGAAACTGTACTCTGCATGGCGCTGTTGACTTCTGCTGACTCGAGACTTTCAGAAGCAAGGCGGAGACGGATCTTCCAGCAAATCGAGTACCGAGTCAGGTGGGAGAATAAGAGGATCTCTGAACAGTCTGTCTATCCGGAGAGTCGAGGAGGTGGATTATGAGTCAGCATGTCCGCAGCTGGTCACGGTAGTGAAGCGGACGATATCATGAGTGAAGGAGTCGGTATGCAGCCACGCTCAGAGATCAGCGATCAGCTTCAGTCAGATAATCTTGGACGAGAAGGACTTGTTGGACATCTCTGACGGATGGCTCCTCTTAGGGAATATCTCGGTCGGGCGAGGATGGCGGAGAAGCAGTTGGTCAATCATGGCGGGTATTCTGGCGGCAGGATTAGTCGTAACGGATGGCGGCCAACGGTAAGTCTGAGAGATGAAAGTCATCGGCCAGCAACGACCAGCGATCAAACTGAGCAAATAAAGCTGACGGAGAACACGGCGGTCTTAATGACGGAGAAGATAGCGGTCACAGTCAATTTTCAGAACATAGCGTCTGCGGTCAGAATCAACGGTCAGGCTGAGCGATAGCGATCAGTGGTCACAACAAGCGCCCACTAGTGGGCCCTTTCTCCAGGAGAATGGGCTGGAGCGATGACGGATAATTGGGCTTCTGGACCACTGGACCTGTACTGTAGATCCATCTGGGCTCGATTATTCTGACCGCTAATTTATCCATAACAGTAATTTATTTATATAATATATTTATATAATATATGAATGATTAAAAAAGAGAAAAAAACAAAATTTTGTACACATTGATAAGATTCGAACCAATGACATGATAGAGAAAGACTAACAAGACAGCAACTATCAGCACCAATCATCATATGTGAAATACTATGACATTGAAATTATTTAATTAATTTTTTAAAAATTTCATAGGGGACACATGTCCCCCCCGGCCCAATGATGGGTCCCCCCGTGCTTTCACCTCATCTTCTCCCCCGATATTTATTTCCCCTCTTCAAATTCTGCTCAATCATCTTATTTTACTTTCTACTTTTTGCCTTCATTAGTGCATTCCTACATCTGGCCTGATTCTCAGGTGTTACCTTTGGACTCTTGGCCACATTTTCAAGTATGTGACCTATTTGTTCTTTCAATCTATATATCCCTCTAGACATAATATTCTCACATAATATGTACTTCACTTTATCCATGCTCTTTCCATCACCTAACAATCCATAATCTCATATGATATCATTTGAATTTCGTTTGAGAGGTTGGGTAATGAAGCCTTCCAAAGATTCAGTAACATTTGCCATGAATATCAATCAACCTAATCATCCGACAAATATTAAAGCAATTCCGACATTTACAGAATTCACAATTCACAACAAATTTATCATAAAAAATTTAATTAAACATCAATCCACATTTAAATTTAATTTAACATCAATGAATCTCATCAAAATATTAATCTATTTGTATGCAATTACATGTTTGTAACATCCCTATAGTCATGTACTCAACAACTCAAGCTCAACAGAATGAACTAAATCACAAAATCATGAATCAAATACACATTATTCACTAATAAATAAAATAACAAAGTATTATGAAACAAAATCATAAATAAGGAAAATAAAACCCATATATGCTAAATCTAAATATTTAACCGCATAAATAACAAAAATAAAAGAGAAATAATCACATTCATACTCAAGCTCAACATAACTTAAAACAATAGGATAATCACAACATAACATGTGTTATGGGTATTTCCTGAAACACCCAATTTGGCTGGTAAAAGCCCAAATGACTAGCCCAGCTGAGCCAAGCCCAAGTTTCGCCAGTCCGTAGGAGGAAGTTCCCAAGTCACATTCCTCATGGACCTTGCGGCGTGAAGTCCGCTCAGCGCCAGTTGGAGCATGGAGTCGGCTCAGTGCCATTTGCGACGTGGAGTCTGCTCAGAGCCAATCCGTGTTAATCTATTGTTAGCTGAGACCGTCAATCATTACCGATTGTCTTCTTGAACTTCAGTTCGCCCAGAACCATGCTAAATCAGTTTAAGATTTACCGTGCACGCCAAATTTGTCAAAGATTACTGCTCAAATTACAGAAATCTTACCTAACCCACGTGGGTTAGTCATATAGATCCGACACCTGTCCATGACATTAAATGTAATTCGGTTGCATTAAATGTAATCCGGCTGCATTAAACATACATCATGTTCATTAACTATAATCATCATTCTGTTTTAATTCATTATGCATAACTGTAGCACCTCACCCTCTATATATAAGGGAGACTTGTCATTGTAAACTAAGAGCGAAAAACTTAGCAAAAAACTAACCGTTACTCTGTTCAGATATTGAAAGAGCAAACAGTGGATGTAGGCAAAGTTAGCCAAACCATTTCGAAACCTTTGTCTCGTGTTCTACCTTTGTTTTATTTTACATTTTTTTACCTCTTTTTTGTGTTGTATTAATCCTTTCTGCAGTGTTAGGCTTAGAAGAATCTCGTTGACTCATTTCCAACGTCAACAACATGCAACAATAATTAAACATATAAAAAAACATTCACCAACATTTAAAAATAGAAAAATAAAAGAGGAATAAAGATGAAAGAGTAAGAAACTGAAATTGAACATATAAGGACAAGAATAAATTCAACATAATAATCAACTCTTACCAATGATGGTAAGTAATACAAAAAGGAGGGACGGTCGGTGACAAGTCAACTACGAGGAAAACGGTAGTTGTCATAGGTGCAACAGCACGACAAGCTAGTCCTGTTTCTGGTCTGCAATAGAGAGTGGGGTGGAATCGTGGAGAAGAAGAAAAAGTGTTGGTCTTACCAAAGTTATTTTTTAAAATATATATATACATATATATATATATATATGCAGGTTCAAAACAGCAACATTTTGAACCCCTCAAATTGATACTATTTTGGTTATTAAAAATAATTAAATAACGAATACAAAATCATTTTGAAGGAGTCCAAAAAAATGCCGTTTTGGATTTGAACTTAAGCCCAACTCCATCTTTTAAGTGATCAACCACCCAGCAACACCAATTTCAATAAAATCAATACAACTGGTGCTCATCGACAGCCTAGTGACTGAGTTAGGCAAATTTTAAAACACTGGTTGTAATATAACAAGAGCAGAATTAGAATCCTTAATCTCTTAGAAACTTAGAGTGAAAGAGGGTATCCATCCCTCAAACCAACGGACGATGATAGGACCTACCCTAACTCCTTTTCGAGTTCTAGAGAATCCTTTAAAAACTAACGAAACTCATCCTAACTCTTCTCTTAAGTTTGGGAGAATGCCATAAAAACTGTGATATTTCTAATTAGAATATGGAGTTTTATAAAATCCTTTAGAAAGATCATCGTAAATCTCATGTTTGCTTTATAATATTTAACCTGAACAAATAGAAAAACTGTGCATTTCTTATGTTGGACCCTTGGATTGAATAGTCAAAATATTCATAAAATATCTGGAAAAGATATTTCATTTGCAAAACTGTTTTGGAAACATATTTATGGAATATGGTTAATTAAAAATAATATACACTGATGCAAGAATGTTTCTACTTAAAAATTATAGTAATGCATTTTATCATTACTATATAGCTCTTTTCACGATATGCAATAATTTATATAAACCTCGCTAGATACCTAAAAAAATGGTTATTATAAAAAAGTGAGCACTAACGTCCAGTTAGTGGATATAAATTTTGAAAACTAATAAACCATTTCCTTTCAATAATAACTAGCATAACTTATTTCTGGTAATAATAAATAATTTTCAATTATTCATACGTAATCATATTTAAAAATAAAACTAAATTTAAATCTCTCATCGTAATAAAACTATAAAGTTCTATATAAATAAGTTTTATAACTTTAATAATATATAATCTGAAAATCTATAATTTATAAAACTTTTCTTAAATCTCTTTTTGTATATAGAATCTAGAATCGCACGTGTAGCCTACCTGACTGTTAAATGAGAGGGTATAACTTTGGTTTTCTAAAAACATCTTTATTTTCGTACTGAAATTTTAATGATTTCCACATAAAACATACAAATTCTATTTTTGAAAACACATATAAAATTCCGGATATATACTTTTCTCAAAACATAATAAACTCAAATTAAAAACATAAAATTTCAACTAAAATTTCTAATACATATACAGATATATGTATATATAATAATTTTTCATTTCAATCGTAAAACATAATTGGTGATCCAATTGTAATTCATAATTCATAATCTATAAAGTCAATTAATTAACTAATTAAAACATTTACTTCCAATAAATAATAAAAAACTGAAATATAAATAAACATAATTAAAATTAAAATTCTACAATCATAAAACTTCTTTGCTCGAATCTATATTTGAAATGGGTTCCCATCTAATTTCTCCTCATCTTGGATTCATTCTAAAATCATATAAAATTCAATTTAAAACTTATGGAAAAATTAATTTATTTTCTGGATTTTAAATCTCATTGAAATAAAATCATTTATCCAAATAAATTTGGAACCCCAATATTTTCCTCTTTTTTTTCTCTTCTTTTTCTGCTGCCAATCAATTTTCTTATTTTCTTTTTCTTTATTAGCTCACTGTATATTATTTTTTCTTCTACTGGTTGGATTTTATGTGTGTTGTGCTTCTAACTACATGCTTATACATATATATATATATGCACAATCTAACATACACTTAGATATATATATTTTTGATAAAAAAAAAAAAAGTATTAATATACTCTAAAATATGTTATTATAATTTATTATATGTGATTATAACTAAACATATGATATTACAATCAATATATGTGATTATATTTATTAATTATAATTAAATAATTTAGTTATAATCATATATAATATGTTATAATAATGTATTTTATAATATAATCACATATATATTTTTTTTATCTAATGTATGTATATTTAAATGTATTAACAGACTTATATATATATATATATATATATATATGTGTTTATTTGTTTAGAGATGTGGCGGGTTTATATATATCTATATATATATAAACTGCCACATCTCTTTTGCTTTTCATGCCCAGTTGGCTTACTACGTTTATACATGTGACACTTGTCACTCTCTTAAAGATAAATTCGCCACTCATCTTGATTGCCAGCCACCACCTCATGACATTTGTCTTACTTTCATGAAAAATTATACCACTCAATTTTTTTATTTTTTCCATCTTGAGACACGTCTCAAATTGAATAAAATCGTTACCACTAATCACCCATTGTCGGCCACCAAATTTGTCACGACTTTTAATTTGCCTCTTCGTATTTTATACCCCAACTTTTGCTATCATATTTTTTCCGTTCCCAGTCCGTTTTCTTGATTTCTTTTTAAAATATTCATAAAATAAATATTTATTTATACACTCAATTATTTTTAAAATTTAGACCGAATCAAATTAATAACTATAAATTAAGTTTCAATCTATCTTCTGAGTCTATTAAAATTAAGATCTTACAGATGATGCATATAAGATTTTCTTTTTGAACCATGCTTTATGAAAATTTTGTTCTTACATACTTTTAACTTTTAAAATAGATTTATTAACTCTTGAATTTAATATTCCTGAACTAACTAAAATAATTTTTGGTAAAATAGGTTAAGAAGCTTGTAGCGAAATTTATGTTCGTGGTTCTCATTTGTCATTTACAATATAGAAATTGGACATTTTCAAACAATGCACCTGCATAAAAAGACCATTCATAGTAGACGAAATGTAGAGTCAGATGCCGCCTCTACTTTTAGAAGCAAAACATATATATTATGAAGGGACGCGCATTGCTAAATTGACTGGTCTAGATATAACGAAGGAAGAAGGCTATGAGACCTATAAACTAGAGAGGTTTGCCTCACAAAACAGGAGGAGGCGGCGACTGATACACAACGTAAAAATTATGAACATGGTGGTAGCCCACGCTTGAATAAGCAAGAGAAAAAAAACAAAACCAAGAAAAGCATTTGGAAGGGAACCATGACTCCTTGTCATCATCTCAAGTGAACTGTCGGAGATTTTGAAGCTTTTAGAGCTAATTTGCAAGCTATAGTTCATGGCCAGGGGCGAAGCCACCGTTGGACCGGGGGGTGTCCTGTGACGCTGTTGAAAAATAGAAAAATGTTTGAAGTTTTGCACTTTGATTTTTGACTTGAAGAAGATTCAAAAAGTTACTCAAAAGTTGCTATATTGTTTTGCTTTTTTCTTTATTTCTTAGGCGTCTTTACTGTTTTTTGTCAGTTATTGATTGTCTCATATGATTTCATTTTTTATTATTTATATTTTAATGCTATTATAATATTATTTCTTATTTCTATTTTAATATAATTAACTTTTCTTTTTTTATTATTTTTTATATACCTACTTTTTCTGTCCTAGTCCTACTCCTAATTAATTAAAAACTTTCATTTTTACAATTTTTTTTCCTTTTAATTATATACACGTTCTCTTTTACATAAGTACCACTTTTGGTGGACTATACAGCCTCCATTGACAATTTTACAATTTTACTAAATTTTTTTTTTTTCACTTCATAGCCAGCTGGTATCTCTTCATCTTTCCTTTTCCTCTTCACTTGCCATCTTATCACTTGCGAGATTAGTCTACTTACTTTATTACTTTTATTTTAATTTGTTTATTTTTAATCATTCAAATTTGATTTACATCCCACCAATAAATTCTAAAATTTTAATCTTTAAGTTATTGCATTAAAATTGCCCATTTATTATCATGATTCAACTTTTTTTTTTTTAATATTTGTATTTTTTTCACTTTATATTTTAATTTACATAGTTTATTAAAATTATAACTTTACATGGTCTCTATATATATTTTTTAAGTTTAATGATTTTGTTAGGATTTTTAAGGGTAAAATTACTTCTTTTGCTTAAATATGATGTATGATTCATTTTATATAAACTATAATATATTATCGAATTTTGTTTTATATAAATATATTATATATTTAATATGATCTTGATTTTCAATGATTTTATTACTTTGTTAGCATACCTCCCCTCCCCATAAATTTTTTTGGTATGCCACTGTTCGTGGTAGATTTAGTTATGTTTCTTGTATTAGCTTCATTATGAAAATATCTCTTTAATTTACCTGTATTTGGGATTTGGATACACATCATTAATATAGTATATTTTGCAAATCTATCCATTAGGCCAGAAGGATGGGGCTCTTTCCTTATCCCTCCTATCTCTAATTCTTCCACCACATCTTCTCCTCTGATATTTACTTCTCCACTCTTCAAATTCTACTCAATCATCTTTTTTTTTTTTTTTCAACTTTTTGCCTCCACAAGTGCATTACTAGATCTAACTTGATTCCTCGGTGTTGCCTTTAATCATGTGGCCACATTTTTTAATATGCGGCCTACATGTTCTTTCAACCTATATATACTTCAAACATAATCTTCTCATACAATATGCACTTCACTTAACCCATGCTCTTCCCATCAATTAACAACTCATAATCTCATCTGATGTCATTTGAATTCCATTTGAGAGGTTAGGTAATGGAGGCTCCTGAAGATTCATTAACATTCGCCATGAAAAACAATCAACCTAATCATCCAAGAAATATTAAAGCAATTCCAACATTTACATAATTCAAAATAAATTCATCACAAAAAATTTAATTTAACATAAAGCCACATTTAAATTTAAGGGATATTATGAAAAACATCCTTCAAAGTAAAGCAATCGGGAATGGGCCCTTTTTTCCTTATTATGTGAATTGCCCCTTACCTCTTAAAAAAAAGGTTAATATTAAATTTAAAGGTATAATGGTAATTGAATAAATAATTTTATTTGTCTTAATAAAAATAAATAAAGTTTTGATAAAAAATAATTAAATAAAAATTTAATTCATCAGATCTTTACTGTCCATCTTAAGATGGACTATGGAGATTAATTTAAAAAAAAAAAGAAATTAAAAAATTAAATAAAAAATTTAATTCATCAAATCTCTACCATTCATCTTAAGATATACAATAATGATTAATTTGAAAAAAATTAAAAACTAAATATAAATTATAAAATCCCCTAAATCATCTTCAAAGCCATCAGCCTCATCTCCTCTCTCTCCTTCCCTTCCAATTGTTATCGTTCCTCTTCTCTTCTCTCATCACGTTCCAGCCATGAAAACCCCTATCTAGCAAGAACCGTGATCAAACCCACATCCAACTGCCACTGTACCTCTTATACTTTGTCGTCGATCTTTTTCTTTTTCTTTTTCTTTTTCATTCGTCTTTTTCTTCTCATTCTTCCTCCATCTACTACTTAGTCTATCGCTAACACCTGACACCCAAATCGGCTTGGTCTTTAGTAAAGGATACCAAGTCTAGTCTCCAACGAAAGAGAATAGAAATGTAGACTAGATGGTCTTGTCCATGGCACTAGAAACTCTCTGGGTTTCCATGGCATTGGAAACCAAGAAAACTTAGGGATTATGGGTTTTCAGTACCATAGAAACTTCGAGATTTTCTGCATTTCTAGCTCTGGGTTTCCAACACCATGGAAACCTAAAGATTTTTTGGGTTTCCAGCACTAGAAACCAAAAGATTATGGGTTTCCAGTGATGAAACCTTACATATTCTGGGTTTCTAACGATAGAAACCTAGAAACTTGTGTTGGATTTTTTTTTTTTTTTAAATTTTGTGCATTATTATTGTTGCATATGTTTGAAACCAAGTATTGTTGTTATTTTAAATAAATATATATATATGTGGAAACCTAAATGTTGTTGTAGCAATCTAAAAGCCTTTCATTTCTGGGTTTCACGAGTTTCTAGATTGTTGGAAACTTATAAATTTTGGGTTTCTTGCAACTTAGAAACTAGTGTTTTTATGTTTATTTATTTATTTTTTAATTGTGTTATTTTTTTTATTTGATGGTAGCGGTAGATGATGGACCCGGTAAGGTTGATGATGGTTGTGGACAACGAGGACAAGTTGTGACTTTGTTGATGATGGACGATGATGGTGGGATTTGTGGACTTGTTGATAGTGGTGGAGCAGATCTGATGGTTTTTGTGGATGATTAAGTGTTTTTATTTTTTTATTTTTTGATTACTTAATATATTACACGGTATTTCAGTCCTTACATAAATTTAAAGAATATGTTGAATATTTTATAGAATCATGATGAGAGTATTTTGGTCATTTCACGATGTTGGATGGAAAATATTAACATTTTGAATGGAAAGTTAACGGCAGGAGGTAATTTACCTAATAAAAAAAATCGGGATCCGTTCACGATTACATTATTTTCAAGGGGTTTTTCATGATATCCCTAAATTTAATTTAACATCAATGAATCTCACCAAAAAAAAATCAATTTATTTGCATGCAATAATTACAAGTTTATAACATCCCTATAATCATATACTAAATAACTTAAGCTCAACAGAATGGATTAAATCACAAAATCATGAATCGAATACACATTCACTAACAAATAAAATAACAAACGATCATTAATTAAAATCATAAATAAAGAAAATAAAACCCATATGCGCAAAATCTAAATATTTAATAAATATAAATAACAAAAAAAAAAAAGAGTAATAATCACATTTATGCTCAAGCTCAACATAACTTAAAACCCTTGGCTTATCACAACATAACAGGCAACAAAGATTAAACATATAAACAACATCCATATTTTCAAGAATAGAAAAATAATAGAGGGGTGAAAATTAAAGAGCAAGAAAAAAAATTAAACATAAAACGAGAAGAATAAATTCAACACAATTAAATCTTATACCAGTGATGACATGTAACACTAAAAGGAGCGACAGTCGATGATGAGTCAACCATGAGGAAAAGGGTAGTTGTCGAAGGTGCGATGGTGAGGCAAATTGGTCTGGTCTCTAGCCTATGAGAGAGAGAGGTAGAATCATGGAGAAGAAGAAGAAGCTCTGCTCTAACCATAGTTTTTTCTTCTTCTTTTTTTTTTAATTTTTTTTTTCAAATGCGTAGAAATAACATCATTTTGGTTATTAAAAAAGTAAATGACCAAAATAACATCATTTTTTAGGAGTCCAAAATGACGTCAATTTGGACTTAGACTTTTGGTGAAAAAAAAAAAAAAAAAAAGCATTGAGTGGCTATGCATCGCCTAGCTCGAGTTAGCCACTTAGGCGGCCCAACTCGGTCTCCTAGATGCCCAATTGCCTACAACATCAACTTCCATGAAATTGATGCAATTGGTGCCTATAGACCTCCTAAGTGTTCGAGTTGGGTAGGTTTTGTTGATGTAAAAATCTAGTCAACACTGGTTCTTAAGCTCAAGACTGCAAATCAATGAAAAATAGAATAAAAGCAAAAGAATAGAGACAAAGAGGAAGAGATTAGACGCAGATTTTACGCGGTTCGATCAAAGGGAAGGTCTACGTCCACGGTGCCAGCTCCGGTTAAGGGCTGCAGTCATTGTTATTTCTATATTTTCTGGGTACAAAGAGAGAGAGCAGAAAAAATTATCCCCTTTTACTATGATTTTGCTCCTATTTATAGAGAGGGAGAAGTACTACAGTAATGGAAAAATGTTAAATGCATATTACAATTGTCAAAGTCTTCTGTCAAAAAGTCTAAGTCTTCTGACACTACCCACGCTGTAGTGGTTGAGTAAATCACACTGCCACTGATCTGGAATAGTTGGCCGTGCACATCACGTCATCGCACGAGTTGGAGCTACTCTGGGCAAGTTGATGACTTGATGAACTAATGCCTGCGAGCTAGGAGCTGAGAGCTCGAGCTGAGCATCTTGGGAGCTAAGAGCTGGAAACTAAGCGTCCTAGGAGCTAAGAGTTAGGAGTTGAGCATCCTAGGAGCTGGAAGCTGGAGCTGATAGTCTTGGAGGCTGAGCATCCTGGGAGCTGGGAGCTCATACTTACGAGCTGAGAGACGAGCTAAAGTGAGAAGTTGGTGAGCTATTAGAGAAGCTCACGGGAGGAGCTGGTGTGCTACTAGAGGAGCTCACGTGATGAGTTGATGAGCTGCTGGAGGAGCTCACGTGAGGAGGTAGTGAGCTACTGGAGGAGCTCACGGGAGGAGCTAATGAGCTACTGGAGGAGCTCACGATAACCAGCTGGGATTCTGCTGTTGGGCCAGTTCATTGGATCATTTTTGTTGGGCTTTTGAGCTTTTATCAGCCCATTTGATACAGCCCAAAAATACACACAACATAAGCCTCTCAGCTCCTTCTTTATTCTACGGACTGGGAGCTGAACTTGCTGGTAAAAACTATTGCATCTAGTATTGTCGTGCTGTCTCTTCAAGTTTTGCTTTGTGCTTTTATCTCACCAGGTCCTTGAATTTCCTGTGAACTGAAAAATAAAGTCATGCATTAGCAATAACAACCTCTCAAGCTATGTCTAGGTGGATCGTAACCTCAGTTGCGCTCAAAATGTCGGAACCCGAGCTTGTACAGCATGATATTTCACAAACTATCCAGAAGGTCGTACCTGATAACATAGTATAATTATTTACAAATTATATCCAGGAGGTTGTACCCGACGACAACATAAGCAATTGGGACTGTCCAGGGGGTCGTCACCTAACAACAGCGTAATAAGTAGAGAGCTATGCCCAAAGGGTCATCACCCGACAATATAGCTCAAGCTGCATAAACTTTTGGCCATAAAGATAATTATAAAGATAATTATAAAAATAATTATAGCACAGTAATATAATGTATTTATATTCAAAAATTGAATTTCACATTAAGTTACCGAACATAGAGCTGTAACTGTGAGGTGAAGCTCACTGTGTGTAGGGATTTCTCTTACAGCTAGTTCATGTTCCTAATTAGGAGCTCATCATGATTGCTGTCACGCTGTCTATTGAGGCCGTGGAGGTCGCTAGCTCATCTGTTGCACCACATAATCATTCAATCGACCTTGCTTAATAAGATTTTCAATGACATCCTCCAACTCCCTGCAATCCGAGGTGTTGTGTCCAACCTCGTTGTGATACTCATAGAACTTCTTCTGATTTCTGCTACGAATGGAAGATCTCATGGGATTAGGTTTCCCAAAGTCTTCCCTTTCCTTCTCAACCGCATAGATCTTGTCTTGAGTATCTGATAAGGTGCTGAAGCCATTGTGATGAGCTTGATGTTGAGGTCGCTCATGTCTGGCTATCTTGGCGACCTGATTGTCTGAGCCACTATTTCGACCTTTATTCCCATCATGATCTCTTTTCTTTGGTAGGTTGGAGCTATTGGTTTCTCCCTCTTGGTTGGGTTGCTTTAAGCCGAAGGCTTCTTCCCACTTGATTTCCTTGGTAGCTCATTCATAGAACTCGCCTAGGTTCTTGACTGGAGACTTGTATATATTTTCATACAACTTTCCATCCTTGCGAAGGCTAACTGAGATCGCTGTCAGAATAGTTTCGTCTAAAGGATTGTCTACCCTGTTGACCTCGCATCTGAACTTGGCAAATAATCTTTTAGCGATTCACCTCATCGTTGGAAGACTATTGTGAGGTGACATGGTGGTACAAGCTGCTTCTTTAAAGTCTTGTACTGGCTTACGAATTTTCTTTACAATTCTTTTGAGTTGTCTATGTTGCGAGCTATGAGATTTTGAACCAGATCCGTGAAATATTCCATAGTGTTGCTAGAAAAACACGGCATTTGACTAACGGATCAGTGGTTTGAAGATCCATCTGGATGTTGAATGCGTCTAAGTGATCATAAGGGTCGCTATCCCCGTTGTATTGAGGGATATTGAGACCTTAAACCTTCTTGGGAGAAGTCGCGTCTCAATTTCTCTAGTAAGGGGGTCCATTTTTCCATACTGATCATGCTGATTCGTGGAGTCTGGGCGTGCTTCGAGCTGGTGAATTCTCTGAAGCAGCTCTTTTATCCTTAGGTCATGAGACCTGTGCCTCTTGAGCTTGCAACCTGGGAGGTGGTAATCTGGGACATTTACTTGACTGACCCTTCGTGAGCTATTAGATCGTTGCGACATTTCATGTCATGGATGACTTGCTCCCTCTTCTCGAGCTCATCGTCCTTTAGCTCTTAAATACGAATGGGATGGACGAGCTGAGTTGGGAGGTTACAACTCGTCTCTTATGTGCCTTTCACGAGCTAGCACTTTCTCTTGTTGTTGACAGGCTTCTTTGGGAGTCCTAGCCTCAAATCTCGGCGTGTTTTGTGCTTGGGCCTGTGTCAGCGTCCTCAATGCATCTGCGAGCTGCTGCATTGAATTCTCCAGTGCCTCTTATCGCTGGTACTGGATCTGAAACCTCTAGACTATGAGGACTACCGGATCTAGCTGGCGAGGGGCTGGTGGGATTTCATCTCCAGCAGCACCGTCTATAGGAACAACAACTTCCCTTATTGGTTGGTTAGCGACCGCTGCGTTGGAGCTTCTAGCTCTTCGTTTTGCCATGACAGACTGAAGATTTGGAGAAATCTGCAGTTTGGGCCCTTACTCTAGCGCCAAAATATTAATGTAAAAATCTAGTCAACTCTAGTTTTTAAGCCTAAGACTGCAAATCAATGAAAAATATAACAAAAGCAAGAGAATAGAGACAAAAAGGAAGAGATTAGAGGCATATTTATGCGGTTCGGTCAAGGGAAAGGCCTACGTCCACGATGCCGGCTCCGGTTAGAGGCGATAGTCACTGTTATTTTTATATTTTCTGGGTACAAAGAGAGAGAGAAGAGAGAGAGCAGAAAAAAAATCATCCCCCTTTACTATGATTTTGCTCCTATTTATAAAGAGAGAGATGTACTATAGTAATGGGAAAACATTAAATGTATATTACAAATGTCAAAGTCTTATGTCAAAAAGTCTAAGTCTTCTGATACTACCCACGTTGTAGTGGTTGAGGAAATCACGCTGCCACTGATCTGGAATGGTTAGCCATGTACGTCATGCCATCCCGCGAGCTAGAGCTACTCTGGACGAGCTGGAGCTCATCCAAAATGAGCTCACGAGGTCATTTTAGGCTAGCTGATGAGCTGATGCCTGCGAGCTGGGAGCTGAGAGCTCGAGTTGAGCATCCTGGGAGCTAAGAGTTGGGAGCTGAGCATCCTAGGAGCTTGAGCTGATAATCTTAAGGGCTGAGCATCCTGGGAGCTAGGAGCTCATACTTATGAGCTAAGAGACGAGCTCACGTGAGGAGCTATTGGAGGAGCTCACGAGAGGAGCTAAGGAACTGTTGGAGGAGCTCACGAGAGGAGTTGGTGAGTTGTTGGAGGAGCTCATAGGAGGAGCTAATGAGCTGCTGGAGGAGCTCACAGGAGGAGGTAGTGAGTTGTTGGAGAAGCTCACGGGAGGAGCTAGTGAGTTGCTGGAGAGGCTCACGATAACCAACTGGGCTTCTGCCGTTGGGCCAGTTCATTGGATCATTTTTATTAGGCCTTTGCACTTTTATCAACCCATTTAATGCAGCTCAAAAATACACACAACAGATTTTAAAGCACTGGTTTTAATAGAAAAATAGTAGAATTGGAATCCTTGACCTCTTAGAAGTTGAGATTGAAAGAGGGTATTCATCCAACCATACCAAAGGATGATGCGTATACAATTTTCTTTTTGAAACATCCTTTAAGAAACTTTTATATCAAAAAAATACATTAATATCATATTATTAGTAAGGATAAAATGAAGTAAGGTATAAAATTAAAGTATTCTATACTCTACACTTGCTATCCGACCGTTGTTTATATTCATCAACACAGTGAAAAAAATACAAAATAAATTCATTAATCGAAAGTAATGTAATGATCGATTAATGACAAACATTATAAGTTCTTACATATTTTTAACCCTTAAAATAAATTTATTAACTCTTAAATTTAATATTTGTGAATTGACTGAAGTTATTTTTGGTGAAGTAGGTTAAGAAGCTTGCAGTAAAATTTATGTTGCTGGTTCTCAACTATCATTTACATAAATACGTTGACGTGTCTTATTTCCACAATATGGAAAATTGGACTTCAAATAAAACGCTTGCATAGAAAAAGTATTCATGGTAGACCAAAAGCAAAGTTAGATGCCGCCTTTACCTTCAAAACCAAAACATATTTATTATGATGGGACATGTGTCGTTAGACGGAAGTCAAGGAAGAAGTTTTTTTTAACACCCATCAACACGAGAAGCGTACCTAACAAAAGGGTGGAGGCGGCGTTGGGATACACAGTGTAAAGATAACGAACATCGCGGTGGCCCGCGCTTGAATAAGCAAAAGAAAAAAACAAAACCAGGAAAAGCATTTCGAAGGGAACCACGACTCTTTGTCATCATCTCATGTGGATTGCTAGAGATTTTGAAGCCCTTAGAGCTAATTTGCAATTTATTGTAGTATTGTTCATGGTAGATTTAATTATGTTTCTTGTATTAGCTTCATATAGAAGATCTCTCTTTAATTTACTTGTATTTGGTATATGGATATACACCATTAATGCAGTACATTTGAGGCTAGTATTCATGTTTTCATTTAATAAACTTTGCATTTTGATGGTTCCAACTTTTGTAGGATTTTAGGATTAAATTTAATTAGTTATTTTAACCCAAAAATGCCAAGTATTATCTGTAGGTAATGCCATTGATTGAGCTATGGCAAGCTTTGAAATATTTATATACAAATATCTTTTATTCCGTTCTTCAATTAATTATTTACATAAAATGTTTATGATTTGAATATTCAAGCTAATTGGAATCTAAAAATGAGTGATTTTTATATTTAAAAAAATGAATTGATTTTTTATTTGTTTTTAAAGACTTAGAATCAATGGGTAAAAAACTTTTAAAGTAAATTGGGTAGTAGTTAGTAGTTAGACCATCGGTCACCCTTTGTTTCTCTTGAGATGGAGGATTCTACACTAAAAAAGTCTCATAATATTGTGGACACCCCTCTTTTTGTGGGTTGACCCCTTCTTTTTCTAAGAACTAATCTCTGAACCACATCACAACGTCTCTGTTAGGATTTATTTTATATTTTTTATTGTGGGTTTACATATTTAATAACAATTATATTATGAGTTATCTATTTTAATAGAGTCAAATAAGTGATATATTAATTGGACTCTAGAGATATTTATTGGGTACGAACTTTTATGTGTAAAAACCTAATACTAATCAAATTAGGGTTAATGGGAACCTAATTAGAGCAGTATATAAAGAACATTATAGAGGGTTATGGTCCCCAAGTCAAATCAATATAATTTTGCTCTCTCTTTTCTCTTTACCCATTCAAGAAGAAGACCATTGAGCAACCAAAAAGATTTGATTGTGGAAAACATAATCCTACTCAAGTTTGTCAACATGGATTCAAGTATGTTTTCTTTACAATAATGTTTAATGATTTAATATGAGTTTCTAGATTATGGTATAGGTTTTCACCTATTAAAATTTATTCAATAAGTGGTATCAGAGCCTCTTCATATTGAATCATTGAAGAATTAATTAGTTTGGTTTATTATTGTTATAATTGATGCTGAGTTCTGCTATTGCGTGTGGGAATCTCCACGGAATCAAAATAGCCAGAAGGGCTCCTTCAATCTCCCATTTATTTTTTGCGGACGACAGCCTGGTGTTCTCTCGCCCTTCACTTGAAGAGGCATTAATCTTAAATGAAGTTTTTCGTATTTATGAGCGTGCTTCTGGTCAATCGGTAAACCTATCCAAGTCTGCCATCGCGTTCAGTCCTTCTGTCTCAGTTGCATCTCAATCTCTTATTGTAAATGTGCTTCAGATGAGTGTGGTTCCTTCCCATCGATTGTATTTAGGTCTTCCTGCTTCTACTCACCACAACAAAAAATATCTTTTTGCGGGGATTAAAGATCGAGTTTGGCAGAAATTGCAGGGTTGGAAATGTAAGCTCTTTTCAGAAGGAGGGAAAGAAATCCTCATCAAAGCTGTTGCACAGGCAGTGCCTTCTTATGCCATGAGTTGCTTCCGGATTCCTTGTTTTATTGTTTCTCAAATTCAGCGTCTGATAGCTAACTTCTGGTGGTTGGGGGGGGAGGGGGTCCAATTCCCATAAAAAAGTGCACTGGGTCAGCTGGAGGGCTAAATGCTTTCCGAAAGAAGATGGAGGCCTTGGATTCCGCGATCTTTATGCATTCAACCAGGCCATGCTTGCCAAACAAGGGTGGCGTTTAATGAATAACCCTTCCTCGCTTGTTGCTAGAGTATTTAAAGCCAAATATTTCCCTCACTCCTCCTTTCTGGACTATCAGGTTGGCGGTGTGCCTTCATTTGTTTGGAAAAGCATTCTCTAGGGTCGTGAGGCTCTTACTCGGGGCTTCAGATGGCGCATAGGTGATGGTAGCAGCATTTCAATTTATGAGGATAATTGGATCCCTCGTCCGCTGGCGTTCAGAGTTTCTTCCCCTATGCTTCTTCCACGTGGAACTATTGTGTCCTTCCTTATTTTTGAGCCAGGACGATGGGCTGAAGATCGGGTAAGGATGTATTTTCTCTCCGAAGAGGCTGAATTAATTCTGAACATTCCTCTTAGTTCCTTCCCTATTCTGGATTCATTTATGTGGCATTACGATCGGCATGGTCAATTCTCTGTTAAGAGCGCATATAAACTTGCCTTCAAAACCATGGATTTTGGATTAGCATCATCCTCTTCGGGATCTCTGTTTTTATGGAAGAAGTTATGGCATCTCCCCATCCCTGGTAAAGTACG
This sequence comes from Dimocarpus longan, assembly GCA_022984855.1. NCBI lineage: Eukaryota > Viridiplantae > Streptophyta > Magnoliopsida > Sapindales > Sapindaceae > Dimocarpus > Dimocarpus longan. The sequence continues at coordinate 22,935,057 of CM041024.1, forward strand.
GATTTTCTATTGGCGAGCTCTAAAAGGTATCCTTCCTACTAAAGCCCTTCTTCTTCAGCGAAAGATTTCCTCCAATGGTGTCTGTCCTCTGTGTGTTTCCGAAATTGAATCGGTTGATCATGCTTTATGGTTGTGTAAAGTGGTGCGTGCTAGTTGGGGTTCCTATCCTTTGCGTCATGATCCTAGTTTCTGCAGATTGAAATTTATGGACTTCTTGGACCGTCTTGCTTTCCTGTTTTCCTCAGTTGATGCTAATTTGGTTGCTCAGTTCATTGTGGCAGCGTGGTTAATTTGGTTTAAATGAAATACAAGTATTCACAATGCTCCATCTGAGCGCTCAGTGGATTGTTGGCTTAGAGTAGGTAAGTGGCTGTCTGAGATTGCTACTGTTCGTGATTCTTCTTCTGCCAGTGGGCTACTAACTTCTCAGGTATCGTGAACCTGTCCCCCTGTTGGTGCTTTTAAAATTAATTGTGATGCAACGTTGAATATAAGCAATCGAAAGGCTGGTCTGGGGGTTATAATTCGGGACCACTATGGAGTTATTATTTTGGCAGCTGGTTTTTCAGTACGCCACGTTTCAGAGGTTGTTGTTGCTGAAGCTTCTGCGGTTCTTAAAGGGATTCGGCTTGCTATCTGTCACAAGTTTCTTCCAGCCGTAGTGGAGTCTGATGCCATCAATGTGGTCAATCTTTGTAATGGAGAGTCCTCGTCTCTTCTAGATAAAGCTAATATTGTTAATGATATTAAATCCCTCATGACTGTCCATCATTTTTGCCCCATTTCTTACGTCGCTAGGGAGTTCAATAAGGCTGCTCATCACATAGCTAATTGGCCTTTAGGGTTCAATAGTTCTACTGTTTGGAGGAGGTTTTTCACTCCCTGGCTGTTGCAGATTGCTGCATTGGATGTTTCTTGTCCCATTTGATGTGGGGGTTTGTTTCTTTGTCAAAAAAATATATATATATATATATAATCGGATAATGGTTTTTTTTTTTTTTTTTTACGTTAAATATATATATAGTTTATTGATGTTTTTTTTGTTTCATCACTGTCATCGTTTTTTTTTTTTTTTTTTTTTTTGTCTTCTAGATTCAGTCAAAAACCATGGGTCCTGCGTTAAATATATATATATATATATATATATTGCATGGTCACCGTTTTGTCTATATACACTGTATTGTTAAAAGTCATAAGTTTTGTTTGATTGTATATTGTAAAAAAAGTTTTAGATATCTCACGGGTTTGCTTATGGTATGTGTCCATTGGATGCTAGTTTCTATTTTGTTTTGGTTTACTTGTTCCATGTGGTGACAGTTTTGTTGATTGATTTGCTTGACTTGTGACCACCCTTTCCAATTTTGGATTTAGAAATATTTGGTGGTCATTGACTTACTTTTGCTTATGATATTAGTTATATATATATTAGTGCCAGTGTATATATAAAATCAACAATGAAAGTATAATAATTAAATTGATGATAGTTTTATTTTGGTTTGAAAATATCAGTTTGTAAATATATGTTACAAAATACATTATAAAATTGATTGCAACAATTATATTATATTGTTTTGGTTCAGAAATTAAGAAAAAAAATAGTCTAATATTTCAAAATAAATCAAATTGAAATTATATGTTGCCAAAGTTATCTCTATAATATAAATTTGTTTATTTTAAAATATTAAGATATGTATGTCTATTATTTATGTGAATAATGATCGATCCAAAGAAAGATTGTTGTTTAATCAAATAATAGGCATACATATGGTAATAAATATGTGACGATTATTAGGTTTTTCATGTGAGTAATAAGTTGATCCAAAGAAAGACTTACTACTTAACATGATTAATTGTTAATATTTGATTACTACACGGAGAGTACCACTTACAGTTGATATTTCTGTCTAAAGGCTAAATGTCAATGTTGTGTTAGGTATCTTGTTTTAGGACCCACCATTATGAGAATCATTTAATCATGTCATGTATGAATTTATTAATTGATATTTTTTTGTGTGTTATAACATGATTATTGATTGTGAGCTTGTATTTGATTTTATTCTCGATTCAGTTACTTCTGCTTCAACAATATCTGTCAATATTAATTCTATTCCTGTGCTTAATGACACGAATTTTAAGAATGAGAAAGAAAATGTTATAATTGTTCTCGATTGCATGAATCTTGACTTTGAGCTATGACAAGCTTTGAAATATTTATATACAAATATCTTTGATTTCGTTCTTCAATTAATTATTTACATAAAATGTTTATGATTTGAACATTCAGGCTAAGTGGAATCTAAAAGTGAGTGAATTTTAATGTACTTAAGTGATTTTTATATTTAAAAAAATGAATTGATTTTTTATTTGTTTTTATAGACTTAGAATCAATGGGTAAAAAACTTTAAAGTAAATTGGATAGTGGTCAGTAGTTAGACTATCGATCACCTTTTATCTCTCTTGAGGTGGAGGATTCTATACTAAAAAAGTCTCGTAATATTGTAGACACCCCTCTTTTTATGGGTTGATCCTTTATTTTTCTAAGGGCTAATATCTAAATCACATCACAACGTCTCATCATAATTGGTTTCGTTATACCTTGGGTTGGTCCCAATTATTACAAAAAAAAAAAAAAAAAATCCTCTAAAAATATTATATTAATGGTAATGGACTCCACCAAGTCCCTAATACATTTTCATTTGATTGTTTCAAATTTAATATTCTTGTATTTTTTTTTTCGTAATTGTTTTAAATCTTATTTGTCTCTCCTTACTTATAAATAGAATCAAATTTATCTTAAAAAATTGAGTAGTCAACTAAATTAAAATTTAAATGAATTTGGATATTGGCTTTGATGTCTCACACAATTCTTGTGGCATGATTTCTAATTGACACAAACTATTTTACAGAAGATTTGTACTCTTACAAGTAATTAGAATTTGCACAGAAATTAAAACATATGCAATTTTTTACTTTGAACAATAACTTTTGAATGTTTATCTATCTAGAGTTAGTGCATTGTACACATTGATAATCTATTCTCCTAATATCCAAACTGTCATATGTTTTTCTTTACTTGAAAGCAATCTTTCTCTAGTTTCAATTTAGTTAAAGAAAAACAAAATGCAAACAAGACAAATACAAACAATATCATTTACTTGACTAACACGTGAATGGTTGGGAGACCGTGATTGGAGGGTCAATATTGGATTTACAATAAACTGGTCAATATTGGATTACTATAAACTGGCCAGGATTTTTTATTTTATTTTATTTTTAAGTATTAAACTGGTCAATTTTTTTTTTAAGAGATAATTAAACTGGTAGACTGGTCAGTTTCGTTATTATGAGAACGTTGGTTATGGTATCCATGATCTTTTCAAACTGGAAGACTCTGAATTATTGTTAAGAAAACCACAAGTTGGAGGCCTTTAACATTATAAAAAAAGTTCAATTTTTTTTTTTTAACATTTTAAAGTATATATTATATAAACAGTATTTATCTATCAAACTCTTTTGGGAGAAACACTGACACGTTATTAGAAACTAACACTCCCATAAATGGGAGGGGATAGAGATTCCTTAGGCTTCTCCAATGAATGCACCAAAATGGTGTAATCATCAAATTGATATTGCACTATTCATAACATCAAATATATTTTTTATTTATAAATTAATTTAATTAAAAATATGTATTAAATTATTATAAAATATATATTATTTAAACTATTTTGTTGAGATCTTTAAAATAAGTATAATATTGAATATATTTTAATATATTTTTAAAATTTTAATATATATTGACTTAAGAAATATATATAAAATATTCTTTGAATATGTCATTTACATCAATTTAGTATAAAGTACATTGAAATATAAGAAAATTTGATATAAATATTAAAATTATGTAAAATTTGACATCCACACGTCCGAGATGAACTTAAAGAGAGGAAAAATCCGAGGCAATCCGAGACAACGACCCTAAATGAGATAAAACAGCCAAACAATTACACAGAGATGAGTTCATTCCGAGTTTATCTCATAAAGTCATGTATTTCGACTCTCTCTTCCATGCTCGCCTACCTTATAATATAATATTAATTAAAGAGAAGCGAAATAAAAATCAAAGAGGTGTATTTCAAAAAATAAAAAAATCAAAATCAAAATCAAAGAGAAGTGGACTTTGAAATGACATTCGGGTCGACAAGAACTACGATCTGCAGTCATCTCCCTTTCTATGCTACGTCAAGATTTTATTGGCGATGACGCAAACCACGAATTGTGGCAGCCAAAGTTGTTTGTACGAGCCACGCCCACCGATTTCTCAGTTGGTGATTAATTACAAAAATAATTAATTTAATAAATCAATAAAACAATTATTTAATATTTTAAAACATGGAAGGTTGCGTATGGATTAATAGAATAAGGACGAATTAATTTATTTAATTTTGAATTTATTATATATATGAAGCTATAAATTAATAATTTAAGATTTTTAAATTTGAAAATTTGAATAATAAATGATATAAAAAAATGGTTAGGTTATTTTAACTTAAATTTGTGATTTATTTTTTTAATTTTAAGATCTAATATTCACAGGCCTCCAATCCTATAACTTTAGACAATTTTTGTGATGACATCCAATTTTAACTCTATTAAAAGGTAAATTACACAAAGAATCCCAATGTTTTACTATATTATACACATATGTGACATTTGACTCTTTTAACACGTAAATCTCGTCTAATCACTTTGTAATTATACCAGGATCAATCAAACGATATCCAACTTGCGATATGAAAATATAGTTAACCTAAAATAACACTATTGGAGACCTACGATTCAACTATAACTCAATTCGAATATTTCTAGTACCATAAAATAATAAATCTGGGTGAAAATTTAATATAAACACAATTTAATATACTATTCAATCCGAAAAATATTCTAAAAATATTCCACGGTTATCTAAACTTCAAATTGACCATAAAACACTCTAATTGGATCCCTTACCTCTCAATTCTATGCTTCACGAAATTTTTGAATAGAGTTTAAGTCACGAAAACTCAATATTCGAAAAATAGTGCAATTTGATCGGAATCTTTCGGATCTCCTAAAACTCAATCAAACGGATTTTGTTTTATTTCGTTTAAGTTCCCTCAAGGTCCATGACCTATTTCGGATATTTTCGATTCTTAGGGCTCTTTTTCAAAACTCATTATTTATCCGAAAATGTTTCCGTCTAAAAATACTATTCATCGAAAATTTTCGTTTTTCGTCAAAACAAACTCCAAAATTTTCTATACCTTAATCTGGTCTTAAATCATTCTTTGGCCCTATTTCTAAATCAATATTCTCTATCCTATTCAGATACACGGAATATAATAGAAAATCAGGTTCGGGGTCTATCAAGTTCATTATAGATATATATGTTGTATGATGGTAATAAGAGATTTATCCTAGCATTCTGGATGTTTGGATAGCAGTTATTAGAGTATATATATTATGGTGATAAATATATTGATTTGGTAATTAGTAAATATGCCTAGAATTTGTGGTTGTTCATTATATTTGAAGTGTTTATGGATTAATAAATATTTGGTGATTGAGTTTTGATGTTTTTAGATGACATGAGTTTATGTTTTGATCAACTAGAATAAATATGGCATTATTTTGTTTGATTCCTGTTTAACATAAAGTGTAGAGTTTGGTAATGTTGATATTTTGAAACATAAAAGTTTGTGGAATTCATTAGAAGGATAAAATATAACTGAGGTAAATCCTATGCAATTCAAGTCCTTGGTGCTTAGATAACCTTCTGATTAATAGATATGATAAGATGAGATTAGTTATTATAAATGGATATAATTCCCTATTTTTGAAATAAAGATGAAATTTAATGGTTTAAGCCTCCCTTACAAAGATTTTAAGAGTTAAATATTAATCATTGTATAATATTTTACTTTAAAGTGTTGATTTTGAATCTATTTACAATTATAAGGTAATTTATGGATTCATACAAACTTATAGTTTAGATATATCTTTAATGAATTTTATCAAGTTTAGTGGTTAAAAATATTTTTGGTGGAATTTTATTTTTATTGGTAACGAATTTGATATAGATCTTCATTTTGAATATTCATTGCTCCAAGTTTCTTGTGGTTTAATTTGATTGGTTATTTTATATTCATTTGGGTGAAAGGAGTGGTAAAATTTCAAGAAAAATTTGATGACGAATTTTATTTTTATTCATTATGGAGAACTATAATATTAAAAAGGTAATAACATGAATTATTATTAGGTTAATATAGTGAATTCGAACTAAAGTAGCATTCAATAAATATTGTTTTCGATATATTATAATTTGGAACTATTACTTGTAGATATTTATGATTTTGAATTTTGGATGATAATATGAACTATATATATGATGTCTTTGAACATTCATGACTTGGAGTTTTTAAATTATTGAATTCTAGAGTATTAATAAAGTTCCAGATTGACTCTCGAAATGTGTGTGAAATTGTATGATTGTTTTGTGGATATTAATTTTTATGGTTTTGAATCTACTAATTTTTGCATACAAGAATTTGGAGAATGATTGAGAATAGGATTACTATAGTTATTGATAAGAAAATGAAAGCAATAGTTTTGGAGTTAGATATGTTAAATTGAGATGATTTGTAAATTTTGAATACTAAATTTTATTAGGGAGTATGAATTGTAAGACCTAAATCCTAATGAATCTAAAAGATTTATTAAAACTTAGTTTATTGCTATTAATTTAGTCCGACCCAAGTTTTAGAAATAAAATGATATACAGATAAATATGTTCTTGGTGGATATTTTTAAAAGAAATCAAGAAAGTTGGATGCAAAAAAAAAAAAAAAAAAAAAAAAAAAAGACCATAAAAGAAAGGTGGGGGGTAAAATGCAAAAAGGTAAGTTAAAGATGGATACAAATGGTGTGTCCAAGAATTGAATGATAAAGTCGTGTGATAATGACCAATATTTTATTTAGAAAAATGACAAGTGTCAAAGGTGGAAGTATGGTAATTAAGATGGTGGCATTTTTAATGAGAAGATGGACTGATGTTATACACAAGGTTAATAAGCAAAAGCAAAAGAGACAAAATGGGGTGTCTAACCAAGAAAGTCAAATTAGTGGAGAAATATATATTTATATCTATATATATGTGTGTGTGTGTTTATCCATGAGAAGCTTGAAGCAGTGCGATATTTTTGTTATATATAGATATACAAACCTTTGGCAAAGTAATCACACTAGACGAGTAGATAAGGAAAAAAAAAAGCTAAGAGAAAAGAAGAAAAGAATAAGGAAAAGAAGAAGAGAGAGGAAAAAAAATAGGACAAATTTCTATATGAGTGGTCTGAATACTTGAGTGTCTGATTTATTTAAATAAATGATTTTTATTTCAAAGAGATTTGAAATCCAAAAAATTAGTTAATTTTTTCATAAGTTTTAAATTGAGTTTATGTGATTTTAGACTAGATCCGGGATGATGAGGAATTAGATGAGAATCCATATTTGATCCAGATTTCTGTGAGTAAATTATTTATTTAAATTAAATTAATTATTTACAGTTATATATTTCAAATTTTATTTATATAATTGTTATTAGAAGAAAATTATTTAATTAGTATATTGATTTATTGATAATATATTATGATTTATGATTTAATTATAGAATATTTATTATTGATAATTATATTTATATTCAGAAATTGAGTTATACAATTTACATATAAAAATGATTTGGGATTTGGAAACAAATAAAATGAGATTTTTATAATACTAATAGTTTACCCTCCCCTCTAACGGTCAAACAAATTACACATGTATGAGTCTTAAATTGCCAAACACGTATATGACAAATGTTGGAAAAGTCATTAAGTTGCCCAGCACGTGTATCTCATATGTTATCTCTCACTCTGCGTGTGTGTTGAGTATTTTCACTACGAATAAATAAATTTCTCTTAATACTAGTTGGCGTAGCTTTTCGATTATTGATATTGTATACTAAGATTGATCAGTACAAAAAGATATTTACAGAACACTAGATTTATGTAAAGAGATTCCAGAAAGTTTTACATATTATAAAGTTTCATATTTTATATTATTAAAATTATAAAAATAATTTATATAGAAGTTTATAGTTTTACTACGATATGAAATTTATATTCAATTTTATTTTTAAATATTATTGCATATGAATCATAGAGAATTGTTTCTTTTACCAGTGATATTTGATGTTTTATTTAGAAATATTTTTAAAAATTTATTAGCATTCATTTTTTATAAAACTCATTTTTTTAAGTATTCGATGCAGGTTTATGTAGATTATTGCATGTCGTGAGAAGGATCATATGGTTATGACAAATGCATTAATAATATTTTTATGCAAAAACATTTTTGCATCAGAGCATATTATTTTTAATTAATCAGATTTCGTAAATGTGTTTCTAGAATAATTTTACAAATAAAATATCTTTTTCAAATATTTTATAAATATTTTGATTATTGAGTTTATGAGTCTAACACTAGAAATGTATAGCTTTTCGATTTGTTCAGATTAAATTTTATAAAGTGACTATATGATTTATTATGATTTTTCTAAATGATTTTCAATAAATCTAGATTTCAATTAGAAAGATGTTAGTTTTCACTGAATCCCTATGGATTCGAGATAAGAGTTTAGATGGATCTTGTCACTTCAAGTTTTGATAGAATTAAGATTAAAATTCCTTTCCAAATCATATCAATCACTATAATTAGTTTTAGAACTATAGGTTCTGAGTAAGTTGTTATCATATCTTAATTTTATAACATATTATAAAAGACCCAACATAAAATCACTACCAAGAAACCTTAACAGTCGCTGTGGCCTAGTTCCCATATCTAACAACTCACACCACTATTAAACCCATGTCATCACCGAAAAGGTGATGACTTAACCATAGAACCAACATATTTTAATCATAACATAAGACATAGGATCGTTGTACATATATTTGATCAAATAATCCATAGTAAATACATATATGTATGAAAATACATATCTCAATGCTTTAAAATCTATAAATAGAAAATATAATCTTTTAATGTATTTACAAACCTAAATTTCACGATCTATAATCCTAAAATTATGAACAAAAGTTAGTATGAAAGATCTTCAAGTCTCTATTCACCTTCAATGAAGAGATATGTTTTGAAATCTACATACTAAGGTTCGAGATGGATTCTTTTCATATCAAATTCAAGTTAATTTAATTTTTCTCAGTCTTTTTCATTTGTAATTTTGGAACTTTTGGTTCCAAAATATAAATAAATTGTAATCTAGAACTAAAGTAAGGATATGAAACTTCAGGTTTCAAGATCTAAATAAAATTGAGAATAACTTTATTGATAATTTAGAACTTCTGGTTCTAAATTTAAAATAAAATACTAAAATCCAGACTCAATTTGTTTATCAAGAATCCAATTAATTAAAACAAATTTGATGGAATCATTATGTCATACCAAAAATACAAGAACATAACTTTACAAGACCAAATTCGTTCGATCTTTGCTTATTTAATTTTTCATAACCCAAGAAAGCTAAATTGCTTTTTGCGTATATATATGTGCATAACACTGGCTTCATACATAAAATACAAACTTGTATATTATATTGTCTTTTGTGTCTAGATTCATGGTCTAAGACACTTTTTCTATAAAATAGATAAGGACCGATTATATTATTTTAGACAACTATAATTTATTTAATATATATAATTGCCCATATTGAGTGTGAAAACCTACAAAATTTAATTAAAATTTTTAGTTTCAAATAAATTATGTAATACCCTCTCTCAAAGATATTAATGTACTTATGTACGTAATAATGAAATATATAAATATGCCTTCATTAGTAAAACAACAAAAGAAATTTAAGTATTTAGTAGTGAAAATTTAATATTTATAAATTTTTAGAAATAAATTAAAATTATAAAAGTTGGAGAATATAAAAGAAAAATGTCAGATATTTATTAAAAATGGCAGAATGGTAAATAAGTGAAAAGGATAAGGATATTATAGAAATAGAGAACTCTTTAGAACGTGGTAAAACTATAATTTTAAGAAAGTTTGAGGGTTAAAGTCAAGCTTGACCCACGCTTATAAATAGGCATGAGTGGTGAGTCGGTGAGAGGGAGAGAAAAACTGGTGAGAGTGGAAAGAGAATGAGAGAGAGAGACATCGGTGGAGTGAGGAGTAGAACTACCGTCGCTGATCCAAAACTAGATTCCCGTCGCCGTGAAGGCGAGCTGGCTACTGAAAAGTGAAGAACAGATCTAGAGGGAGAATCAAGCTAGATCTGGTAAGGATTAAGTAGTAAAGTTAGTTGTTATGGTTTTGTTTTGGTGAAGAATCTGTTAGGAACAGTCTAGGTTTCATTTGAAAACCAATGAGGATTTTGTGCATAGATCTGGAGCTAAAGCAACAAGCTGGAAAGCTAGGCAAAAAGGCTGAGAGAAGCTTGGTAAATAATGTAGTTAAGGAAATACATTAATTTGAGGTTGTTTGTGATTTAGAATGAATGAGCTCGATCATGGAGCCTGTTGAGGTCGCGACCTGGGTGAGATTGAGAGCTAATAGTGATTATAGCCAGGTCAAGCTAGTTGAAGTTATGAGTTGAGCAAGGCCGTGAATCGAGCTGAGCTCTAAGAAGATAGTAGCTCGCTATAATAGGCATGCTGAGCGAGCTCGATGAGTTAGGATTTGCCCTTAGTCTGGGCTGAGCTGAATGGAGGAGCTCGTTTGAGCTAAGCTGAGTGAAAGGGCTCGCATGGATTAAGCTGGAGCTCGCATGGGTAGGTTGAATGCGAGCTAGAGCTCGTAGCTCAAGTGGAGAGGGGCAGTGCAGCTCGAGTAAAGTAGAGCTGATAAAGTCGATTTGAAGTAACTCGTGAGCTAAGATTTCTTTTGTGTAACCAAGTGTAGGTGGGCATAGCGAGTTGAGGACGTTGCTGAAAGCAGAAGTGAAGTGATTTGGGAAGCAAGTTGTGAGTATTCAAACATTTTTATTAAATGACTTTCAGTTTATTATGCAAATACTTTATAACTTTCATTTCATGTTTTAGTTTATAAAAAAATTTAAATTGTTTATTTTAGATGGTATGCAATATATATATATATATATATATTTTGTTTTATAGTATGAAAATGAAATTTATTTGAATTGTAGGAAAAAAAAATTTTCAAACCTAGTGGACGGCCTGAACATTTATAGTGTGACCTTCTAGCTTAGACCCGACCAAAATACCCTACAATGTATAACAAGTGTTGGGAGGATTAGTCTTGCTAACATTGGAGGGATAGAGTCTGTCAATCACCCTCTACAGTTGTAGGGTATTTCTCGACGCACGGTAAGCGATGATTGTTCTGCCACACATGTATACGAGACGTCTTAGTAACTTGTTATGGTAAACGATGATAGTCTTTGTGCCACATAACCCCCCCCCCCCCCCCCCCACTATACTGAGCGGAGCTGGTTCGGCCGCTTTTGTAGTTTTAGCTTCCTTGGGTGGCCATTAAAGATTTTTAGAAAAGCTAGTATACCATTAAAAACAGATATTAGAAAGAATTTATTTTTAGAAATATTAAATAGTTTTAAACAACTTACTAAAACTTATAGAAATTTTATAAAAACCCAAAATTTTTAGAAATAAAATTATTTTAAAGAAAAATATTTTCAAAACGTTTTCGAGAAGAAATTTTTAGAGCAAATGTATACACACTCACAGAGCTTTATAGCTCATAATATTTTTATTTCAAAATCTCTCCAGGTATAGGAACATGTGATTAAGGTACTAGCGTGCCATGTTCAGACTAGGTGAGCCCGACAGACTTGTGCAAAGTTCGCAATTTAAACTTAATCATGTAATCTGCATGTTTTCGGATTTATGAATAGATATTTTAGCACTTCATTAAATGCATGCATGTTTTAGATATTTATATTTTTATAATAATATTTTAAATTATGTGCTTATCTGCTGTACACTTGAAATGAAATTTTAAAATGAATGAATTTTATATGCTTAGAGTTTGAGAGATAGTTACGGGTTCGTTCTACGATATCTTTTTGGACCTCATTAGTTAGGCTTCAAAAATGTTTCATGGGGTGCCGACAGGATTGCTGGATTCGTTAGAGAAAATCTGGGTCGGTCCTATCAAATTAGCACTATAGAACTTTTTGTTTTAATAGATAAATGTATATGAATTTCTAATTTTAATTAAATTGAAAGTGTAAAACTTTTGGTTCTAAACAAATTTACAACATAGAATTTCTAGTTCTAATAAAATCGAAAATTTAGAATTTCTGATTCTAATTAAATTGAGATTATAGATCTTCTGGTTCTATTTGAAAACTTGAACTTTTAGTTTTAATTTTTACTTACAAACTTCATATTACAAATAAAAAAACTAAAAGGAATATCATATAAAATAAAATATCAAAACTTAAGTTCAATAATATTAAACTTAATTTTCAATACAGAAGATCCAAAAACGGGAATGCCCATATAATAATGTTCATAAAATTATTTGATCAAATACCAAGAACATTGATATCTCACGGAGAGCAAAATTGTATATATATATATTTATATATGTATATATATATTATATTTTTTGTATAGTACATAAATAAAAAAAAAAAAAGTTGTATGAAATTTTTCTTTGTTTCGTCTATGGTATACGTAGTATCTCTTTTTGCATCAATCAAACTAGTAAAACAAATTTTTTGATTTAATCTTTTCTCTTTATACAATTAATCAAATTATGCAAACAATGTATAGATTTGAAGCTCTTAACATATATTTTTAAAACAAAATCTATATTGCATATGTTTAAATAAACATATAAACCAGAATAACAAAAAGAAGAAAATCAATTAAACTTGAAGAAAAACTTATTTTGGATCTAACATAATATCCATTTTCATAATATTGACATTTATACGAAACACCTATATTAATAAGATTATTTGAATAAAATAATAGGAATAGATTATATGAATGAAATATCTCATGTCAAATTCATGCTGATAACGTGTTATAAAATAAAACTTAAAAGCAATGAATATAAAATAATAATCAAATAAGAGAGAACAAACAAAAATAAGAGAGAAAGAAAGAAAATAATTCAATTGATATATTTTTGAATGATTATGATATAAACCTATTTATAGGTAAATTGAGAGAATCATTTTCATAGTAAATTAACAATAAAATAGGTTATTTCGTAATGGAATAACAATAAATAAGGTATAAAATATTTCAAAATAGAAGTGGTGTTAAATCATAGATTCATAACATAAATTGATTTTTGAATAAAATATAATGGGATGGAATCAATAGCCAAGAAATATTACACAATCTTGGACAAACTTGTGAACTCTTAGATGATGATGAGTTGGGTGGCTAAGATGCACTCATACCATTAACGACAATAACATATATACACTCCAAATAAATCTGTTATCTCTATCTTTCCTCTAAAAGGCATTATCTTTTCTCTTTCATTATTAATAGAAATTAATTAATTTTTTTTCTTTCTTCTCTCCCAAAAGTGCTCTTTCTCTGTGCTATTTATGCACTTATACCAGAAATGACAATCACATATTTACACTCCAAATAAATATGTTATCGCTTTCTTTCCTCTAACAGACATTATCTTTTCCCTTTCATTATTAATAGAAATTAATTAATTTTTTTCTTTCTTTTTTGCCAATATTACTCTTTCTCTCTCCTATTTTCTTTTCTGCACTGCATTTCCCAATTTCTTTCAAACTTTTCATTTTCTCGAGCAAGCTAAATCTTGAAAATCTTGAACACCATTTTAATCATGAGAGGTTTTTCATTATCAAACTCATACCTCATCAGCATACTTTACAAAATATAAATCTTACCACCTATGGATGACTTCTTATTCAATCCGATAATTTTTCAATATTACCACCGATAGATGACTTATTATCTAATCTGATAATTTTTCAATACTTATTAATCATTTTTAATTTTTGTTCTCATTTGTTGATTATTTTTAACTCTTACTTTAATCATTCATCAATCATGAGTGTAAAACAAGTAATCAATTTTAATTTTTGTTACCAATTATTTTTTTCCTACTTTTCAATTTTCTTTTACATGGCCATGTATATATATATATATATATATATATATATATTTATGTGAAATAAAGCTTTTTCTTTTCTTTGAACTAGCTCCAATAAACATTTGAAAAGGTTGAATTATTTCCCATTAAAGGTTATTGTCATAAAGCATTATTGGTTTTGGGGGAGAAGAAAGAGAAAAAGTAATTGATTTATGATTTTCATTAATAATGAAAGAAAAAGATAATGCAGTCAAAAAGAAAGAGAAGAGATAACACCTTTATTTGGTGCGCATAAATGTAATTGTCTTTAAAGATATGAGTGCATAATTACAAAATATTTCGGGCTGTTATTCCTACCCATATATACATACATATAATATATATATATATATATATGAAACTTTTATGATTAGTATATCCTAACTTTTAAATTGTTAGGATCACCAATTAAATTTATCTGTTTCATTCATTCTCCTAAAAAAAATTCTCTCTCTCATTCAATTTAAATGCAATAAATGATTATCTTAATAATTTGAAAGTTAGGCTTTTATGATTAGTGCATCATAACTGTTAAATTGTTAGGATCACCAATCAAATTCATTTATTTCATTCTTTTTCCTAAAAAAAATTCTCTCTCTCATTCAATTTAAATGTAATAAATGAATTGCTTGGTTGTCTTAATAATTTGAAAGTTAGAATGCACTAACCATAGATACCACATATATATATTGGGTCTTTTGGATACCTCTGGAGTATCGATACACTTGATAAAAAATAAGTAATTACATTCTAAAAATCAGATCAGTCGTCAATTAGAGTAAGAATTTTCTGCTATAATTTGTTTTAATAATATTTTGATAATCTATGACACATAAACATCTAAAGAAGTGAAAAATCAAGATTATTAATTTTTTTTTTCTCTCATATATCATTCAAACTTAAATTTCTCTTATAAAAAAATTAATACCATATTAACATTGATAGAGGATCCTCGATTTGTCAATTGACTTAAAAATCTTGTGTTCTATTAACTTTTCAATAGAATTTTGGTTTTTGAAAAATTGTACTAAAAAGTGTTTGATTTATTGCGGGAAGCAAAAGAAAACGAAATATGTGGATCACAAACTAGTTTTTTTTTTTTTTTTTTTTTTCCGTCCTTTCCTATCGACCAACATCTACCACAACTTTAGGAAGGTCATGTATACTTTTATGTTTTCAATACAAAAATTATTCTTATCCTCTTATTCCCGGGTTTCTTGTAATTCTTAATAAACATAAACTAAAATAAATTCTTATTATTTATTTATAATGAAAGTGGACACAAAAATGAGATATCTATGGAGATCCATCATAATCATATATTATTTATACAAATTGTATATCCACTTTCATCAATAAAAGATAAAAAATGATCGGATGTTACAATAAAAAAAAAAAAAACAAATGTTACAATAATAAGAAAACTACCCAAATAAATTATAATATGTTAATACATGCTTATTCCAATGAATGAGAGATAATTAATCCTATAATAAGAGAAAAATTTACTTACATAAATTATAACATGTAATTGGTAAAAGTTAAACTCCCAACATTCTTAAATGATCATATGTTAAAATGTGATATTAAGATCCTATTTTTCGCTATTGAATGCTAACTACACAAATTCCCAAACCAAAATAAAACACAATTCTATTTTTATGATAATGATTGGAAATTTTCCTTTTTTATGTTCTTCTCCTTTACCAGCTTTTCAAATTTGTATAATTATGTAGGGGTGGGCAAAAAAACATGGAACCGACCCGAACAACCCGATCCGAACCGATTCGTGGGTGTTCAGATCGATTCCCATGTTTAAAATGAAGGTGTTTGGTTCTTAAAAAAGGAAAACACCATGTTTCACGGGTCGAATCGGTTCCACATGGTCAAAACCGATTCGACTCATGAACAGGGATACATGCGTAATTTCACATACCCCTATATAAAGCCACTTAGTCACACCTAACCTTAGCTTTTATTACTGGCCATTCTCTCTTCCTTCTTCCTGCCGCCGCAGCCCTCTCCTTCTTCCTCCCATCTGTCGCCTTCTGTTGTTTTGAATCCTTGCCATTGCCGTTGCAGTGCATTGCGTTGCTGTGTCCGTTGTCGTTGCTATTTCTCTTGACGTCATCTGTCATTTCTAACAGTTTGTGCCGTCGCCAATCACGCTTTCCTTGTCGTGGCCGTGGCCGTGGCCAAGCTTCTCCTCGTCAACGTTGTGGCGGTGAAGCCCCTCTCATCTGTCATCTCTCATTTCTCGCCGTAGCTGTGGTTGTTAGTCCCTTCTCCTCGTCGACATCGCCGCCATGAAGCAAAAGTCCCCGTCACCTCTCCTCACCATCGCCGTGAAGTTGTTCTCCTCGTCGTTGTCGTAAAGCTCCTTTCCCCGTCACCTCTTCTCGCCCTCACCGTGAGGGTATTCTCCTTGCTGTTTCAGACTTTCAGTTTCAGTATTTCAGTTTCAGTCTTTTAGTTTTAATCATCAATTTGTTTTGACATTGAAGCAGTAACTTTGATCCTCGACAGTTTAGGGCCGACATTGGTACTCATTGGTACTCATCAATTTATTTGACATTATTTTCAAATTGTTGTATTTTTATGTCTACTATGTTGTTGTATTTTTTGCTGTATTTTTTTTTTAAAAGAAATACATTTTGTTATACGCTTATGTCTACTATTTTGTGTAATATGTGGATGGGGGCATTGAATATTATTGAGAACTTAAGATATGTGGATGTGAACAATGGATGGTGTCATCTAATAGTGGATATTTTTTCTTAGTATGTGTACATTGGATATTTTTTCTTATTATGTTGTATCCATCTAATATTTTTCTTCATCCATTTAATTTTTTTGTTGTCATACAGAACATAAAGTAGATTTAAAGAGTAAAAAAATACTTAAATTTAGAGGTCTAACAGTAATGGGGTTCAAAAAATACTTAAAAAATAATAAAAACTTTAGCCCAAAAAATAAAGCCCAAATTTGAGCCCAAACATGGAAACCGAATCGAACCGAACGAACCGAACACTAGTGTTCGGTTCGGGTCGATTCCTCTCCCTCATTGGACCATATTTGGACCCAAAAGTGACGACTCGTGAATTTATCATGTTCGGGTCGATTCCAGTAGGAACCAAACCGAACATGGTAATGCCCATCCCTATAATTATGATAATACCGTTAGCAAATAAGAAAATTTTTTCATTAAATTAAAGGATTAATTTGGTGATTAATTTGATGCACAAAACTACAAAAGTAGAGAGACACAACTTTATGACCAAATGATATTGTTTGATAGATTTCCTTCTTTTTTTTTTTTTCCTTTTCTTCTTCTCTTACTAGCTTTTGAAATTTGCAATTTTTTATAAAATTAAAGGATTAATTTGATGTACAAAACTACAAAGTAAAGAGATAAGACTTTATGACCAAATGATATTGTCTAATAGAGAGGGTATATACGTTCTCTATCCCATTTTCATTGTTGGTATATGCAAGTTGTAACACCTTGAATTTGAACCGGTTTAATAGGATTAATATTTATTTATATATGTATTATTTTAGAAGTTTGGTGGAGTGTACATAAAAATTCGAAGGGATGTAATTAGGAACTTTTATTTAAAAAACCCAAAAAGAAGAGGACAAGCTTGAAAATGGAAAGTTATTAGAAGGGTAAAGATGAAAATGCAAAGGAAGTTGGTAGGATATTTTTAAGGGATGTGGTGGAAAAAATGGAGATATGTGAGAAATAAATATATAGGTGTGCGATTTTTTTTAAGAGAAAGCCATTCCCATTCATTTTGTTGACCGGTCATCATCACCCCTTCTCATTTTCTTTCCCTTGGAGTCCACCCCATCTGATTTCAAGCTGGACCGAACTGCACTTCTGCACCTCCATCCTGCTTGACCGAACTGCACCATCCCCAGAAACTCTTCCATCTCTTCATTTTCTGTCGAACCAGCACCCCTGTCCCTCTATTCTACCTGCTGACCGAGAACCATCTCTGTCACCGCCACTTTCTTGCTACAAAACAGCCCTTGTCTTCCATTTCCTTTGCTGGTCAAGCTGTCTCTGTGTTTGCTGCCGAACCAGCACCCTGTTACTCCATTTCTGCTTGCTGTCGAGCAATCCCTGTCCTCCATTTCTTCATTCTGTCAACAGCCCCTGTTATCCATCTTCTTCTGTTGACCGAGTTGTTTCTATCCAAGGAAGAGAGCAGAAAACCGAGGAGAAGAAGGAAGAAGGAGAAGGAAGGAGTTTGGGCTAGTGATTTTTGGTGTGAGATTAGTTCCATTTAGCTTCAATTTCATGATTTAGCTTTACAAGCCCTAAATAAGTTTTGGTGATGTTTTTAGGTGAAAAAGGGCAAGGAAAAAGCAAGCTTAAGTGGGAATCCATTAAGCTAGGAGGTGAATTAGTGAGTAGATGCTTTTCTCTAACTTGATTTTTTAAAGAACTTTAAACGTATTTCAACTTTTCTTAGTTTTGGAAACTTAAATATGTGTTGTGATATGAGAATCTTGAACTATATCTTAGTAAACTAAGTATGTTTTTAAGATTTTGAGGTGTTTTTGAATTGAGAAGATGGATTTTAACTAGTATGAATATTGTATGAGAAATGAGATTTTAGTATGTTGCTTTGGAACTTTAAATTGTGTTTACTAGCTTTCAACTTTAGATTATGTTTTCTAAATGCTAAGATATGATTTATGGTTTATGAAATATGAATTTTGTTATGAAATCATAAAGTATATTTTGTAAATTTCGATTTTTAGATTTTGTTAGTGATTTTAAATAGTTGATGAAACAAGAAAGCATGTCATTTTCACTATCCATGAAATTAGGACCCATGACATTTTGGGTATTTCAAATCGTGTTGGTTAAATTATAAATTTATATTTTATATTGGTTTTGAGATGGGTTTTATGATTTGACAAGGTAAATCATGTCATATATTTTGTGAATTTATGTTTTTGTGTTGATTTTAGAATGGGTTTCATGACTTGATCTATAAACTATTTCATGTGTTTGTGAATTTAAATTTGAAAAAAAAAAAGTTTGTAATATGTTTTCATAAGTTGTATGAAAAATCATGATTTTTGTTATATACAAACGTATATGCATGAGTAAGGTTTGGATTGGAAACTTTTAAAGAAAATGTTTTGAGAATTTTAAAGTATGTTTAGAATATATAAGCTTCAAATTATGTGTTATTAATTTTATGAGATGATTCTTAGCTTTGTTTTGAGATCTAAAAATATATTTTGAAGTTATAAATTTAAGGTTGTGTGTTGTGATTTTAAAAGTGTACTTAGAAATTTTTAATTTTAGAATGAGTTTTATAAATTTTAGATTCAATTCTAAAATGTCAATTATGATTTTGAAATATAAATTTTGTTTTCAAATCTTGAAGTATACCTTGGGAACCAAGAATTCAAGACTCCTTGTCACTTAAAATTATACCTTGTAATTTTGAAATATATTTTTAGAATTTGAATTATGTTTTATGATTCGAGGAATGATGGATTTTGGTTAGTATTATATGTATGTTGGGTGAGAAATAAATTTTTGAACGAGTTTTGAAAACTTTTAAGGGGTGTTTAGAACTTATAAGCCTTAGAATATATTTTTATCAATTCTAAGATATGATTCGCAATTTATAAAATATGGTTTTGATCTTGAAATCTTGAATTATACTTGATAGTTAAAGATTTGAAATTATGTTCTATGAAATTAAAGTGTAGCTTGTGTTAGAAACTATGTTTGGGTGGTTTTGGTAATTCTAAAATATAATTGACGATTTATAAATTTATAGGTTGTGTTGAGTTCTTAAAGTCAGTTTACGGATTGGTAAAGTAAAAATCACGTTCTGATTTTAAAAGAATAATTTATAAGTGAAAAAGTAAGTTTTGATTTTTTTCGAGTTTCAAAGTATGTTTGTAACTTACTAAAGTGAGTTTGATTTTATAATTTCTGAAAGTATGTTATACAATTTGAGAAAGTAAGTATGCTTGGTGATTTAAGATCATATTCTACGATTTAAAAAGTATACCTCATGTTTGGTGATTTTAAAGTATGTTTGATAGTTTATAAATCTTATAATGCTTATTGAACCTTCAAAATAAATAAATAAATAATAATAATAATAAAATAAAAATAAATGTTTTACAAACTAATAAAGTAAACTTTGGTTATATAAAATTCAAGATATGTTCTACAAATTAAATAAGCTATGAATTTATGGTTCCCAAAGATAGCTTCATGATGTAACAAAGAGAATTATATTTCATGATTTATGAAATAAGTTATTTAATATTAAAATCTTAAAGTATATTTTGTAAATTATGAACTAGAGATTATGTTTTGTAAACATATGTATTATGAAATTTGGAATTTTGTAAACTTATGTTTTATGAAATTATGAACTATACTTTTAGGATTTTTAAAGTATGTTTTATGATTTATAAACCTTGTAGTTATATTGAGTTTTCAAAAAGTGTTTTACAAACTAATAAAGTAACTTTTGTTTTATGGTTTATGGGTAATTCATTTGATTTATGAAAAATTTGAGCATATTTTATAAAGTATATGAGGAATTATGATTCTATTTTTTTTTAGAGTATGCATGAATGAGATTTTATTATGCATGAACAAGAATTTTGTTGGAAACTACATTTTTAGCATGGAAGAATTTGCAAAGAATTTTTCTTCCAAAAGATGCATTATAGAAAAGAATTGAGAAAAGAAAGAGAAAGAAAATGTTTTTTTTTTTTTTAACATTGAAGCATACCCTCCCCTTTAACGATCATAGGGCATCACTGAGTAAGACCAGGTTAGTCTAACTCATGCTAGTGTAGAGGTTAGATAAATGAGTCTTTGGGACTTGAGAGAGAAAGTTAGTCATTGAGTTGTCTAGCATGGGGATGGCAGAGCTTATCTCTTGTCTTTTGCGTGTGTATTAAGTATCTCTATCACATATGATAGAGTTTCCTGAGTATCAATTGTTGTAGAGAAAAATCTAAAATCATATTTTCAGAAAAGTTTTACAAATTATGAATTTTTATATTTTATATAAATAGAAAAAGATTTTTTTTTTCTTTTAAGAAAAGAAGTTATCAAGTACCAAAGTTTCCAAACGAGAACTTTCAAAGAAAATAATTTACTGGATATCAGAGTTACATAAAGAGATTTTTTTTTAAAAGTGTTACGCATTTCCAATTTCATTTTTATATTACTAAACGGATTTCCAATTTCATCTTTATGTTACTAAACTATTAAGATAATTTATTTTTTTTATTTTTTTATTTATAAAAAATTATAGTCTTGCAACTATGCAAAATTGTTAAAAAGTGTTATTTTTAGATAAATTTAGCTACGAATAGTTAGAATTGTTTCATTTTTACAAATGATAAATTTTACGTATTACCTAGAAATATCTTAAAAAGTTTACGGTTTTATTTTACTACGAGATCATGTTTTAAATTTAGTTTTATCATTCAACATGTGGAAATTTTATGATTTATCGAGAAACAGTTTTGATACTAGAAACATGTTTCGTTTTATTTAGAATTGGTTTTTTTTTTTTTTTTAAAAAAAAAAAAAATTATATCCACTTACTAAACATTAGGCTCATTCTTTAATTTCATTTTTCCCTCAGGTATCCATTGTAGGTTTGTGTAAATTTCTGTACATTGTGAGGAAGGCTACATGATGATAGAAAAGTGAAAATTTTATATATTAGTTTATTTACTGAACTTCGTAAATGTATTTCACAAATTAGTTATACAAACCAGTGATTTTTTTTTTTTTTTTTTTACCAAGAATTGAAAAATTATTTCATATGACCTGTTTATGAGTTTAAAATTTAAAAACTTAAAGATTTTAGTTTTATTGAATTTGTATTTTGATCAAGTGATTTTTAGAGTTATGAGGATTCTTATAAAAGGTTTTTTTTTTTTTTTTCTTTTTTTTTTCTTTTTTTATTGAATTTAGATTTTAATCAAGAGAATTAGAGTTTTCATAGGATCCTTTCGGACTCGAGATAGAGGTCGGGTCGGGTCCTGTCACAAGTTATAAAGCACTCGATAATGAATTACTGATGTGAAAATTAGGGAAAAAAAAGGAAAAAAAGAAAAGAAAGCGAGGTTTGGATGCAATTATTTGTTTGAATTATTAAAGGTAAACACTCCCTCACTAAAGATTAAAGACACTCGTGAGTCACATGCCACTAATCCTTTATCATATTCTCAATACTCACCGGTCACTGCCCATGCCATTACCTTTAACACTAATTTCTATGTTCCCCACAAACGTAACACAAATACGTATCTCTACATCTAAACAAAGTAAAATTATTCTTTTCCCCTTCATATTTACAAATACATCATTTTCACCTCTAATTTATTAGTATTCTCCAATTTTTTTTCCCTCCTAACAACTTAAGATTAAAAACTATATTAAAACTATTTTACCCTTTACAATTTTAATAAAACAATAAAAACATAAGAAAGATTAACATCAAAATTAGGAAGAAAAAAAAGTGGCTTGACTAATGGCATGATTAACACCACACCTTTATCATCTTACATCTCAGTGTCTCGCATGTCACTTTGTCATCAACTATCTATCATCATCTCTTCATACCCCAATAATCAAAACTTCTAATACAAAGCCATCAGAATTTCATAATCTCCATCATCAAATTTCTCCAATTATATATATATATATATATGCATATTTTAATATATACCTATGGTATTGTTGTGGGTATTTTAGTAAAATGAATAAAGCCCAGGAACGAAGGCCCATTGTATCACCTTGTAAAGAGAAGCCCGAAAAGGGCTGGTCAAAATAGACAGAAGTCAAAGGGAGATAGCAGTTAGCTTGTATGCCTGAGAACACCTGATTACGCAGGTGGTCGTCTTAAAATGCCAAGTGTTAGGAAATTGAATGAAGGTTTGACTGGTAGACAAAGACTAAATATAATATGCTCGAAATCAAAGGGCTGTTCGATGAGTGCCCGTTAGAAGCCATCATAACGACCAGGAAGTCTGCTCGTCCGCTTGACAAATAGACAGTTAAGACTGCTCGTCTGTCCGACAGAGGAGACATTAGACTAATGAAACAGTCTGCTCGTTTGAGGCAACGTATGATCGCTGGGCAAGTTATTTGCTTGAATTGACCGGTTGACCTTCTGGAAGGAAAATCAATTCAAAATAGGAAAGGTGACAGTTTGCCTATTCTCATACAAATCAAATACTTTTGGAAATTGCTATATGTGCGGGAGAGATAATCTCGAAAGATATTATCCTAATTAATGCATATTATTTTTTACCTTATCTGTAAGATTTTTAAGCCTATTCTAATTGTAACATCTCCAATATAAATAGGAGATAGAATTCAATGTGAAAGACAGAGTGAAATAAAATACAATTACTCCGAGAGTGAGAATGGGTAATTGTCGTGGATGTAGGCCATTATACTTGCCGAACAATGTAAAAATCTTGTTGCGTCTTGTTAGTTTTGGTCTTGGTATTGTGTGTTTCGTGTGTGGTTTGTCGTATCGCTGGTATTGAGCTTGAAGAACTGGATTGACCAAAATCAAGTGTCAACATTCTGGCGCTAGAGGAAGGGCCCAAACTGCGATATTGACGACTTTTTTAATACTTTTTTCTTTTATTGTGATTTGTTGACATGGCCAGGATCAAAACAACCAGGGTTGTTGCTACAGAAGCTGACCAATCTAAAGGACACCAAGGCCAGGGTCAGGCGGCAAGGACGTCTAGTGCAGCCTTGCCTCCGCTTCCTCCACATCAAGCAGCCGATGGTGCAGATGCTGCCGCAGCCTGGCAGCAACGTCAGGAAGCACGTCAGGAGGCGTTAGAAAATACGGTGGCACAATTAGCAGAAGTCATTAGAACTCTGACGCAAGCCCGTGCCCATGAGGCTCCCAGGAACATAAGCCCTCAACCTCAACACCAGTTGGGAAGGAACAGGCCTGATAGAAGAGAAGAGGCTGGTAGGGTAAGAGAGCAGCCGACGGTTTCTGTTCGTTCCTCAAACATACACCCTAGAAGGAAAGGACGCCTAGCTCACGAAGAAGAAGTGGCTCCGCATCCTTCTGATCAGAGAATCAGAGTGAGTCAAGACGGCAGCCGCCGCATGGAGAATAACAGTAGGAACGAAAGAATTCAGCAACACAGTGGGGAACGTATGCGTCAACCAGAACCACCCCATGCAGGAAGCTCCCACAGAAGGAATGGGTTGCGGGGAAGAATGTCTCTAGACCGAGGGAGGTCACAAACTCGCTTTTCGGAAGGGAGGAGTAGGAGGAATCGTCGATCCCCAGCAAACAGGAATGAACGACGGGACCCAATGGTGCAAGAATTGATGCAGAGGGTTCAACAGTTAGAAACCAGGCTCGGAATCCATGGCCAAGCGGGGGTGCGGGAAGATAGAACTCCGTTTTCAAGAGAGATTGAAACGCAGTTGTTGCCATCAAGATTCAAACTCCCGAACATCCCACTTTATGACGGAGATAGTGACCCGTATGACCATCTGGATACCTTCAATGTACAAATGGATCTGCAGACCTCCAATCCTCTGGTCAAGTGTAGGGTGTTCCTAGCGGCATTAGGGAATGGGCCGAGGACGTGGCTGAGGAGTCTTCCGGCCCATAGCATAAATAGCTGGGATGAATGTCCGAGAAAATTCAAAGACCAGTATAAGGCGCTGAGAAAGCAGCATGCACCGACCTGCCACTTGGCAACTATCTTTCAGAAGCAGGAAGAGACCCTAATGGATTACATCGCCAGGTTCAGGCGCGAGGTAAACAACGTAGAAAACCCTTCTGATGAAAGTATCTTAACCGCAATCTCTGCAGGGCTGAGGAAGGATGGAAAGTTATATAAAAGCATCTACAGGAATCCTGTGAAAAGCCTGGGAGAATTCTATGATCGGGCAGCAAAGGAGATTTGCTAGGAAGATACCTTTGGGCAGAAGAAGTCTAGCGAGCAGAAAAACGGAGCGAGCAACTCACGCCAAGGGAAAAAGAGGGGTCAGCGCGAGAACGAAGAAAGCGGTCATAAGCACCGCTCCAGCAATCAGGTAGCGAAACGGTCGAAAAACGAATCTCGTAGGAAAACATCTCCACTAAGAGATCGCTATCAGAATTACAGCTTCTTGACTGACAGACAGGACAGAAATTTGAAGCTGAGAAAAGGCGGGAGAACTTCGGGAAGCCCGGCCCCACAAACATCCCAAAGAGATTTCAAGATCCAAGGAAATATTGTGCCTACCATAGAGAAAACGGGCATTATACTTCGCAGTGCAGGGAACTCAGGGATGCGATAGAGGAACTGATCAGAAGAGGTCGCTTAAGGGAGTATGTGGCGCGGCCAGAAAATCAGCATCCCCAACAAAGGCACCAGCCAGCACAAGAATACCCTGACGCATCTCGTCAGCTTGCCCAGCAACAACCTCAGCATACGGCTGATCAAGGCTACTTACCTGCTGTAAGGACCATTTTTACTATTCATGAAGGACCGCACATCGCGGGTACATCCAATAGAGCTCAAGAACGCTATGTGCGGGAGGCCAGCCGCGTCGTACTAACTGGTCATAATGAAGTGGAAGGGCCGGTCAAGAGGGCCAGAGTATCTTCAGGGGGCATAATGTTTAGTGAGAAAGATGCCAGAGGGGTACGGTGGCCCCATAATGACGTACTGGTCATCAGAGCAAGGATCGACAATGCTGAGGTTAGGAGGATAATGATGGATACGGGCAGCTCAGTGAATGTGATGTACAGAGGATGTTTTGAACAGATGGGCTTATCTTTCGAACAATTGGCTCCGTCCCCGGAACCCCTCTTCGGCTTTACAGGAGATGCAATTGTGTCGCTGGGGCAGATTAAACTTTCGCTCGGTATAGGAGACTCGGACAAAGAAGCTCTTACGATGGCCGACTTTTTGGTCATTGATTGTCCTTCGGTATACAATGTTATCC
Organism: Dimocarpus longan; assembly: GCA_022984855.1. Taxonomy (NCBI): domain Eukaryota; kingdom Viridiplantae; phylum Streptophyta; class Magnoliopsida; order Sapindales; family Sapindaceae; genus Dimocarpus; species Dimocarpus longan. The sequence goes on from CM041024.1 coordinate 22,961,269, forward strand.
TTGGAAGACCAGCTATGAATGACCTCGATACAGCAATATCCACCCGAACGCTTACTGTTAAATTCCTTACTCCGAATGGGGTAGGATGTATCAGAGAGGAGCAGGAAATGGCGAGAAGGTGCTATAAGAACGCGGTAAAGGCTGGGGTCAAAGGAAAAAAGGTTAGCATGGTGACCGAAGAAAAGAAACATCCAATCAGCACTATGGGAGTCATTCAGGACTTGGATCCAAGAGAAGTAGATGAAGATCGAGCAACGGGTCCTGTGGAAGAATTGGAGGATGTGCAAGTTAGCGAGCAAGATTCCAGACGATGTCTGAAGATAGGGAAAGATCTACTCCCAGACCTTAAAGAACAACTCGCAGATTTCTTAAAAGAAAATTTGGATGTCTTCGCATGGAATCATGAAGACATGGTAGGAATTAGCCCGGACGTAATGTCACATAAGTTGAACATTAATCCTCTGCATAAGCCGGTTCGTCAGAAGAGAAGACCGATGACAGAGGAGCGATATGAGGCATTAAGGGAGGAAGTAGAGAAACTTTTGGTGAACAAATTTATTAGGGAAGTTCACTACCCAGTCTGGGTGGCAAACCCTGTCTTGGTGAAGAAGAAGAACGTGTATCGATAACGTGTATCGATTTCACCAATTTAAACAAGGCATGTCCGAAAGATAGTTTTCCTTTGCCACGGATCGATCAGCTCGTTGATGGTACTGCTGGACATCAGCTCCTTAGTTTCATGGATGCTTACTCGGGGTATAACCAGATCCCAATGAACCCTGATGATGAGGAGCACACTTCCTTTGTTATTGATAGGGGGCTTTATTGCTACAAGGTGATGCCGTTTGGACTGAAGAATGCCGGAGCCACTTACCAACGACTGGTAAATATGATGTTTAAACGCCTTATTGGAGGAACAATGGAAGTATATGTGGATGATATGTTGGTAAAATCCAAGCAAGCGTGCGAGCATGTGCGGGATTTAAGGGAGATGTTCCAGATTTTGCGTAAGTTTCAGATGAAGTTAAATCCTTTTAAATGTGCATTTGGAGTAGCTTTGGGCAAGTTCTTAGGATTCATGGTCAATAATAGAGGGATCGAAGCAAACCCTGAAAAAATTAAAGCCCTCGTTGACATGAAATCACCCACTAAGATCAAGGAAGTACAGAGCCTAAACGGTCAAGTCGCCGCCCTGAACAGGTTTATATCCAGATCAATCGACAGACAGATGCATGCCGTTTTTTGATGTGTTGAAAAAGGCTAGAAACTTTCAGTGGACCGAAGAATGTGAAACAGCTTTTCAGCAGTTGAAGGAATACATGGGTCGAACACCTCTACTTTCTAAGCCAGTTGAAGGGGAGAAACTGGTCGTTTACTTAGGAGTTTCCCAGCATGCCCTTAGTGGAGCTTTAATCCGAGAGGAAAACGGAAAGCAATTTCCCGTATATTACATTAGCAAAAGGTTACTTGATGCGAAAACCAGATATACGCCCATGGAAAAACTTGCATATTGTTTGGTGATAGCATTAAGGAAACTTCGCCCTTACTTCCAAGCGCATGTCATCGAAGTTCCAACCAAGTACCCTCTTAAACAGGTTTTACAAAAGCCTGATACCTCTGGTTGATTGCTTAAATGGGCCATCGAGCTCGCCCAGTTTGAAATAGAATTCAAGCCCCGGACTGCGATCAAAGGATAGGTACTGGCAGATTTCGTGGCTAAGTTCACAAGGCCGAGTAATGAAGAACCCGAGTCTTCTGAAGGTCCATTCTGGGAGTTGTATATGGATGGATCTTCGAGCGAGCAGAAGGCTGGGGCCGGTGTAATGCTGATAAGTCCAGAAGGTCATAAGATTTTATGTGCCCTGAGATTCAAATTTAAAGCCACCAATAATGAAGCTGAGTATGAGGCATTATTGGCAGGATTAAGATTAGCCAGAGAAGTACGAGCAGAACGGGTAAGGATTTATAGTGATTCTCAGCTTGTGGTATGCCAAGTCCGGGAAGAGTACCAGGCCAAAGGATAAAAAATGGCCATTTATCTGCAGAAAGTACGAGAACTTTAAGCCGGGTTTGAGAAATACGAGCTACAGCATGTCCCGCGGTCACAAAACTCTCACGCAGATGCGTTAGCTCGTTTGGCCACCACCAAAGATACAGATTTCATGGGGGCTGTACCAATAGAAGTGTTGCCGGTCCCAAGCACGAAGCCACATGTTGAGGTAATGACAATTGAGGTGGTGCAGGACTCCTGGATGAATCCTTTAATAGAATATCTGTAAAACGGAAAATTACCCGAAGGAAGGTTAGAATCTCGTCGCCTTTGGATGCGAGCAGCCCGGTATTGCATCTATGACGATAAACTATACAAGAAAGGGTTCTCAGCCCCATTGCTTAGATGCATAGATGGCCTGGACTGTCAAGTTGTTCTGAACGAAATACATGCCGGACACTGTGGTAATCACGCCGAAGGACTATCATTGGCCCAGAAAGCTCTTCGGCAAGGATATTACTGGCCAGCAATGAAGAAGGACTCGGTTGAAATGGTCAAGAAATGTGACAAATGTCAGAGGTTTGCCAAAATACCTCGAGCCCCTTCAGCTTTTTTACAGCAGATGGCTAGTCCGTGGCCCTTTGCCATCTGGGGACCACTCCCCACGGCCCGAGAAAATTTTAGTAAAATGAATAAAGCCCAAGAACGAAGGCCCATTGTATTGCCTTGTAAAGAAAAGCCCGAAAAGGGCTGGTCAAAATAGACAGAAGTCAAAGGGAGATAGCAGTTAGCTTGTGTGCCCGAGAACACCTGATTACGCAGGTGGTCGTCTTAAAACGTCAAGTGTTAGGAAATTGAATGAAGGTTTGACTGGTAGACAAAGACTAAATATAATCTGCTCGAAATCAAAGGGCTGTTCGATGAGTGCCCGTTAGAAGCCATCATAATGACCAGGAAGTCTGCTCGTCCGCTTGATAAATGGACAGTTAAGACTGCTCGTCTGTCCGACAGAGGAGACATTACACTAATGAAGCAGTCTGCTCGTTTGAGGCAACGTCTGATCGCTGGGCAAGTTATTCGCTTGGATTGACCGGTTGACCTTCTGGAAGGAAAATCAATTCAAAATAGGAAAGGTGACAGTTTGCCTATTCTCATGCAAATCAAATACTCTTGAAAATTGCTATATGTGCGGGAGAGATAATCTCGAAAGATATTATCCTAATTAATGTATATTATTTTTTACCTTATCTGTAAGATTTTTAAGTCTATTCTGATTGTAACATCTCCAATATAAATAGGAGATAGAATTCAATGTGAAAGACAGAGTGAAATAAAATACAATTACTCCGAGAATGAGAAGGGGTAATTGTCATGGATGTAGGCCATTATACTTGCCGAACCACGTAAAAATCTTGTTGCGTCTTGTTAGTTTTGGTCTTGGTATTGTGTGTTTCGTGTGTGGTTTGTCGTATCGCTGGTATTGGGCTTGAAGAACCGGGTTGACCAAAATCAAGTGTCAACAGATATGTATACACTTGACCCAAAAAAGAAAAAGAAAAAAGATGAATGCATTCTAAAATTATTGTTTGTAATTTATTATATCTTTATTATATCAGATATTGACAAGTCTCCTCACATGTAATATGGACAGATGGCAAATATCAAACATATGTCAAACGTTACCATATAATATGTGTAGAATAGAAATTTTAGAAAAAATTGGTGGAGGGGTGGCGTGGGTGCACGGCGGGATAGGGTTTGAAAGGACCTCCAAATTCTGATATCATACTAGTTACCACCACACTTAGAAGTTTAAGCTAATGGAAAATAATCCAATTATAGTATTTAAAGACTCAGGTTAACACATTGACATGTCCTTTTACTATAACAGAGATAGATGATAAATATTTGATATATGTTAAACGCCCCCTGTTGTATAACATGTGTAACAGAAATTTTAGATAAAAAGAGGAGAAAGGGTTTGAACTAAGAGCCTCCAAACTCTGATATCATGTTAATTACCATTAGATCTAAAATGTCAAATTGATAAAAAAGAATCCAACTATGATATTTAAAGATTTTAAGTTGACACATTGACACTGCCACTGATTTTTTAGGATTAATGCACATCATGGTCAAGTTGTGCTCGCCTTCATGATTCCCAATTTTTGTATTATTTTCAACAAAGTAGAGCTTATTAGGGATAATAAAGCCATCATCGAACACTACTTGAAATCAATTTTATTGTTGATTTTACCATGTCCTTTAGATTGAAGACTAAACAAAAAGATAATTTGGGTGTACAAAAAATGTTATCATAGATCATATTAATAATATAATAGCTTAAGAAAAAATGGGTGTGGAGAGACATTTTATGGGTGACAGTAGAGTCTCCCAATAATTATTGTGATGTAAATGTTAAAAAAATAAAAGAAAAGGCAAACTAGTTGAAAATGTGGTCTGCACACAATTAAGTATTTACATTATAAAAAGAGTTAAATACACAAAACCCCTATACGATTACCTTTAATACAAGCACGTGAACATTTTATGTTTTGTAACACCAAAACCCCCAATTAACAGTAACCTATGTCAATAGTGAAGGTTGACAAGTTATTTCAACTGAATAATCAAAATGCCCTCAATTTTATAATTTTTATTTTTTTAAATAAATTTAAAATTAAAAAAATAAATTTTGAAAAAAGGAAATATAAGAGAATCTTTAATCTCTGCTGTCCATCTTTATGATAGATGGTAGAGATTAATTTCAAATAATTTTTTTGAAAACAAGAACATTAAAATAAAATTAAAAAAAAAATCATCATCAAGCTTGTCCATCTTCTTTCACATTGTCCATCACCCAATTCATCAACAATCTTTAATCATCATTCATCTAGCATCATATTCTTCAGATGACACCATCATCAACATCATCAACCCATATTATTCGGATAACACCATCATCAACAACATCAACCCACATTATTTATATAAAGTTAGAATCATCAACCCGAAATTGTTCAGATGAATCTAGAATCATCAACATCATTTCCCCCCATTTTTGTATTTCTAGTCGGAATTAGGTTTCCAACGATTGGAAACCTAGTTATCAAAAAATCAAAAAATAAAAAAGAAATTGATAGAGAGAAGAGAGTGAGGAGAGCATGACGAAGAGAAGAGAAGAGATTAAGATTGAGAGTTCTAGCTTCTAAGGGATAAAGAGATCGTGATGATAAAGGGTGTTGGGTATTTGGTGAGAGAGAGAGAGAGAGAAAGAGAAAGAGAGAAAGAGAGAGAGAGAGAGATGGTGAGAGAAGGAAAAAAGAGAGAAACAATAATTTTTTTTCTTTTGTTTTATTAATTTTTTTTTTCAGATTTTTTTTTTTAATTCTTAAATTTCTACCGTCCATCCATCTAAATGAATAGTGAAGATCTAATCTGATTGAGATTTTATTTTTTATTTTAATTTTATTAAATTTTTAAAATATATTAAATTTTTTATTTTTTAATGTAATAACCTCCACTGTCCATCAAGAATGGTGGACAATGAAATTCAACATTTTTTTTTTTCAAATTTATATTTTTACCTTTTTAAAATTATTTTTCATTTTAAATGTGTTTTAAAATTTTTAATATAACATTTTTATCCTTATTCATGGGCATTTTCGTCATTGTATAATATTTTCAAGTCAAACGTAAACTTTAACCTCATTTGACCGTTAATGTGGAGGGTTTTGTATTATAAAAATGAAAAGTGTTTTCACCTGTATTAAAGTTAACCCCAACTGGTTTTGTGTGTTTTAGCCCTTATAAAAATGATAAAAGTAAATACAGTTGTTTCTTCTTTTTCTTCACTTCCCTTGGCGCATAAGTTAGCATATATGTCCTGATTTAGGTGGGTTTAGTTATTCCTCTCTCCCACTCCACACACAAATTGTAAAACCTTAAATTTTATAAAAGGTGAAATTGAAAATATTATGAAAATTTTTGTAAAAGTGTAAGAGTAAAAAAGTTAGACTTCTAAAGTTTTAGATTAAAATTGTAATTTTTAAATAGTTGAGGGGTCAAATTGTAATTTGATCGGATTACATCATCCTTCTTCAACCTCTAGCCGACCAGCTCTCTCTCTCCTCATTTTCTCTCCAGCCGTTCCATTTTCGCGAGCTCGACTTTAACTCATCGTTCCAATCTCGTCCGATCTCCGTTTTGGCCAAATTTGATACCATTGAAAATCTTGTGCGACGTAGATTTCATAGGTACTAATTTGTCAAGTTTTATCATCGTTTGAGTGTTCGTTTCAGTAGAGGAAGGTCTGCCATTAACCAACTTTTATTTTTCTAGATCCCGACGAAACTAGGCGATTTCGACTCTGACCAACCCCATTTTCGTGACAAGTGTGTCGAGGACAATAAAACCCATCTAGCCACATGTCTCGCCACTGTGGTTATCGGAATCCGTCGTCGGAAAGTCATCGCCAACCGCCATATATGGCGAAGGTGAGTTTTCGACCTCCCGAACTTGAAATTTAGTTCCGGACGCATCTATTAACTCGTTTTTAAGTGTAGAATCCATTTTTATAGGTATTTTCCCTATAGGGTAGCAGTGTTAAAAATTATTTATATTGCGTTACCATGTAGATTCGCTCCGGAACGGCGATAATTACTTTAGGAATCGAGGTTTTTGGGAATGATTAATAGCTTATATTGAGGTAGGAGTTCGATCCTGATCTTTTAGTAATTTTTATGTTAAAGTGGAATTTATTTAAAATATATACGTATAATTTTGAAAGTGTGTTGATTATTTGCGGAGATATATTGTGGATTGCTTTTGGAAGTATTTTGTGGTTTGTTTGATGAAAATTTATGGCTTTATGACAGGTTTATAAATTTTGGTTTATTGAATTAGTAGCCGTTATGCTGCCGAAATTTTATAAATAAAAAGGAAAGTTTTCAAAATATCAAATTATATATATATATTGTATTGATTGTATGGTAACTCATCTAAATCGTTTTGTTAACTTAAATAAGGTAAAAATTCACCGTCCTAGTCATTATGTAATGTTATCAATAGCTATTCATATTATACGACTTTATATCGGGGTTATTGCGCGGGTTACTGCGCAGGGTATTTTCTGGTATGGCTACCAAGGTCACTGTATTTTCTACTATTCATATGATACGACTTTATATCGGGTTACTGCACGGGTTATTGCGTAGGGTATTTTCTGGTATGGCTACCAGGGTCACGGTATGCCAAATGTTGTTTTTCTTATTCAAAATAATTTACTGAAAACTGTAGACCACCGGATATATGACTAGGGGACGGGATTTACATTGTTTTAAAAAGGACATGACTTGATATAAATACTTAAATGTTGTATGACTATTCTAGTAGCCTATATATTTTCTGAAATGGTTTATTGAATTTGTTAAACAGTTAAAGTATGTAGAGTTTTAATAATGATTTTAGAAAGCGGTTTCCAAAACCTTATCGGGAATGAAATCCTACTGAGCACTAGCTCACCCCTCCTTTATTTTTCCAATTCCAGGAAATGTGTAGGATGATTTAGGTAGCCATCAAGCAGATTAGGTGGAGGACTATGGAAATCAAGGATTATGCCCGTGATATGAATGTTTAGTTTATTTCATTTTAAGTTTGGTATTTGGAATTGAATGTCCTTGCAACTCATTTAAGGGACTTACATTCAATGTATTTAAAATATTGTGTTAAGAATACCAGAGTGTTGGAATTTCATTTGAGATTCTAAATGAATTTGAATGCTTAATTATGATAAGTTGATTGCACGACTAAGTGTTTATGATTTTATTATTTACTCTGAATCTATGATTTCTAGCAGGTGTTCACATATCTGCGGGAATGGTCCCCACCGGGATTAATTTAGAGTGTTTTGAATATTTTCGTTTCATCGTTTAAAATGTTTTATTTTGGTACTCTGGAGTATCCAAAACAGGAAAATTTTCTTTATATTTTTAAAAATTGAAAATTTTTATTTATTAATATTTACAATTTTACCACAACCCAGGGCTCAGGTCGTGACACAAATTCTCTTGTGGGTTCTGCTTTGGACTTGCTACTCCTAGGTGCACAAGCTATTGCTGGGGTACTCTTGGTTGTGTGGTGTTTGCTCGTCTGAGGTTATTGCTATTAGTACTCTCGTTTACTATTTTCTCCTCCTTTTTAATTTTTTTTTTTAAAACTTTTTTAATTAAAATGACTTGTAGAAATAACTTCTAATATCAGGTTTTTTCTTTTAAAAAAAATGAAAAAAAGAAAAATTTCTCTAACTTTTCGATTATTCTAAGCAGTCTATAGTTTAGATGTTCAAGTCGAATGGATGTTTCCTTTTTCTTAAAGGGAAAAAAAAAAAAAGGGGGCAAAATCTTAGGAGTTTTTTGGTATGATTTCTTTTATTAAAGAGCTAATAAAGTGTAATTTTAGGGATGAAGTTATGTGTGGTATGGTGGTACTATAAGTTGGTGTTGGTTGTTTTAATCGTACAAGTCTCATATATAATACAGTGAGGAGTGGAGTTCTTCAATCATATAATAAATTATCTTAATGCACCGGTGCACAATTTCCCGAAACATTTTTGTTAGAGTTTCTTTCATGGATTGTTAGTTTCTTTAACCTTTATACAGGTTGAGCTAATGATGTAGAGATGTGTAGACATTGAAGAGTTCTTTTGTGAAACTGAAATCTGAGTGTAAATGAATTTGTAATGTCATTGATTTATGTGTTTTAATTCTCCTTTTTTTTTTAAAAAAAAAATAAAAATAAAAAATAAAAAATAAAAAAGCTTACTTGGAAGTTAAAAGTTTCATTATTTATTTTGTTTACTCACTTTGTTAGGTGGACTGACTGTTGGATCTTCTTAAAAGCTCTCTCCACCAAGATATTCAAGATGGCTAGTTTCAGGTATACTTGGCATAAAAAAATTTCATTTACTTAGGAATGATATAAACAAACCTACGTTCTAAGGTGCACTTGGTATATGTATACATTAAACAAGAGAATGTGTAATTGTATTTTAGAAAATATGATTATAATTTATTATATATGATTATAACTAAATATGTATGATTATAATTAGTAAATGTGATCACATTTATTGATTATAATCACATATATTTAATTGTATTCATATATAATAAATTATAATTACATATCCAATGCACACAACGTGACCCCTATATATACGTACACTTGACAAAAAAAAAATTATATAATGGCATTCTAAAACGTGTTATTATAGTTTATTATATATTATTACAACTAAATATATGTGATTACAATAAGTAAATATGATCATAATCAGTAAATATAATGAATGTAATCACATTTATTGATTGTAATCACACATATTTAGTTATAATCGTATATAATATATTACAATCACATATTTTAGAATGCAACCGCGTATTTTTTTTTTGTCAAATATATATACTTCAGGTGTATACTAGAATATGCCTATAATATATATATATATATATATATATATATTTTGAACGTAATTGCAATATCCTTGTCTCCTAATGTGAATACATTAATTGATAGCCCAATATATTAATTTTGTCTCGTAATATTTAAACCATCAAATGTTTTTCCGTTACTTATATATAGTTCTTTTTTTCTCGGTGCACACTGATATAGTGAATTTAGTGTCTTAATTATTAGCCATTAAATTTACTTATTTTAATTTGTCTTGACTTTATCAACAAACATTTATATATAATCATTGACCCACATCCAATATATTGATTTAGTTAGTTATTGAGAATTATTATATATATATATAGATATATATAATTTTACAATTTTTAATCTGCAAAATACAAATGAGTACATCGCTTTATATTTGTGTGTATGATTACTTTCGGGTAATGTTTTTTCTTAAATTAATAAATATAAAGAAAAAAAAAAAAGAGCAGCAAATTAGCTATTAAGTTGATCTCAAGTAAATATGACAAGTGTTTCGTTTATATTCAGAGAGAGTATAGTATGACGAAAATGCAGTTCTTCCACTCAAACTGACCAGAATAATTACTTGCAATATTAAATATCCAAGATAGCCTGAAATTAAAAGGAATTAATATTTGAGTAATGGGTTATGGGTTCTGAAAACGTCTTCAAGTCAATCAAGACCACCTTCAGACAGTTACTCAAAATCTATCAGATTTGATAGCCTAGTTAGTAGGAGCTGCTAGCTAGAGAGTTCTATACAGGAAGTAAAAAAGTTGATATGAATCCACGTTGAAAATATAAAAACTATGAAAATGATATATATACTAATGAAGGTTATAGCTGAGAGATCTTCATTTTTTTTTTCTTTTTTACTAGTTGTAAGATTGTCTACTAACATCTGTAGTCTGTACCACTCCTCAAAAAGCACCCCTAGTGTTAAAATGTGATAAGAGCTCTGACAATGGAGTAAAAGGTGTAGCTACTTCAAAACTGTTCATATTTGGAATTCAATCTCTACTAAGGCATATTTGTTTTTTCACATTCATTATTTGTTTAAATTAAACAGTATATTAGTTAGATATGTAACAAACATGTGACATCATTCAAAATTTTGGATTAAGAGTAAATTTATTGTTGGAGATTTATCCACATTTGATATATATTGTATAGAAACTATATTATTTGTTAATTTCCGAAGTGATGCTTTTTATGTGTTTATAAGAAGTGGTACATCTATGGATGAATCATTTTGTAACTCAAAATAACTAGCCTATTAAGTTTTGGCATTCATTAATATATGTAATATTTTATTAATTTTTAAGTTTTCAATGAAAAATTTTTCTTATTGTCTTGTTTCAGACGTGAAACTCTCTAATATATTTAAGCTATAGGGTAAAAGGATTTTCTACGTTAACAAAAAGAATTTCACATATGTTATTACATATATAGTATAATATTCGTAGACGTTTGATTAGTTTGCATTGTCTTATTTTTAAATTCGTTTCTTTTACAACTTCTCATTGTGATGCAAGTGGTGCTTGGTGTATTGCTATGCGAATAATGTCTTGCAATTTCACTAATTTAATTTGAGAACCCTATTTCTTGGTCAAACGATCTAGATCAATATTGCTGAATGATTAAGAATTTCAATTTTAACTTTAGTGCCAACATTAGTGTTTGTGTTTCAAATTCTATAGTGGATGAACATGTATAGAGCCACTGGGAACTGATGTATTATAATTTTTATCAGGTCTCAAGACTCCGACGTAGAGGAAGATACAGCACCAGCAAGGCAACTTTCTGCTCGAAACAAAAATGGAACAACCCTGGACATCTCAAGACAAATACAAAGAGGGCAACCATCAACATCTTTTTATGACACTAAAGTGGGCCAAGGCTTGCGTCATGTGGCGTATATAGTTCCTATCATATGGTGTGCCAATAAAATCACAACGGATCCTTTATTCCTCTATTCTTTGGTCATAGATGATGACAAAAAGTGCTTTGAATCTGACAAATGGACACCGACTTTGTTTAGATTTCTCGGTCCGTTGGGCATTGTCATTAATATGGTCAGTTGGTGTTCTCTGGTCATGAAGGTGGGTTTACTTAAAAGGTTTGAGAAGATAATTTGGATCCTTCTCCTCCTCATTGACTTATCATCATGTGTCGGGTGGTCATATCTTCCGCGCAAACAGGTACAATATTTCCGCATGTCTTTTCATTCATATCTCAATTTTCATATGTATAAAGTGAATTTATCGTGAGTGTTTTGGTTTATCTCAGTGGTGACAACTTGCTTGGTATGCTTATAAGTGCCAAGTTTGAGCTTAGCAACCACTAGAGTGAGTAGAATTTTCCCCCGCTATTTGTGAGATGCCCCCTCTTTAACTCTTTGTAGGTTGGCTTCTCTTGTTCTACGGAGCTAACTCCTGAGCCACACCACAATATATATTGTTATTAGTTTTAATTGTACTTTGGATTAGTCCCAAATATTAAAAAAGAAAAAAAAAAGAACTTAAAAAAATGTATACCTGTTGACATAAAATAATAGTCAACTGCTAGTTCGTGAAACCCAAGACTGTAAATCTGTGAAAAAATACAAACAAACAAATAGAGAAGCACAGAGGAAGAAGAAAAACACACGAGATTTACGTGGTTCGGTTTTAAGAATGATCTACATCCACGATGCTAGCTCCGATGGTGGACAGGCAGTCACTGTTACTATGTCTGTTCTGTGCTTACGGTAAGAGAGTTCATGAGAAGGCAATCCCCTTTACATTAATTTTAATCTCCTATTTATAAAGGAGATGTTACAATTTAAATAGGTTTAAAAATCTTACAGATAAGGAAAAATAATATATATTAATTGAGATAATATCTCTCAAGATTATTTTCACCGTATCTGTAATAATTGCCAAGAATATTGTGATTTGATTTGCATGAAAATAGATAAGTTGAATCATTTTCTTAATTGAATTGATTCGCCTTCTAGAAGGTCAACTGGTCAACTCTAGCGACCACATTGAGGGAACAGATTACTCCAGCGATCAGATATTACACTTAGCGAGCAGACTCTGGCTTGGGCTAGCTGGTGTTCGGGTCAGCGACCTGATAGCTCGAGCAGAGATCGCGCAAGCTGGTCGCATAAACTATCCGGACAAGCTGATCGAGCAGCTTGAAAGCTTGTAACGTTAAGCTGCTCGTCAATAAGCTCAGTCATCATCTTGTCGACCCTACTCGTTGACGTGAGCAGGATGTTGTGTGCAGTCACGCGAGGTGCTCGATCATCAGCCTATCTGTATGCTTATTCATGGACTGTTCGTTCAATGTTTTTTGACGTATAATGGAAGAATAAGAGGATTGCAAACGTAAACCTCAAGAACACATCCACTAAAACAACAATTCTTAGGGTGTTAACGGCATCAATCGAGGACCTCTGGTTGCCACGTTATAGAGCACAAAAATCCCTTTTCGAAAATATATTATAATAGATAATCTAATAACCGAGCACAAAGTTATGCTCGTTTCTTTAGACCAGTAATTTGGGCCCTTGTCTGTTAGAACGGTTTTAACATGTTATCTTACTGGGCCTTTTGACTTTTACCAGTTTATTTGAGGCAACTAAAAAACATATACAACACAAGTGCCCCAGCTCCTAGTTCGTTTACGGGCTGAGAGCTTGAATCTTTGCTGGTAAAAGCTGATCGCATATAACCTTGTCTTGTCTCCCTTCAATTTCTACTTTGTCACTTTGGGTTGTGAGAAATCTGATTCTCCTTGTTTGCGAGGTTTGTTCAGCTTTTTGCTCACTTTGCTCTTAGCATTGATCTTGTATTTTTATTCCACCAGGTCCTTGGATCTGTGGACTAAAAAATAATCGTTAGTAACAATTGACCTATTCGAGCTACGTCCATGGGGTGTTGGAACCCGGTGACATAGCGAAAGTTGAGGAGGTCAGAAACTCTATTGTGCTTTAAGGGATAGAAATTCGAGTTGATATGGCTTAATTACCCGCGAGCTGTCTAGGAGGTCGTACCCGACAACATAGTGCAATTATTTGTAAGCTACGTCCAAGAGGTCGTACCCGACAACAGCATGAGCAGTTAGGGCTGTCGAGGGGGTCGTCACCAGATAATAGTGTAATAGGTCGCGGGCTACGCCTAGGGGGTTGTCACCCGACAATATAGCTCATGTTGTTTGTTTAGCCAAGGCAATTTATCATAAAGACAATAATAATCACGACACAACAAATATAATTTATTCATATTCATAAATCGAAAAATGTTAACATGTAAGAGCATGTGCTCAAAAAGTTACCAAACATGGAGCTGTAGGGATTTTTCTTACAGCAAGTTCATGTTCTTGATTGGGAGCTCGTTGGGACTACTGCCATGTTGGCCGCTGATGTTGTTGAGGTCGTTAGTTTGTCTGCTGGATCACATAGTCAGTCAGTCGACCCTGCTTGATCAGATTTTCAATGGTGCCTCTCAACTCCCGACAATCCGAGGTGTCGTGACCAACCTCATTGTGATACTCACAGAATTTCTTCTGATTTCTACTACGGACTGAGGATCTCATAGGATTGGGCTTCCCAAAATTTTTCCTATCCTTCTCGGCTGCATAAATATTGTCCTGAGTGTCCGAGGTGGCATGGAGGTGCGAATTGCTTCTTCAGAGCCTTGTACTAGTTGATGAACTTTCTTTAGAACTCTCCCTAGCTGCTTATGCTACGATCTGGGAAACTCTTGAACCAAACTTGTGGAATGCTCCCAAAGGTTGTCAGGAAGACACGACACTTGACCAACGAGCTGGTAGTCTACAGATCCATTTGAATGTTAAACGCATCCAAATAGTCATACGATTCTGTGTCCCTATCATATCAAGTGATGCTAGGGACCTTGAATTTGGGAGGCAGAGGCTCGAGCTCAATATCCAAGGTAAGAGGAGTTCTTCCATTGTACTGACCCCTCTGCTCATTATCTTCCCGTCACACCTCAAGCTAGCGGATCCTTTGAAGGAGCTCTTCTACCATCGGATTTTTCGGCCTGAACTCCCTTAAGTGCTCTCGACTTGGAGAACAGTGATTCGGTATGCTTCCATGGCCCTACAAGTTGTTTGCTCGGTGCGACTCTGCTCGTTGCTGATTTTCTATTTCTTTTGCTCGAACTCGGTGATTATCAGCTCTTACACGAGAGTTAGGGGGTAGGGGAGAGTTAACAAATCGTGAGGCTTTCTTGGCGGGTTTTTCCCAAGCTGAAACTTGTTCTCGCGATTGTTGGGAATTTCTAGGCTCAGCACCTTCAGGTCTGGGCACGTTCTGAGCTTGGACCTGAGCTAATGATCTAATTGTTTCTGCGAGTTACTGCATCATGTTTCCCAGCGCCTCCTATCGCTGGTTCTATTCCTGAAGCCCCCCAATAGTAGGAACAGTTGACGCTGGCTGGCGAGGGGCTGAAAGGTTTTCTCTTTCAGCGACTGCATCGACAAAGGAATGAGATACGTGGTGTTGCTGCTCTGTTTGCCTTTCAGGCTAATCAACCGCTAAGCTACGACTCCTGGTTCTTTCTCCTACCATGGCTGTCAGAAACTGAGAAAAACGCTGTAGTTTGGGTCCTCCTTCTAGCGCCACAAGATGTTGACGTAAAATAATGGTCAACTGCTGGTTTGTGAAATCCAAGACCGTAAATCTGTGAAAAAATACAAACAAACAAGAAGAGAGGCAGAGAGGAAGAAGAAAAACACATGAGATTTACGTGGTTCGACCTTAAGAATGGTCTACATTCACGGTACCAGCTCCGATGGTGGAGAGACAATCACTGTTACTATGTTTGTTTTGTCGTTATAGTAAGAGAGATTTCGAGTGGGTAGTCCTCTTTACATTGATTTTGATCTCCCATTTATAAAGAAGATGTTACAATTTAAATAGGTTTAAAAATCTTATAGATAAAGAAAAAAAATAATATATATTAATTGAGATAATATCTCTTAAGATTATCTCCACCATATCTGTAATAATTGCCAAGAATATCGTGATTTGATTTACATGAAAATAGATAAGTTGACTCATTTCCTGAATTGAATTGATTCGCCTTCTAGAAAGTCAACTGGTCAACTCTAGCGAGCACATTGAGTGAACAGATTACTCCAGCGATTAGATATTGCACCTATGGAGAAGACTTTGGCTTGGGCTAGCTGTTGCTCGGGTTAGCGACCTGATAGTTCGAGCAGAGATTGCATAAGTTGGTCGCATAAACTATCCGGACAAGTTGATCGAGTAGCTTGAAAGCTTGTAATGTTAAGCTGCTCGTCAATGAGCTAGTTCATCATCTTGTCGAGCCTGCTCGTTGACGTGAGCAGAATGTTGTATGCAGTCACGCGAGCTGCTCATGTGGCTGCTCCCTCATCAGTCTATCTGTATGCTTATTTACGAACTGTTCATTCAGTGCTTTTTGACGCAAAATGGAAGAATAAGAGGATTGCAAACGTAAACCTCAAGAACACATCCACTAAAACAACAATTATTAGGGTGTCAACGGCATCAACTGGGGACCCCCGATTGCCATGTTATAGAGCACGAAAATCCTTTTCCGAAAACATATTATAATAGGCAATCTGACAACCGAGCATAAAGTTATGTCTGTTTCTTTGGACCAGTAACTTGAACCCTTATCTGTTAGGATGGTTTTAACATATTATCTTACTGGGCCTTTGGACTTTTACCAGCCCATTCGGGATAGACCAAAAACATATACAACAATGCCTATGTAAACTGTATTTTGCAATGGTCCAAATTGAGATTTGGCATCACACTTATATATATAGGATTCCTTTGAGTACACCTAGGGTATGCATGCATTTGACAAAATAAATGATGATTGTATTTTACAATATGTGATAGTAATTTATTATATATAATTATAACTTAACAAATTTAATTACAATTAATAAATGTAATTATATTAATCACAATCAATAAATATGATCATATTTACTAATTGTAATCACATGTATTTAGTTATAATCACATATAATAAATTGTAATCACACATTTTAAAATACAATTATACATTTTTTTCTTTCGAGTGTATGAATATTCCAGATATATACTAGAATGTGCCTATAAATATATATATTTATATGGTATAAATTTATCTTTGAGTATTTATGTAGTTCACCCAAATATGCAAAAATTTCATAATAATATAAATATACATTTTGACCCACGACTAAAGGTTGTCAACCATTCTTTAATAGTGGACAATAATTAACCATCATCAGATAACACTGTAGAGGGTCAAATGTCTTTTTTTATTTTATTTTTTTAGAAACAATCTTTTTGTCAATTGTTATTAGTTAAATTTAAAAATAAAATTAGTTTGTCGAATTATATCTTCCCACATTAAGAGGAAAAAAAAAGAAGATAATTTTTAATTAAAAATAAAAAAAGAATTCACACCCACAACTTATCTCAAAAGGAAAGCGAAAATTTCATTTCCATTACCCAAACACACAACAAACTTTTTCATTTTCACGATCCAAATATTAAAGAATATATATATTCTTTATGTGATGATTCAAGATTTTGAGTGTGTAAAACACAAGATCAAAGATGGAAGTGTTTGTTCAAGATGAAGAGCAAGAAAAAATTCTTGAGTAAACTGTTTCTGTTTTTTTTTTTATTAGTTAACCACTATGAGTGAAAGTGTTTATTTATACACTAACAATGTTAAACTGAATCTAATCTAACTTTCATCAACTAACCAATAGAAAGATGCCACATTGACAAGATCTTAACTAACTTGCTTAGCAAATAATCTATCCTGAGAGTTGTGCAAAACCAGCTTGGTAAGCTGGTTTGGAACTGACTAAACTCCTTTTTTGAAGCTGTACAGAATAATCATCAACTTGATCATAAACACCAGCTTGAACAACTTGAGCTGAGTGCATCTTGGCTAACTTATCAGCTTGTATATTATCAGCTCGAACTACTTGAGTAGATCTTGATTGCATAGCCCTGTTAATTCCAGGTTGCACAACTTTGCTAGATATATTTGTAGTGGTTTGATCATCAGTAACATATACATTCACACTTTATCTTTATAACCCAAACAGAAGAAACTAAAATAAATAAAATTATCTATCTTCAGCATCCAAGCATCTAACAAATTTCTCATCTTCATCACTCAAACACCCTCAAAATTTTTTATGTTCATCACTTAAACGCCAGGACAATTCTTCATCATCCTTACCCAAACACCCAAATAAATTCTTCATCTTCATAACCCTGATGCCCAAAAACATTATTCATTGTCATCACTTAAACACCCATCAAATTCGTCACCCAATCAACCAAACAAATTTTAAACTTCATCATTAACATCTATATGTTCTTTGTATTCATCACACAGACACCGGACAAAATTCATTATTTTTATCATCTAAACACCATATTAATGTATCAAAATTCTCATTAGACTCAACTTGAATATTATTATTAAGCTATTTTCCTATTAGCTTAATTTTTTAGGTTTAGCAATTGCTGATAAAGTATCAAATCCTGGAGTTCTCAGGCTTTAATCCTCTCTCCTCCCTTTGTTTAGAATTTTTGTCTATTACACATTTTAAATGATAGAAAATGTTTAACATGTATCTAGTCTAATATTCGTTAATAGTCTACGTTACAAGTGAGGGAGAATATAAACATATCAAAAATCCCATCAACCTCAATCTTAAATAATATTGTTAAGCCCTTTTGTATCAAGTTAATTGGTGCAAATTTTAATACTCGCAAGCGCACGAATCTATTGTAAGACAGATTATGCAAGTACGAGGTCAATCCCACAGAGATTGAGAAAATATTAATCTAAATCTAAATTAAATTTAATTCTAATCTAGTTAACAATGTTTGAAAATTGAGAATTAATTAAAACTAAAACAAATAGAATTCTAAATTAACAAAACAATATTAAATTGCAAAATTCAACCAATAGACGAAAAATCTGAGGTTCAGAATCCACCATTATCAATTTATAATATTCTACTATTCAAAATATTATTATCAAAAATTAAAGAAACAACTTAGAAATCAATCTGTTGTCTTCTCAGGATTTATCAATTAAGCTTCAAAAATAAATCTTCCGTAATTCTTACTTCAAGACTTGAAATTAATAAGATCTAAGTATTACATGTATCCAATATTGAAAAACAAATAATCAAAAATCTTATATTTAAACCTTTCAATTCAAAGTCAAATTAATAAAATAATTTTGTAACTACCTGAAATACATGATATTAAAGGTGAAACAATTTTACTCTATCAATTAATGAAACTAAGAATTATGTAAACATTAAAGATCAAAACAATTGATAATAATACTTGAACAGCAAAAATATTACAAAGTTAATAAGGTTTCATCTTACACCTCAGAAAAGAAAATTAAGCAATCATTGAAAATTCAAAAACAAAGAATAAATTGAAACCCGGCATGATGTATATGAACTTTGGCTGCTATCTTGTCTCTCTATTGCACTCTTGTTCTTTGTTTTCTCCACCAAAGTTGCTATCTTCTTTCTCCTCTACCGTCTCTAAACTCTCTTGTCTTCAAGTTTTCTTTTATACTATGCCACTAGTCTCAATTTGTAAATTGAAAATTGCCTTAATAGTAACACACTGTTTTTGGCCTTTCCATAAACTACATAGTAAACTTTGATTTTTTTCTCAAAATCTACAACCTTTTTCTTCTTTTCTTGATTTGCTTCCAAATTTGATTTTTTTCCTTTATTGATCAATTTCCTTGTCTCAACTGATTTCCTAATTGTTTGACAAATAATTTTAGGCAAGAATTGAATCCTTGATTGACTTGGATTTTGACTTAATCAAAATTGGAATTTTTCCTCATTCAACACACAAATCTTCTTTTATTCCTGTTTCACCAAAAACACAATTAATTAGAATAAATTCAACACAAAATTGGACTAATAAATCTATATTTAAGGGTAATAAATATATATAAATTATGTTTATCATTTGGATTAGTGATTATTGATACATGAATAAAATTCTTTATCTTTTTCTCTCAACCACCCAACTCAAAACAAAACAAAAACTAACAAAATAAAAAGAAAAAAAGAAGAGAAGTAGACTTACAGCTCGTCCATGGAGTGATCTACTCTTCTTAATCTTTTTTTGGTTTTATTCATTTATTTTTCATTTTTAACCGAATAATTGTTTGGCAAAACAAAAAAAAAAAAAAAAAAAAAAAAAAAAAAAAAAAAGAAGAAGAAGTTATTTTTAGCCTCAAACTAAAATTCATTCACTTTTTGATACTATAATTTGTAAGCAAAGACTTTACATGTCCTTTATTCGTATATACTAATAGTAGTAAAAAAACTCATTTTATTTTTCTGATATTACTTTGAAAACTCACATTAATTTTAGTATTGTATAAAGAAAGAGTTTAATCATTCGTTTGTTCATGCATTTGTGTTTATACACGTTTGACTCTAATAAACTAGCTATATGTTGTAGATTGTGCTGGTGATGAGTTATCTATGGCCAATTACGGGACGCCTGAATTTCTATTCGGCAACTGTTTTCCTTATACAATACTTTGGTACGGTTTTTTTAATGTACATAACGTTTATAAGAGCTACAAGGATTTCGGCAACACTTGCTAAAGCTACATGGGCAAAAGCTGCTTTCAATCTTCTCCTATACATTCATGGCGGTCATGTAAATTTAAATTACTGTCTATGTTTTGATTATTTACATAATTCATAAATTATTGCATGCACATTCTATGCTACATCTTACCATTCTGTGTATAAATGTTTAATCTTATTATATATCTAAATTAAATTTATTTAGAGAGGAATACTCTTTTTTGAAGTATCGTGGTTGACACTGATTACGGTCTTCTCAATGTTTTTGTAATGATATCGAGATTATGTCGAGTGTGAGTTAAATTTAAACAAAATAGTTTTTTAATTGAGTTAATATCTTAAATGTTTGATAAGAAAAAATATTTCATGAATTAAAGCTAAGAGAAATAATTTACAGGCACGAGCATTTAGATATATATTTACAAATGAATATTGTTTTTTAAATATTTTTCATTATTATATATGTGTAAAATTACTAATTAGTTGTAAGGTGATTTTTTGTGTTTTAGGTATTTGGAGGGTTATGGTACGCTTTCGCCATAGAGAAAGAGATTGACTGCTGGACAAAAGCATGCAAAAAATATGCTTCTTCAAACTGTGGTGCCGATGTTTTTTGGTGTAATGTTGGTAATGGTTCAGTAGACTACACAACTTTAATTGAAATGTGCCCAACAAAAACTCAGAATACAACCATTTATGATTTTGGAATATACTATGATGCGCTTGAGTCTGGTATTGTTGAGATGTCTAATCTTCTCAAGAGGATTTTATATGGTCTACGTTGGGGCCTCCAAAACCTCAGGTTCGTAATTTTGTTTTTTTATGTAAAGTATTATAGCATTGATGGTTTTTTAGATGATACATAATTCAAACTCAAAATCTTATTTACACAATGTGAAAAGCCTACCCTTCTTGTACTCACATTCTGAACTGATTTGCATTACTAATCATTATATATTGCAAAAATGTAATTCTTGATCAAATTTTGATTTTCTTGTTTTGTATTCTCTCAATTGTTTCTCTTATATAATAGGTTGTTTTCTCAAAATTAAGTCAAGTATGACTAATCACTTTATCTTTGTACAAGAGATATTAAGGGTTAAAGATAAGGGAAAGATGTATGGTAAAATTTAATAGCAATAAAAAATAATCAACACTTCGAAAATAAAAAATGAAAAATAATCAACAATCTATAATATTAATTTATTCTACAATTGCATTCACTTAATAAGTTCATTTCATTTTTATTTACAGTGGTTTTGGTCAAAACCTCCAAGTTAGTACAGACGCATGGGAGAATATCTTTGTGATTTCCCTTACCATTTACGGTGTCGTGTTGTTTGTATTTTTCATTGGAAACATGCAGGTTGGTATACATTATTAAATTTTTTTCTTCTTGAAAAAATTTTTAGAGTTTGGCCACTGAATATTTGAAAGTTGGAACTTTAGTTTTTTTCACTTATTTTATTGGCTGCTTTTGTCTCTAATTTCCTTTCACTATTTTTATTAACTACTTTCCAAAAGTTTAATTTTCCAATTGTCAAATCTTCAGTGTCCTGGTGCACCACTTGGTGCAATTGCACACCAAAATTTCTCAATAAGCCATCTAAAATTAATAAATAATAATCTTTATTTAAGTGGTTCTTATGAAACAGATATATTTACAAACAAAAACTCAAAGATCAGAGAAAATAAGGCAGAAGAAAAACGAGATTGAGAAGAGTAAGTTGTTTGGAAAGCTACCGAAGAACCTTCAAAGGCAGATTAAGAGATACCAGCCAGAAAAATGGGAAGAAACCGAAGATGTTCACTTCGAAAATTTGTTTAACAATGTTCCTAATGAAATCAATAAGATCATAAAGCGCAAGCTTTGCTTAGAAATAATCAAGAAAGTAAGTTCTTTTACTTCTATTACTTATTATTAATTCTTAGTTTACTAAAAGCTACCAATTCAGTTAGATTTATTACTTCTTTTTTTTTTCTTAATTCTTTTTTTTTTTTGGGTGCCTTTGCAGACCTTCCTTTTCTTTTCTTTGTTTTTGTTTTGCTTTTTTTTTCCTGCTTTGTTTTGGTTTTGTTTGAAAGATCAGGTTTTTTAGGTCCCACTTAGCTTGGTGTATTTTCCTTTTCCTTTTTCCATAAAATTTTTCTCTTGCCATCAAGGTTCATCTAAACAAAACAAAAAAAGTTAGCAATAAAACCTTATGTTTTAAAGGTAGCTATCAGAATATATGCTTTCCTGTGAGAGTAATTTACATATGATAAGTTTTCTTTCATCTTCTCGATTTAGTCTTCTGCAATTTAAATTTTAAATTCATCTACAATAATTGACTTGAAATCAAATGTATTCTAATCATATTTGTTTTTCAATATGTATAAAGGTTGAAGAGTTTAGAAGTTGGACTGATGAAATGTTGGATGAGCTATGTGATGTTGCTAAGCCAGTTTCCTACACTCAGTATGCTCAGATTATTCGAAAAGACAACTCAATCGATGAAATGCTCCTTTTTGTGCATGGCAAGCTTCAGACTTACTCTTTGACAAATGTCAATAGTGGCCCTATAAGCATTGATGTCTCTACAAGCACCACTGGCTCCGCAAGCACTGGCATTGAAAGCCATGCTCATTGGAAAATATCAATTGATTATCTTGAAGATGGTATGTTTTGTGGGGAAGAACTTGTTGATTGGTTTCGAGCTAACCCCTATTCGTCTGACCGTCCCGTCTCTATCAAAACTATTCAAACACTTACAAAAGTCGATGCATTTGCTTTGATGTCCTATGACCTGCAATATTTATTCATTAAGCATCGGGCAGCTATTGCATCTACCCAAGGGCAAGCACCTCCAGCAGAATCTCAACCCCAAACACCAGTAGAATCTTAGCCCCATAGACTGCAAGTGGTACGTAACATATTTGTTTAAGAGATATATATATATATATATATATATATATATATATAGATATATCAAGTCATGTAGAAGCTTATTGTTCCATCAAAGAAAAAGACAACCATAATGATATGGAACCAAAGTTATTAAGAACATATAATTAAAACAATGAAATTAAATTATCCATCATCTTCAAATTTATTGTAAAAATTGTTTTTTTTTTTTTTTTAAAAAAAAAAAAGATTGTTGTAAGAATTGTTGTGTGCTATATTCATGATATAAGATATAAGTATTAAAGTAAATATAAGTTTATGTGAAAAGAATAATACTGATTTACTTTCAATCAAATTATGTTTATAAAATTTGACATATCAACCTTATAGGAAAAAAGAAATATTGTTGCTCAGCGTATAATGTCTAAAATAGGTGGCAGGACAGTAGCAATAGAGGTTTCACGTGCCGTTTGTTAAGTGTCATGCATGTTGAGGATAGACATGACCACGGTTCAGTTTGAACAGTCCGGTTCGAATTGAATTGGATCAATAGAACCAGAACCATAACAAATGTTCTAGTTCCGGTTCAGAACCGGAACGGGACTCGCTACTGTAGCGGTTCCGATCCGATTCTTTTATTAATGTAACCGGAATCGTCGGTTCAAAAAATCGGTGGAATTAGAACCATTTTGAACTGGTAGTTCCGGTTCTAACAAAAAAAAAAAAAAAACCAAAACTACAAGGTCACTTTTTTTTTTTATATTTCACCATCTCCCCTTAATTTCTCTTTTAACCCCTCCCTTTCCTCCATAAATACTCTTTCTATTCTTAATTTCTTCTCACACTTCTTCTCACACCTATCTCCCTCAATCTCAACTCTCTTTCTCTCCATTAATCTCAACTCTCTCTCAATTTTAACTCTTAGTTTCAATATTCTCTTAATTCTCAATCTTAATTTCCTTTAATTTTTTTTAATTATATCTATAAATTATAATTTTCAATTTATTTTTTGAAGTTTCAAATTCTTAATTTATTATTTTTAAATTTTCAAAATCTTATTTTATTATTTTTAAATTTCAAATTGTCAATTTATAATATTTATAAATTTTAAAATTTTTATTTATAAAAAATTTTCTGGAACCGGAACCGAAACCATTATAGAACCGAAACCGGAACAGAAATCAGAACCGTTACAGAACGGTCGGTTTCAGAACCGAACCAGAACCGTTTTATCTCGATTAATGTTCTGGTTCTAGCTTTTTCAGAACCGGAACCGTCGGTTTGGAACTGGAACCGAAACCGAACCGAACCGTGGTCATGTCTAATTGAGGATGACATTCAAAGTTGATACTTGATACAACTTCTACTATATGTTCTAACATCCGTGCGGTCAGTAATCAGTATACGTCACTTCTGCCAATACAACTACAAATGGTGTTAAACTTATGTCATATCTGCAGCAAAATAATTTCTACTTCAATTAAACAATCATGTTCACTTTTCTATCCTTTGCTCAATCCAAACAATTGATCGTACAATTTAACGCCACTGATCCTTACAAGTTTTCTTTATAATTAAAATGATTAAAACCATCGATATGTAATCATTGATAAAGTAGCATCAATAAACATGGTTGGTTTGCCATTAAAAATTGTATATTAAGCCGCTTTTAAATAATTTAATTAAAATGAATGTGAACTAATCACATTGCACAATGTTACTTATGATTGCTGAAAATTAGAATTGTTTTTAAATGAACATAGTTCATTTCAAGGTAAATTTTGGTAGTGTATGCCTCGTTTTGTTAGAAAACGTGTTGATTTTGAATTTCTAAAATCCTAAAAAAAACAATGGTATCACGGAAATTTGAATCCAAGAAATAAGTTGATACCATATTTACATATGTTTAAGCAACAAATATTCACCAGAATTTGAAATATTATATCAAATAGACAATTGTTTGTTTGTCTTCTTTGAAACTAAATAGATAGCTTTGCGCACTTTTAAGAAGACTCAAAAGAGATGGTTGGAAGACTTGAGGTATGCTATCGATCATGAAATGATTAGCCGAAGACAAACCAGAAGACGCTTTAAAGGCCCAAAAAGAAAAAAAGACAAAAGTTTGAGCCAGCCCAAAGTTAGATGATATCACTATGTATACTTGTAGATTTAAAAATGATAAATGGTATGAGCACTCCTTTGATAAGTTGGTTCCTTTAACTGTTTTTAATACATAATTTTAATGAATTTATAAGAAATATAATACAATAACATTAAAGAAATAAAATTATTTACATTACATAAATAATTGTTATATATTTAAACTCATTAAGTTAATTTCTCATATAGTATATGTATCACTTTTGACACGCTCAACTTCTTGAGGTCATTATGCTTACTTAAATAAATAACTTCAGTAAATTAAGCTTAATAATGGTCTATGTCACCCCATAATTAAATTTTCAATCTCAGATAAACTTAATTTATGTCATCAACAGCATACAATTATGTCTCATAGTGCCTATCTTTGTGATTTGGCTTTTTCAGCTATTTGGAGGCATGTGGTACTCATTGGCCATAAAGAAAAAGATAGATTTCTGGAGTAAATCTTGCAGAAGCCATACTGGATGCAATGTGGTGGTTGAGAAATATCATCGTGTAAATTATTACATCAGTTCTGGACAACCAATTTCTGAATCATAATTGTTTTATGAAAATATTGGGAGATGCAAAAATCTATGAGGTGGGTATATATATTGAAGGACTTGAGTCTGGAATTATCGTGAACTATATATAGTTTGCAAATATTGACTGTGCTTAAAGGATTCCCTTAAATTTTATTATACTAATTTTAAAACTCTGCTTTTCTTTTTACTATTTATTGAAATCTTCTCTAAAATATTTGTTTTATATTATTTCAGTTTTTGTTCTTGCATAGTTTTTTTAACTTAACAGATAGACCAACAAAACAAATTGTACTTAAGGCATTCTTTCCTTTCACTTGGTTTCATCTCTTGTAGTGGTTTAGGTCAAAACTTCTAAGCAAGTACAAATGCATGGGAAAGTATCATTATGATTTTCACTACTATCTACGACCTTGTAATGCTCATTATATTCTATTTGAAAATATGCAGATTAGTGTTTACTTATTTTATTTTTTCACTTCTCAAATTATATTTAAAAGCATATATAAGATGAATTTTATTTTATTTTTTTTTAATGAATATTGATGCTTATTGTTAAATAGATGTATGTAAACTATGCAAGTAAAGCATCAAAAGAGAAGAAGTGGGAAGAACAGGAGAGCAAACGAAAACAGCGAGAAATAGAAATTGAGAAGTGGTTTACATTTGGAGAGCTCTCCGAGAAACTACAAAATTGTATCAAGGAATTACACCAGTAATACAAATGGCAACAGAATGGAGACACTGATATTGAAAATTTGCTCTGCAGTCTTTCAAAGGAACTTGGAAGCTACATAAAACGTGAACTTTGCTTGAAACTTCTAAAAAATAAATATAAAAAAATAAAAAACGTTAGAATACATTCTTGCTCAATCAACTCTTCAAATGCAATTATTGGAAGTAGGATGTGTTCTCATTCTCTGTTTTCAATGTTTATAAAGGTAGAAGAGTTTAGAAGTTGGAGTGAAAATTTGTTGGATGAGCTATGTGGTTGTGCCTAGCCAGTTTCATCATGTCATGTTACATTGTGCTGAGACTCCTGCTAGAAACAAATCAAAAGCATTCTCTCTGAAAAGACTTGTATAGAAAGACTGATGAAAGAGTTAGCATACCCATTTTTCCAAAGAAATTTTGCAAATTTTTTACCATTTTGAAATCTGCTGTTGAAGAGTTAAAAGTTTCATGTTGCAATTTTTTTTTTCCTTGGTTTTTGAGAGTTTTAATTTATTTTGTTTGTTTCAAGTGTCATGTACAACTTCATTTTTATGTTCATGATTTTAAATATTTGTTGTGGATGTTTATATAGAGAAATTAAGGCCAACACTTCTAGAGCTAAATATGACTTCTTTATATCTCAATAAACAACATTGCTTTAATTAAAATACCATCATTTATATACTATCATTTAATTAAAATACTATCATTTATAATTCCAACAATAGTGTCTCTCCGCCTATGTGAGAGTTGTAGGGTTTTTCTCTCCTTTTTTGTGAGAGTCGTGTTTTTTTCTTTTCTGCATCTAGCTTGTTTGTTGGTTTTCCTTTGTGACTATGGAAGAGGGTATGGCTTCACTGTCATTAACAGCGGAAGAAGAAGAGGAGTTGATCGTTGATGATGAAGGCAGAAAGGAGGAGAACTTGGTTAACAATGAGTTTTGTCTCATTGGACGCTTTTTGACAGATCGTCACGTCAATTTTAATGCAATGAAACATAGAATGGCAGGGCTATGGAGGCCGGTGAAGGGGGTCAATATAAGGGAGTTGCCTGACAACAGGTTTTTATTTCAATTTTTCCATGTTATTGATCTTAACCGTGTGTTAGATGGGGGGCCATGGTCTTTCGATAATCATCTCCTTCTTATGCATCACTTACAGCAGGGAGAGGTGCCATCTATGGTCTCTTTGAATCATTTACCTGTATGGATTCAAGTGCATGAACTGCCTATAGGGTACATGTCTCTTGCCGTGGGTCGTCAGATTGGCTCTTACATAGGAGAATTTTTGGAATATGATAATAATAATAGTGCAGGTATATGGAGAAGTTTTATGCGGATTAAAGTCAGCATTGATATCCGGGTTCCTCTCAAGCGATGGAAAAAGATTCGGACTGGTTCTGGTGGATGGAGTCTAGTCCAGTTCAAATATGAAAGGGTGAATTACTTCTGTTTTATCTGTGGCCTCTTGAACCATACTGAAACATTCTGCCCGAAAATCTTCTCTCAACCAAAGGAGGAACTAGTGAGAGGCTGGGGACCATGGTTAAAGGCTCAAGGCAGAAGGAATGGAGGCTTCAATGGGGAACGCTGGCTGCGTGAAGCTGCAGCTGACAGGCCAGAGTCCATGGCTGGAAAGTCGGTTGGTGAGGCGGGATTAAGGAAAGTTGACCAGTCTATTTTAAATTCAAATCCCATGATTGGTGGAGATATGTCAGATTTGGCAGCTGGGACTTCTAATTTGTTTGTGCAAGTTCAACGAGGTGGGTCGGTTACTGTCAATCCGAACAAGGGTCTGGGCTTGAGCCCAATGGATGTGCATTCAGATGAGGATCGGGAGATGGAATTGGCTGAAGTTAAGAAAAGGAAGTGGGCTGAGGCTACGGACTTATTGGCTAAGTCTAAAGGTCAGGATGAGTCTGTTGTTGTGCATGGTAATGAAGTTAGTACTGTTGTGGCGTTTCTACAGCCTACTGGGGCTCAATCCAGTGATTCTAGTGTATCGGCTGGGTCTCTTGTAGGGCCCCACCGGGTCCAATGATTGGTGTTAGTTGGAACTGCCGTGGGTTGGGCAACCCTCGGGCAGTCTTAGTTTTGAAAGATCTTGTTCGATCTCGTAGGCCCGATTTTATTTTTTTAATTGAAACTCTTGTTCATTCAAATAAAATGGAGGAAATAAAAATTGCTATTGGTTATGATGGTGTGTTTTGCGTTGATAGGGAGGGGCGTAGCGGTGGTCTAGCTTTATTATGGAAAAATTGTATTTCTTGTTCTATCTTGGGTTTCTCAAAAAATCACATTGATGCTTGTCTTGTTGATACTAATAATATTATCTGGCGATGTACTGGTTTTTATGGTCACCCTGATCGTAACAATCGAAAGAATTCTTGGAATTTGCTTCGTGCGTTGAAAGGAACCTCTACTCTTCCTTGGTGTGTTTTTGGTGATTTTAATAATTTATTGAGTTTGGATGACAAGCTTGGTGGTGCAGATTATCCTATTTGGCTTTTTAAAGGGTTCCAAGAGACAGTTGAGTTTTGTGGGTTGGTGGATATTGATTTACAGGGTCATGGTTACACTTGGGAGAGAGGGAGGGGGTCGAAAAATTTTGTTCAAGAGAGGTTGGATAGAGCAATGGTGGATTCTCGCTGGCTCAATCTTTTTCCGGAAGCTATCCTTACTTGTCTCAATGCTACTGTTTCGGACCATTGTCCGATTGAAATAAATACTAATGGGCGTGTTCATGACAAGAGGGGCTGGAAGTTCCGATTTGAGAATTCATGGTTAAGGGAGGCTAGCTTTTGTGACGTTGTAATAAATAATTGGAGGGGTTCCATTGGCTTGTCCTTATTGGATAGAATTGTGGAGTGTACAGATGCTATGACTGTGTGGGGACGTGATTTTTTGCTCAAGTTTCGTAGGGACTTTAAGGCTGCTAAATTGAATTTAAATAATCTCATGCATTCTGATGTGTCGGGCTGTGATGGTCAAGTGGATATTCAACGGGATGCTATTAATAATTTGCTTCAGGCTGAGGAGTGCTATTGGCGTCAGCGAGCAAAGGTTTTCTGGCTTCAAGGTGGCGACCTCAATAGTAAGTATTTCCACCGTATGGCTACTCGTAGAAAAAAGAAAAATTTTATTTCTAGGCTGCAGTGTGATAATGGGAATTGGGTGAATGATGCTGTGGGGTTAGGTGATGTAGCTATTGATTATTTTAAGAATTTATTTCATGATGACTTGAGACAGCAAGGTGTTGATGTTAGTTATGTGCGTACGAGAGTTACAGACGAGCAAAATGCTAGTTTGGTTGCTCCGTTTACTATGGAAGAGTTTAAATTGGCTATTTCTCAAATGCACCCAGATAAAGCTCCCGGCCCTGATGGCCTTAATCCAGCTTTTTATCAGAAATTTTGGTCGACTATTGGGTTAGATGTTTTTCATGCTTGTTCTGGATGGTTGAGGGATGGTGCTTTTCCAACTGGACTTAATAGTACTACTATCTGTCTTATCCCTAAGGTTGATAGTCCGGTTACTATGCGGGATCTCAGACCTATTTCGCTTTGCAATGTGCTCTATAAAATCTTGGCGAAGGTCTTGGCTAATCGTTTGAAGTGTATTCTTCCTTCTTTAATTTCTGATGAGCAGTCTGCATTTGTTCCTGGGCGTGCTATTACTGATAATGTGATTGCGGCTTTTGAAATTATTCATCATATGAAGAGAAAAACAAAGGGGAAAAAAGGTGTGGTTGCTTTGAAAATTGATATTAGCAAGGCGTATGATAGGATTCGTTGGCCTTACCTTCGATCTATTCTTGTTCAGATGGGATTTAATCAAATCTGGATTGATTGGATAATGCTATGTGTAACTTCTGTGGAGTATAAGGTTGCTGTTAATGGTAATCTTGTGGGTCCTATTGTTCCTGGTCGTGGGTTGCGACAGGGAGATCCTTTGTCGCCATATCTTTTCATTTTATGTGCTGAGGGTCTTTCTGCTATGATTAAAAATGCAGAGGGTATAGGATTGCTTCATGGTTGTCGGGTCAGTAGGAGTGCTCCTAGTATCTCTCACTTATTGTTTGCTGATGACAGTTTCTTTTTTTTCCAAGCAAAGATGGATGAATGTGTGACCATGTCTGGATTGCTTCAGCGGTATGAATCTGATTCGGGTCAGGCTATAAATTTTAATAAGTCTGGAATTTTCTTTAGTGCTAATGTGCATGTCCAATTGAGGAATGAGATTATGGGGGCTTTGAAGGTTTCTAATCCTCTTGATACTGGCCGGTATTTGGGTCTTCCTTCTTTGATAGGAAGAAATAAAAAAGCTGTGTTTTCATATATTAAGGATCGTTTGTGGCAGCGCCTTTTTGGAGGAAATGTGAAAATGCTTTCGCAAGCAGGGAAGGAGATTTTTATTAAATCTATTGCTCAGGCTATTCCCTCGTATGCTATGAGTACGTTTTTGCTTCATATTGCGTTATGTGAGGAGCTTCAAAGGATGATGAATTCGTTTTGGTGGGGATCGAAGCCGGAGGGTAAGAAGAATATTCATTGGGCAAGTTGGGACAGGTTGTGTGCGCGGAAGGAAAATGGAGGTATGGGTTTTCGCCATCTTTATTCTTTTAATTTGGCAATGCTTGGTAAGCAGGCTTGGAATCTTGTTTCTAACCCAAATACACTTGTCAGTAGAATTCTCAAAGCTAAATATTTTCCTAGAGGGAATTTTGTAACATCGCTTTTGGGTTTGAATCCTAGCTTTGTTTGGAAGAGTATTTGGAGTTCCAAGTCTTTGATTATGAAGGGTTGTCGCTGGCGTATAGGGGATGGTTCTTTGATTAGTGTTTGGCATGATCCTTGGCTTGGTAGGGTCTACCCGTTTAAAGTTCGAACACCTATATTATGTGGTCTTGAAAACCTGGCTGTGAAAGACCTTCGTATTCCAGGTTGCATGGAGTGGAATGTAGATTTGTTGACGGAATATTTCTGTGATGATGATGTAGTAGCTATCCTCAGGCTACCTCCAGGAAATGAATTATTGGAGGATAGAATTATTTGGCATTTTGAGAGGAGGGGGCGCTACACTGTGAAATCTGGATATCGTGTGGCTTTTATGGAGAGTTTCAATGTAGCGGATCATAATCGTTTTGCTTGGTCTAAAATTTGGAAATTGGGTGTTCCTCCAAGAGTTAAAATTTTCTTATGGCGAGCTTGTTGTGGGTTTCTTCCTTCTCGAGATCGTCTTTTCTCAAAAGGGATCAATGTTTGTAATGATTGTGTTTTCTGCGGGGAGTATGGTGAACATCTTGTCCATATTTTTCTTGATTGTGAGGTGGCGATGAATTGTTGGAATGAGCTGGGGCTGACCATTTCTTTTGCCAATAGTGACTCATTTGTTAGCTGGTTAGAGTTTTTGTTCAGCTTCTTCGATAGTGGTTATGGAGTAAACAGTTTTTATCAGCTTCTTCGATAGTGCGTCGATCTCTAGCTTTTTTAAATGATTGGGAAAAAGCTCAGGATACTGCTGCTGATATGGGTTCTGCCAGAAATGCTCATGTTGTTTGTCGTTGGGTTCGACCTCCTAGGGATTGGATCAAATGTAATATTGATGCTTCAATTCCTCAAGCTCGAAATAGCTTTGGTATAGGTATGGTTATTCGAGACTGTCAAGGTAATTTTTTGGCTGCAGTTACTAAGATCATGACTGGTCAGTTTGACTCTGGTATTGCTGAAGCTCTTTGTCTGAAAGAAGCTTTAAGTTGGCTTAAAAATGGTGGGTATTTGAAGGTTATTATCGAGTCGGACTCGCTTCGAGTTGTTACTGGCTTCAACAGTTTGGAGGAGGATCTTTCTGAGTTTGGTGGTATTTTGCATAGGTGTCGGGTATTTAGAAATGATTTTCATGATTTATGTGTTTCTTTTGCTAGAAGACAAGCTAATGGGTTAGCTCATGCCTTGGCAAAGCTTTCTCATTCTCATGCTAGTCCTTATTTTTGGCAAGACGTTCCTAATGCTGTTAGGGACTCTTGGCTTAATGATGTAATGGTTTCTGCTTAATGAACTTTTATTTTCCTCAAAAAAAAAAAAAAAATTGACTTTAAAAATTTTGTAGGTTGTGTCTGTGTTTCCATTTGTTGCCTTTACTAATTATCCTGAACACTTCAAAATGGAGATTTCCAAAGTTTTTTATTTTTATTTATTTATTATTATTATTATTATTATTATGCTGCATGAAGCTCCTTTGCTTTTTATCAGTATTTTTATAGTTGATTGATTGGAATCTTCCAATTGTTCAAACTAACTGCAAAGATTTCTTTCGGCCTGGTTGTTGCAGACGAATATCTATTTTGCTTTGGAGAAAAAAAGGCCTAACTAATTTCTCATTGGTAAAAATTAGGTCCAGCATCTAGAAACCAAATTGCATGGAGTTTTCTTTTTTTCATAATTTTAAACAATTTAAACCAACATTAAATGGTAATTTAATTTATGTGACCAGCATATAAGTGCAAGATCAAGCACAATTTTGATCCCCGTAGATAAATGTTTTTAGTCTGAAGCGTTTCTAATTTCCTCTGTAAATTGTCTGTAGATTTGAAACACCCTTCAGGAGTACACTTTATATATGGTCATTGCAATAAAAAATATTCAAGTCTCCATGCGTCTCAGCGAATTGGTAAGTCAAAACATCTGTACAGAATGTATAGAACTGAGTGATGTTGGAATTATACAAGTTGAATGTGAAAGAAAATCATAAATTGAATGCTGTTTGGGAAAGAAATTAGCTCCACAATTTTTGGGCCCCCCAGGTGTGAGGCCCATTAGCAAATGGACTTCGCCTGGTGAAAGCATCCCCTGAGGATGGAAGTCCCAGAGGACACACCAAGTTAAAACAGGGAAGTGCCCAACAAAAGGCCCAGCTGCTCGAGGACAGTTGGGGATTGTTGCAAGTCTTTGGCCCCCATAATTGTTCCACCATTCAACAAATAGAAAGTAATCAAATTTAGAATTAGTTAGAACTAAAAGTAATTAGTAAACAATTTTCAAAAAAAAAGAAAGTAATTAGTAAACAAGTAAAACAACTAAAAATAATTTATATGAATTAGAATGTTTAGTGTTTTTCACTTGGATCCTTAGACTAATTTTCACATCCTTTAGCAGCAAACAATTTCCCAAAATTATCCTTCCTACTCCTATGCAATACTATTTCATCATTGACAATTAGATCTTGAAGGGCAATATCATAAGGATATAAAACCTCCACACAAGCAATTATTGCATCCACCAAAATATTTTTGAGGCTAATACTTGGATCCTTGAAGAGGTAATATGGGCTCAATTGAAATGTCATCATATACAATGGAAAATCTGGTCAATCTTTTATTCTTTTATCAATTATTTCAATGATTGGTTAATAATTATTTTCAATATGGTTCAAGGCCACTCTGATATCTTGTTTAGTCTTTCTTAGTTCTCCATATAGCTAGGCATTGATGACTTCGATCTCCATCCACTAGTCTCAACACTTTCATTAAAGGACCAAGACCCTTCAAGCATCTTGTTACAATTCCAAAATCTCAAACTCATTGTAGTTTAGTAGACCGATTTCCTTTTAGAGGTTTATGAGAATTTGCTTTTCTATCATTCCTCACTATTAAACATTATCTTCAAAGTAATTTTTTACTCCAGTAAACTTTGCAAAGTGAGGAAAGCGAACACAAATCTAGTTTTTTCCAGCCTCACTATGTCTCTCTTTTTTGTAAAGGACATTATTATTACCAAAGTCTTGTGATGAGCATAAATGCAAATTGTCAAACACTTAGCTTGCTTAATCATTTTCTTAAACCTTAGAAGCTTGCCAATACTTTCAAACATTGATTGTCAGTTGCACATGAGATCCAAATATGTTTGGCCTTTTCTCCTTTAAAATCTTGGCCACAACCATATTGTTGCTAGTATTATTGGTTACTACTTGAACAACATTTTGAGCTCCAACTTGTTCAATACATTTATCGACATACTCAAAAATGTGTTCAGCAATGTATGCCACATCAAAAGACTCCTCAAAAGAAAAGAAAGCGGTTTGTTCCCTATAATTCGCACAGAAATTCATGATGCTTTTTCTTTTCCTATTCGTCTAAGTATCCGTCATAATCAAGCATCCATTTTAAGCCCACCCTTCTTCTTGTTTTTCCAATAACTCTCTAGTCTTATCAACATCTTTCTTCAAATATGGCATCTTGACCTTGTACATAGTTGGGAGGTCTATAACCCAGCCTAATTTGACCAATTGCTTCAACATCGTATACGAAGTTCTCATTCATAATAGCATTAAATGGAATGCCACTTTCATATAGCCAACTAATCATCCATTAGTGCAGTTGTGTAGTTCTCTTTTTAAAGATTGCATCATTGATTTTTTTTTCATTGCATTGCCTTGCTTGTACCTAATGAAGACTCTGAAATAATCCCTTTTGTAAACCTATCCATAAGGTCGAGAGAACGGGGCTCTTTCCTTACCCTGATATTTACTTCTTGTCTCTTCAAATTCTACTTAATCATCTTATTTTTCTTTCTACTTTTTGTCTCCATAAGTACATTCCTACGTCTAACTTGTTTCTCCGAAGTTGCCTTTGGATATTTGCCCAAATTTTTTTGTTTGTGTCCATAAGTTCTTTCAATCTATGTATCCCTCTAGACATAATTTTCTTACAAAATATGCACTTCGCTTTATCCATGCTCTTCCCATCAACTAACAACCTATGATCCCATCCGATATTATTTGAGTGGCTGCATAATGGAGGCTCCCAAAGATTCATTAAAATTCACCATGAATATCAATCAACCTAATCATCCAACAAATATTAAATCAATTTTGACAATTACACTATTCACAATTCACAACAAATTCATCACAAAAAATTTAATTTAACATCAATCCACGTTTAATGTTAATTGAACATCATTGAATCTCACCAAAAAAATCAATTTATTTACATGCAATTTCAAGTTTATAACATCCCTATAATCATGTACTCAACAACTCAAACTTAACACAATGAACTATATCACAAAAACATGAACCAAATACACATTATTCACTAACAAATAAAATAACAAATTGTTGATCTATATAACAAATTATCATGAATCAAAATCATAAATAAGGAAAATAAAACTCATTTATGCTAAATCTAAATATTTAATACATATAGATAACACAAATAAAAGATAAATAATCACATTTATGCCCAAGCTAACATAACTTAAAACACTAGGATAATCAAAACATAACATGCAATGGAAATTAAACATAGAAACAATATCTATCAATGTTCAAGAATAGAAAAATAAAAGAGGAATAAAAATTAAAGAGTAAAAAATAAAACTAAACATAGAAACACAAGAAAAGATTCAACACAATCAACCCTTACTAGTGAAGATGAGTAACACGAAAAGGAGCGACGGTCGGTAACAAGTCCACTATGGGAAAACGGTAGCTGTCAAAGGTGTAAATGAAGGGAGGGGGGATTTGAGATCTAGTATGTTCTCTAATCTATGAGAGAAAGAAATCGTTTCTTGATTTTATATATATATATACATACATAAATGTAGGTCCAAAATGGCATAGTTTTGAACCCACAAAATGACATTGTTTTGATTATTTATCTTTTTTTTTTTTACCTACAAAACGACGCCATTTTGTTTATTTAAAAAATAAATATATAACCAAAACAGTGTTATTTTGGAGGGGTCCAAAATGACGTCGTTTTGGACCTGGACTTTGAAAAAAAAAATGAGCTAAGCAACTGACACCATTTTGGTTATTTAAAAAATAAATAAATAAATAACCAAAATGATGTTGTTTTGGAGGGGTCCAAAACGATAGTCTTGGACTTGGACTTTCAAAAAAAAAAAAAGTGAGTGACTAGACACCGCTAAACCTGAGTTGGTCACTTAGACGACCCAATGGCCAACCGCCCAACAATACCAATTTTAATGAAATCCATTTAGTCGGTGCCCATCAACAGCCTAGGTGGCCAAGTCGAGCGAGCTTTAAAATACTGACTTTGATTGAACAAGAGTATAACTAGAATTTTTGACCTCTTGTAGACTTAGTGAAAGGAGGTATTCATCCACCTTAGTAATATAAGATTTTCTTTTTGAAACATGCTTTAAAAAAATTTCATATCATAAACATACATTAATATAATATTATTAATAAAGGCAAAATGAAGTAAGGTAAAAAATAAAAGTAGTCTATATTCTACACTTGCTATCAAACCTTGTTTATTTTCACCAGCACAATAAAACAATATAAAATAAATGCATTAATTGAAAGTAATGTAATGATCGATTAATGAAGAGCATAATAAGTTCTTACAAATTTTTAACCTTTAAAATAAATTTATTAACTCTTGAATTTAATATTTGTGAATTGACTAAAGTTATTTTTGATGAAATATGTTAAGAAGCTTGCAGTGAAATTTATGTTGTTGGTTCTCAACTATCATTTACATAGATATGGTGTTGTGTCTGAAGTCACTCCTATCATAATTTGAAAAAAAATATAATAATAATAACCATGTTATTGTGTCATAATATGGGAAATTGGACATTTTCCAACAAGGCACTTGCATAGAAAAACCATTCATGGTATACCAAAAGCAAAGTCAAATGTCACCTCCAATTTTAAAAGCAAAACATATATATTATAATGGGGCTCACATCGTTAAATTGGAGAAAAAAAAAAAAGAAAAAAGGAAGAAGTTTTTTAACACCTATAAACAAGAGCACCTCAAGAAAGGGAGGAGGTTGGGACGAGAAACACAATGTGAACCTAATGAACATGATGGTGGCTCGCGCTTGAATAAGTAAGAGAAAAAAAAAAAACCAAGAAAAGCATTTGGAATGGAACCATGACTCTATATCATTATCTCAAGTGTCAGAGATTTTGAAGGTTTTAGAGCTAATTTGCAAGCTAATGTTCATGGTAGATTTAGTTTTATTTCTTGTATTTACTTCATTACGAAGATATCTCTTTAATTTACTTGTATTTGGGATTTGGATACATGCCATTAATCTAGTACATTTTGCAAACCTATTCATAGGGCCACAGGGATGGGGCTCTTTCCTTACCTCTCATATCTCTAATTCTTTCACCTCATCTTATTTTCCTTTCTACATTTTGCCTTCATTAGTGCATTCCTACATATGATCTGATTCTCAGGTGTTACCTTTGGACTCTTGGCCACATTTTCAAGTATGTGACCCATATGTTCTTTTAATCTATATATCCCTCTAGACATAATATTCTCACATAGTATGCACTTCACTTTATCCATGCTCTTTCCATCACCTAACAATCCATAATCTCATATGATATCATTTGAATTCCGTTTGAGAGGTTGGGTAACGAAGCTTTCCAAAGATTCATTAACATTCGCCATGAATATCAATCAACCTAATCATCCAACAAATATTAAAGCAATTCCGACATTTACACAATTCACAATTCACAATTCACAACAAATTTATCACAAAAAATTTAATTAAACATCAATCCACATTTAAATTTAATTTAACATCAATGAATCTCATCAAAAAATTAATCTATTTGTATGCAATTACATGTTTGTAACATCCCTATAGTCATGTACTCAACAACTCAAGCTCAACACAATGAACTAAATCACAAAATCATGAATCAAATACACATTATTCACTAACAAATAAAATAACAAAGTATTATGAAACAAAATCATAAATAAGGAAAATAAAACCCATATATGCTAAATCTAAATATTTAATCGCATAAATAACAAAAATAAAAGAGAAATAATCACATTCATACTCAAGCTCAACATAACTTAAAACAATAGGATAATCACAACATAACATGCAACAATAATTAAATATATAAAAAAACATTCACCAACATTCAAAAATAGAAAAATAAAAGAGGAATAAAAATGAAAGAGTAAGAAACTGAAATTGAACATATAAGGACAAGAATAAATTCAACAAATAATCAACTCTTACCAATGATGGTAATGATGAGTTCTACATCGGTTAGCGAGGGTGTTCTTGGGTGTTATATATATGGGTTTACAACCCTCCACTTGCAAGCTAACTTTTGAGGAGGAGTTAGGCATGTTCTTATCATATGGTATCAGAGCCACACCTCGTCTGGTCAGTGGGCCATGTACGAAGGTTCTCTGCACGAGGACGTGCAGTTTAAAGGGGTTGGGAATGATGAGTTCCACATCGGTTAGCGAGGGTGTTCTTAGGTGTTATATATATGGGTTTGCAACCTTCCCCTTGCAAGCTAGCTTTTGAGGAGGAGTTAGGCAGTTTCTTATCAGGTAAGTAATACAAAAAAGAGCAACGGTCGGTGACAAGTCAACTACGAGGAAAACGGTAGTTGTCGTAGGTGCAACAGCACAACAAGCTAGTCCGGTTTCTGGTCTGCAATAGAGAGTGGGGTGGAATCGTGGAGAAGAAGAAAAAGTGCTAGTCTTACCAAAGTTATTTTTTTAAAATATATATGTATGCAGGTTCAAAACAACATCATTTTGAACCCCTCAAATCGATACTATTTTGGTTATTAAAAATAATTAAATAATGAAAACAACATCGTTTTGAAGGAGTCCAATAAAATGCCGTTTTGGATTTGAACTTAAGCCCAACTCCATCTTTTAAGTGATCAACCACCCAACAATACTAATTTCAATAAAATCGATACAATTGGTGCTCGTCGACAGCCTAGTGATTGAGTCAGGCAAATTTTAAAACACTGGTTTTAATATAATAAGGGTAGAATTAGAATTCTTGATCTCTTAGAAACTTAGAGTGAAAGAGGGTATTCATCCACTCAACCAACGGATGATGACAGGACCTACCCCGACTCCTTTTCGAGTCCTGGAGAATCCTTTAAAAACTAATGAAACCTATCATAACTCTTCTCTTAAGTCCAGGAGAATGCCATAAAAACTATGATATTTCTAATTGGAATATGGAGTTTTATAAAATCCTTTAGAAAGATCATCGTAAATCTCATGATTGCTTTATAATATTTTAACCTGAACAAATAGAAAAACTGCGCATTTCTTATGTTGGACCTTTGGACTGAATAGTCAAAATATTTATAAAATATTTGGAAAAGATATTTCATTTGCAAAACTGTTTTGGAAACATATTTATGGAATATGGTTAATTAAAAATAATATACACTGATGCAAAAATGTTTCTACTTAAAAATTATAGTAATGTATTTTGTCATTACTATATAACCCTTCTCACGATATGCAATAATTTATATGAACCTCGGTGGATACTTGAAAAAATGGATATTATAAAAAAATGAGCATTAACATCCAGTTAGTGGATATAAATTTTGAAAACTAATAAACCATTTCCTTTCAATAATAACTAGCATAACTTATTTCTGGTAATAGTAAATAATTTTCAATGATTCATACGTAATCATATTTGAAAAATAAAACTAAATTTAAATCTCTCATCGTAGTAAAACTATAAAGTTCTATATAAATAAGCTTTATAAATTTAATAATATATAATCTGAAAATCTATAATTTATAAAACTTTTCTTAAATCTCTTTTTGTATATAGAATCTAGAATCGCACGTGTAGCCTATCTGACTGTTAAAGGGGAAATTTTAATTTAATCCCTAACGTTTGGTAAAATATTACTTTTTTACTAACGTTTGCATTTCGAATTTCCGTCATCCCTAACGTTTCGAAAATGCATCAATTTAGTTCTTCTGTTAGTCAAATGTTAGTCAATGAGGGTTAATTTGGTCATTTTAACTTAAACATATTTATATAATTTTAATATATATTTAATATAATATATATTTTTATATTTTTAATTTAATATATAAAAAAAAAATTAAGTTAAAAAAAAAAAAGAGGAGATGGAGATCTCCTCCTCCCGACGATGGGGACCAGCTGGTCTCCATCGTCGGTCGGAGGCCAGGTCTCCGGCCTGGTCTCGCTGGAGACCTGGTACTGGTCTCCAGCCACTGGAGACCAGTCTGGTCTCCATCCTGCTGGAGACCAGAACTGGTCTATTCTGGTCTCCAACGGGCCTGGGGGCTGGAGACTAATACTGGTCTCCAACACCAGTTTTCTAGTCTCCAGCAGGGCTGGAGACTGGAGACCTTCTGGTCTCCAGCACAGTTGTTG
Source organism: Dimocarpus longan (assembly GCA_022984855.1). Lineage (NCBI taxonomy): Eukaryota > Viridiplantae > Streptophyta > Magnoliopsida > Sapindales > Sapindaceae > Dimocarpus > Dimocarpus longan. The sequence goes on from CM041024.1 coordinate 23,001,887, forward strand.
GAGACCAAAAACAACGGGCTGGAGACCAGTTTTCCAGTCTCCAGCGGGGCTGGACTTCTGGTCTCCAGCCCAGTTTCTGGTCTTCAGCGACCAGAAGGTCTCTATCACCGGAGACCAGATCTGGTCTCGGGCGATGAAGACTAGGGGTCTCTTTTTTTCTAAAAAAAAAAAATTACATAAACATTTTTTTTTTTAATTTGGAAGATGTTGGGTTTGATATTAGAGATTTAATTTGGGTGATATTGATTTGATGAAAATAATGAAGATGATGATTTTGATGAATGTAGAAGATGAAATTGAAGATGAGGAAGATGATGAGAGGTAGAAGATGAAGATGAGGGTCTCTTTTTTTTTTTTTAATTTACATAAACTTTTTTTTTTAATTTGAATAAACTTTTTTTTTTTTTTTTTAAATTTGGAAGATGTTGGGTTTGATGTTAGATATTTAATTTGGGTGATATTGATTTGATGAAAATAATGAAGATGATGATTTTGATGAATGTAAAAGATGAAATTGAAGATGATGAGAGGTAGAAGATGAAGATGAAGAAGAATTTTTTTTATTATTATTTTATATTAAAAATATTATTTTTTTATCAAAATATTTATTAACTATAAATTAAATTAAAAAATTTGATTTAATGATATGTCACAATTTGATTGGAAGGTGATCAATGGCAATTTTGTAATAATAGGTATGGTTATTTTGTAATTATCAGTTTTTAAAAAGATAATTACGTCATTTTAACTATTTTAAATTATATTAGGGGTAAATTCGTCTTTTTATCTCGTCTAGTTAGTTTGATTGTTATCTTTTTGGTCAGAGGGACTAAATTGATGCATTTCCGAAACGTTAGGGATGATGGGAATTCGAAATGCAAACGTTAGTAAAAAAGTAATATTTTACTAAACGTTAGAGATTAAATTAAAATTTTTCCACTGTTAAATGGGAGAGTATAACTTTGGTTTTCTGAAAACATCTTTATTTTCGTACTGAAATCTTAAATGATTTCCGCATAAAACATACAAATTCTATTTTTGAATACACATATAAAATTCTGGAATATACTTTTCTCAAAACATAATAAACTCAAGCTGAAAACATAAAATTTCAGTTAAAATTTCTAATACATATACGGATATATGTATATATAATAATTTTTCATTTCAATTGTAAAGGTGATCCGATTGTAAATCATAATTCATAATCTATAAAGTCAATTAATTAACTAATTAAAACATTTACTTCCAACAAATAATAAAAAAAAGAAATATAAATAAACATAATTAAAGTAAAATTCTCCAGTCATAAAACTTTTTTGCTCAAATCTGTATTTGAAATGGGTTTCCATCTAATTTCTCCTCATCTTGGATTCATCCTAAAATCATATAAAATCCAATTTAAAACTTATGAAAAAATTAATTTATTTTCTGGATTTTAAATCTCATTGAAATAAAATCATTTATCCGAATAAATTTGGAACCCAAATATTTTCCTCTTTTTTTTCTCTTCTTTTTCTGCTCACGATTTAATTCTTTTTCTGCTGCCAATCAATTTTCTTATTTTCTTTTTCTTTATCAGCTCACTGTATATTATTTTTTCTTCTACTGGTTGGATTTTATGTGTGTTGTGCTTCTAACTACATGCTTATATATATATATATATATATATATATATATATATATGCACAGTCTAACATACACTTAGATATATATATTTTTGATAAAAAAAAAATATTAATATACTTTAAAATATATTGTTATAATTTATTATATGTGATTATAACTAAACATATGATATTATAATCAATATATATGATCATATTTATTAATTATAATTAAATAATTTAGTTATAATCATATATAATAGGTTATAATAATATATTTTATAATATAATCACATATATATATATATATTTTTATCTAATGTACGTATATTTAAATGTATTAACAGACTCATATATATATATATTTATTTGTTTAGAGATGTGGCGGGTTTATATATATATATATATATAAACTGCCACATCTCTTTTGCTTTTCATGCCCAGTTGGCTTACTACGTTTATACATGTGACACTTGTCACTCTCTTAAAGATAAATTCGCCACTCATCTTGATTGCCATCCACCACCTCATGACATTTGTCTTACTTTCATGAAAAATTATACCACTCAATTTTTTTATTTTTTCCATCTTGAGACACGTCTCAAATTGAATAAAATCGTTACCACTAATCACCCATTGTCGGCCACCAAATTTGTCACGACTTTTAATTTGCCTCTTCGTATTTTATACCCCAACTTTTGCTATCATATTTTTTCCGTTCCCAGTCCGTTTTCTTGATTTCTTTTTAAAATATTCATAAAATAAATATTTATTTATACACTCAATTATTTTTAAAATTTAGACTGAATTAAATTAATAACTATAAATTAAGTTTCAATCTATCTTCTGAGTCTATTAAAATTAAGATCTTACAGATGATAACATATAAGATTTTCTTTTTGAACCATGCTTTATGAAAATTTTGTTCTTACATACTTTTAACTTTTAAAATAGATTTATTAACTCTTGAATTTAATATTCCTGAACTAACTAAAATAATTTTTGGTAAAATAGGTTAAGAAGCTTGTAGCGAAATTTATGTTCGTGGTTCTCATTTGTCATTTACAATATAGAAATTGGACATTTTCAAACAATGCACCTGCATAAAAAAACCATTCATAGTAGACGAAATGTAGAGTCAGATGCCGCCTCTACTTTTAGAAGCAAAACATATATATTATGAAGGGACGCGCATTGCTAAATTGACTGGTCTAGATATAACGAAGGAAGAAGGCTATGAGACCTATAAACTAGAGAGGTTTGCCTCACAAAACAGGAGGAGGCGGCGACTGATACACAACGTAAAAATTATGAACATGGTGGTAGCCCACGCTTGAATAAGCAAGAGAAAAAAAACAAAACCAAGAAAAGCATTTGGAAGGGAACCATGACTCCTTGTCATCATCTCAAGTGAACTGTCGGAGATTTTGAAGCTTTTAGAGCTAATTTGCAAGCTATAGTTCATGGCCAGGGGCGAAGCCACCGTTGGACCGGGGGGTGTCCTGTGACGCTGTTGAAAAATAGAAAAATGTTTGAAGTTTTGCACTTTGATTTTTGACTTGAAGAAGATTCAAAAAGTTACTCAAAAGTTGCTATATTGTTTTGCTTTTTTGTTTATTTCTTAGGCGTCTTTACTGTTTTTTGTCAGTCATTCATTGTCTCATATGATTTCATTTTTTATTATTTATATTTTAATGCTATTATAATATTATTTCTTATTTCTATTTTTAATATAATTAACTTTTCTTTTTCTATTATTTTTTATATACCTACTTTTCCTGTCACAATTTTTTTTCCTTTTAATTATATACACGTTCTCTTTTACATAAGTACCACTTTTGGTGGACTATACAACCTCCATTGACAATTTTACAATTTTACTAAACTTTTTTTTTTTCACTTCATGACCAGCTGGTATCTCTTCATCTTTCCTTTTCCTCTTCACTTGCCGTCTTATCACTCGCGAGATTAGTCTACTGACTTTATTACTTTTATTTTAATTTGTTTATTTTTAATAATTCAAATTTGATTTACATCCCATCAATAAATTTTAAAATTTTAATCTTTAAGTTATTGCATTAAAATTATCCATTTATTATCATGATTCAACTTTTTTTTTTAATATTTGTATTTTTTTCACTTTATATTTTACTTTACATAGTTTATTAAAAGAGCAAATTACAATTTAACTACCCAGTTGAAACGTATTCTTAGGCGGAGCAACTGTTTCGCTTTTATTACAATTGACCCCTTACTGTTAGTGAACTTCAGTTAATTTTAACTGGTTTGGGAGTAAAATTATTTTTTGATGTTTTATTATTTAAAAAAATAAATTTTAAAAACTTTTAAATGTTTTATTATTCAAAAAAATAAATTTTAAAAACTTTAAAAATACTCTCTCTCTCTCTTCCCTTAGCCATTTGTCGTGTCTGTCCTTCTTCTTTTTTTTCTTCTACTTCTTCTTCTTCTCTTGTTCTTCTTCTCTTCTTCCATTTTTTCTTCTTCTCGAACCCGATCTGGGTTCTGATGAACCCAGATCTGGGTTCGCGAAGAACCCAGATCTTGGGTTCGCGACGAACCCAGATCTTGGGTTCGAGACGAACCCAGATTCTGGGTTCGCGCGAACCCAGATCTGGGTTCTGACGAACCCATATTTGGGTTCTTCGACGAACCCAGATTCTGGGTTCGTTCACGAGAACCTAGATTCTGGGTTCTTCGACGAACCCAGATTCTGGGTTCATCGAAGAGACGAACCCAGAATCTGGGTCCGTCGCGAACCTGAATCTGGGTTCCCACTAAACCCAGATCTAGGTTCGATAATGAGGTTGATTTCTGATTTTTCTTTTCTCCAGTTTGATTGACAGTTTTGTGGGTGATTGTGAGGTTGATTTTAGTGATAATGTTGGATTTGATGGTTTTGTGAGAGATTGATTATGTTAAGTTTAATTGATGATGTTTGAGGTCATTATTTGGATTTCCAAGAGTGAATTGATGATGTTGGATGATTGTTGATGATGTTTAAGACCATTTTTTGGATGTTTGGGATCATTTTTGGAAACTCAAACAAAATCTGGGTTTCCAGTTGAGTTTATTGGAAACCCAAAATTTTTCAGTTTGGGTTTTCAGACAACTAGAAGCCCAAAATCTGGGTTTCTAGTTCTGGAAACCCAAATTCTGGTGGCAATCGAAAATCTGGTTTCCAGTTTCTGGAAACCCAGATTCTTAAAAAAAAAAAAAAAAAAAAATCCAACAAATCAGCCATTGCACAGAAATTTAAAAGATTTTTCAATTTTTTACGGTCAATTCGGTCAACTTTAACAACCAAGGATATTTTCGTCTTTTACTTATTTTATACTATTTTCAGTTATATATAACGGAAATTTGCTAACGGAAGAGGATAAATTGTAATTATATCAAAACAATTGCTCCGCCTGTAAAAGCGTTTCAACCGGATAATCTTTTTGTAATTTACTCTTATTAAAATTATAACTTTACGTAGTCTATATATATATTTTTAAGTTTAATGATTTTGTTAGGATTTTTAAGGGTAAAATTACTTGTTTTGCTTAAATATGATCTATGATTCATTTTATATAAACTCTAATATATTATGGAATTTTGTTTTATATAAAAATATTATATATTTAATATGATCTTGATTTTCAATGGTTTTATTACTTTGTTAGCATACCTCCCCTCCCCATAAATTTTTTGGGTATGCCACTGTTCGTGGTAAATTTAGTTATGTTTCTTGTATTAGCTTCATTATGAAAATATCTCTTTAATTTACTTGTATTTGGGATTTGGATACACATAATTAATATAGTATATTTTGCAAACCTATCCATTGGGCCAGAAGGATGGGGTTCTTTCCTTATCCCTCCTATCTTTAATTCTTCCACCACATCTTCTCCCCTGATATTTACTTCTCCACTCTTCAAATTCTACTCAATCATCTTTTTTTTTTTTTCAACTTTTTGCCTCCATAAGTGCATTACTAGATCTAACTTGATTCCTCGGTGTTGCCTTTAATCATGTGGCCACATTTTTTAATACGCAGCCTACATGTTCTTTCAACTTATATATCCTTTGAGACATGATCTTCTCATACAATATGCACTTCACTTAATCCATGCTCTTCCCATCAATTAACAACTCATACTCTCATCTGATGTCATTTGAATTCCATTTGAGAAGTTAGGTAATGGAGGCTCTTGAAGATTCATTAACATTCGCCATGAAAAACAATCAACCTAATCATCCAAGAAATATTAAAGCAATTCCAACATTTACATAATTCAAAATAAATTCATCACAAAAAATTTAATTTAACATCAAGCCACATTTAAATTTAAGGGATATTATGAAAAACATCCCTAAAAGTAAAGCAATCGGGAATGGGCCCTTTTTTCCTTATTAGGTGAATTGCCCCTTACCTCTTAAAAAAAGAGGTTAATATTAAATTTAAAGGGTATAATGATAATTGAATAAATAATTTTATTTGTCTTAATAAAAATAAATAAAATTTTGAGAAAAAATAATTAAATAAAAACTTAATTCATTAGATTTTTATTGTCTATCTTAAGATGGACTATGAAGATTAATTTAAGAAAAAGAAATTAAAAAATTAAATAAAAAATTTAATTCATCAAATCTCTACCATCCATCTTAAAATATACAATAATGATTAATTTGAAAAAAATAAAAACTAAATATAAATTATAAAATCCCCTAAATCATCTTCAAAGCCATCGGCCTCATCTCCTCTCTCCCCTTCCCTTCCAACTGTTATCGTTCCTCCTCTCTTCTCTCATCACGTTCTAGCCATGAAAACCCCTATATAGCGAGAACCCTGATCAAACCCACATCCAACTGCCACTATACCTCTTATACTTTGTCTTCGATCTTCTTCTTTTTCTTTCATCTTTTTCTTCTCTTTCTTCCTCCATCTGCTACTTAGTCTATCGCTAACACCTAACACCCAAATCGGCTTGGTCTTTAGTAAAGGATACCAAGTCTAGTCTCCAACGAAAGAGACTAGAAATATAGACTAGATGGTCTTGTCCATGGCACTAGAAACTCTCTGGGTTTCCATGGCATTGGAAACCAAGAAAACCTAGGGATTATGGGTTTTCAGCACTATAGAAACTTCGAGATTTTCTGTATTTCTAGCTCTGGGTTTCCAACACCATGGAAACCAAAAGATTATGGGTTTCCAGAGATGGAAACCCATAAGTTTTGGGTTTCCAGTGATGGAACCCCACATATTCTGGGTTTCTAACGATGGAAACCTAGAAACTTGTGTTGGATTTTTTTTTAAAAAAAAATTTATGCGTTGTTGTTGTTTCATATGTTTGAAACCAGGTATTGTTGTTATTTTAAAATATATATATATATATATATATATATGGAAACCTAAATGTTGTTGTAGCAATCTAAAAGCCTTTCATTTCTGGGTTTCACGAGTTTCTAGATTATTAGAAACTCAAAAATTTTGGGTTTCTTGCAACTTAGAAACCAGTGTTTTTATGTTTTTTTTTTTTTTTTTTAATTGTGTTATTTTTTTTATTTGATGGTGGTGGTAGATGATGGACCCGGTAAGGTTGATGATGGTTGTGGACAATGAGGACAAGGAGCAACAATGAGGACAAGTTGTGACTTTGTTGATAATGGACGATGATGGTGGGGTTTGTGGAGTTGTTGATGGTGGTAGAGCAGATCTGATGGTTTTTGTGGATGATTAAATGTTTTTATTTTTTATTTTTTTATTACTTAATATAGTACAGGGTATTTCAGTCCTTACATAAATTTAAAGAATATGTTGAATATTTTATAGAATCATGATGAGAGTATTTTGGTCATTTCATGATGTTGGATGGAAAATATTGATATTTTAAATGGAAAGTTAATGGCAGGAGGTGATTCACCTAATAAAAAAAATCGGGATCTGTTCACGATTACATTATTTTCTAGGGGTTTTTCATGATATCCCTAAATTTAATTTAACATCAATGAATCTCACCGAAAAAAATCAATTCATTTGCATGCAATAATTACAAGTTTATAATCATGTACTGAATAAATTAAGTTCAACAGAATGGATTAAATCACAAAATCATGAATCGAATACACATTCACTAACAAATAAAATAACAAATGATCCCTCTTTATTATGGGGCGGCAGTTACTGTTATTTCTATATTTTCTGGATACAAAGAGAGAGAGAAAAGAGAGCAGAAAAAACCATCCTCTTTACTATGATTTTTATCATATTTATAGAGAGAGGGAGGTACTACAGTAATGAAAAAACATTAAATGCATATTACAATTGTCAAAGTCTTCTATCAAAAGTTTGAGTCTTCTGACACTACCCATGTTGTAGTGGTTGAATAAATCACGCTGCCATTGATCTGGAATGGTTGGCCATGCACATCACGCCATTGCGCGAGCTGGAGTTACTCTGGGCGAGCTAGAGCTCATCCAAAACAAGCTCACGAGGTCGTTTTGGGCGAGCTGATGAGCTGATGCCTGCGAGTTGGGAGCTGAGAGCTCGAGCTGAGCATCTTGGGAGCTGAGAGTTGGGAGCTGGAGTTAATAGTCCTAGGGGTCGAGAATCCTGGGAGCTAGGAGCTCATATCTGCGAGCTGAGAGACGAGCTCACGTGAGGAGCTAGTGAGCTGCTGGAGAAGCTCACGGGAGGAGCTGGTGAGTTGCTGGAGGAGCTCACGGGAGGAGTTGGTGAGCTGTTGGAGGAGCTCACGGTAACCAGTTGGGCTTCTGCCTACTGGGCTAGTTCATTGGATCATTTTTGTTGGGTCTTTGGACTTTTATTAACTCATTTGATGCAGTTTAAAAATACACACAACAGATTTTAAAGCACTGGTTTTAATAGAAAAATAGTAGAATTGGAATCCTTGGCCTCTTAGAGGCTGAGATTGAAAGAGGGTATTCATCCATCCATACCAAAGGATGATGCGTATACAATTTTTTTTTTTGAAACATCCTTTAAGAAACTTTCATATCACAAAAATACATTAATATCATATTATTAGTAAGGACAAAATGAAGTAAGGTATAAAATTAAAGTATTCTATACTCTACACTTGCTATCCGACCGTTGTTTATATTCACCAACACAGTGAAAAAAATACAAAATAAATTCATTAATCGAAAGTAATGTAATGATTGATTAATGACAAACATTATAAGTTCTTACATATTTTTAACCCTTAAAATAAATTTATTAACTCTTAAATTTAATATTTGTGAATTGACTGAAGTTATTTTTGGTGAAGTAGGTTAAGAAGCTTGCAGTAAAATTTATGTTGCTGGTTCTCAACTATCATTTACATAAATACGTTGACGTGCCTTATTTCCACAATATGGAAAATTGGACTTCAAATAAAACGCTTGCATAGGAAAACTATTCATGGTAGACCAAAAGCAAAGTTAGATGCCGCCTTCACCTTTAAAACCAAAACATATTTATTATGATGGGACATGCGTCGTTAGACGGAAATCAAGGAAGAAGTTTTTTTTAACACCTATCAACAGAAGAAGCGTACCTAACAAAGGGGTGGAGGCGGCGTTGGGATACACAATGTAAAGACAACGAACATCGCGGTGGCCCGCGCTTGAATAAGCAAAAGAAAAAAACAAAACCAGGAAAAGCATTTCGAAGGGAACCACGACTCTTTGTCATCATCTCATGTGGATTGCCAGAGATTTTGAAGCCCTTAGAGCTAATTTGCAATTTATTGTAGTATTGTTCATGGTAGATTTAATTATGTTTCTTGTATTAGCTTCATATAGAAGATATCTCTTTAATTTACTTGTATTTGGTATATGGATATACACCATTAATGCAGTACATTTGAGGCTAGTATTCATGTTTTCATTTAATAAACTTTGCATTTTGATGGTTCCAACTTTTGTAGGATTGTAGGATTAAATTTAATTAGCTATTTTAACCCAAAAATGCCAAGTATTATCTGTAGGTAATGCCATTGATTGAGCTATGGCAAGCTTTGAAATATTTATATACAAATATCTTTGATTCCGTTCTTCAATTAATTATTTACATAAAATGTTTATGATTTGAATATTCAAGCTAATTGGAATCTAAAAATGAGTGATTTTTATATTTAAAAAAATGAATTGATTTTTTATTTGTTTTTATAGACTTAGAATCAATGGGTAAAAAACTTTTAAAGTAAAATGGGTAGTGGTCAGTAGTTAGACTATGGATCACCTTTTATCTCTCTTGAGGTGGAGGATTCTATACTAAAAAAGTCTCATAATATTGTAGACACCCCTCTTTTTGTGGGTTGACCCCTTCTTTTTCTAAGGGCTAATATCTGAATCACATCACAACGTCTCATCATAATTGGTTTCGTTATACCTTGGGTTGGTCCCAATTAAAAAAAAAAAAAAAATCCTCTAAAAATATTATATTAATGGTAATGGACTCCACCAAGTCCCTAATACATTTTCATTTGATTGTTTCAAATTTAATATTCTTGTATTTTTGTTTTCGTAATTGTTTTAAATCTTATTTGTCTCTCCTTACTTATAAATAGAATCAAATTTATCTTAAAAAATTAACTAGTTAACTAAATTAGAATTTAAATGAATTTGGATATTGGCTTTGATGTCTCACACAATTCTTGTGGCATGATTTCTAATTGACACAAACTATTTTACAGAAGATTTGTACTCTTACAAGTAATTAGAATTTGCACAGAAATTAAAACATATGCAATTTTTTACTTTGAACAATAACTTTTGAATGTTTATCTATCTAGAGTTAGTGCATTGTACACATTGATAATCCATTCTCCTAATATCCAAACTGTCATATGTTTTTCTTTACTTGAAAGCAATCTTTCTCTAGTTTCAATTTAGTTAAAGAAAAACAAAATGCAAACAAGACAAATACAAACAATATCATTTACTTGACTAACACGTGAATGGTTGGGAGACCGTGATTGGAGGGTCAATATTGGATTACTATAAACTGGCCAGGATTTTTTATTTTATTTTATTTTATTTTATTTTTAAGTATTAAACTGGTCAATTTTTTTTTAAGAGATAATTAAACTGGTAGACTGGTCAGTTTTGTTATTATGAGAACGTTGGTTATGGCATCCATGATCTTTTCAAACTGGAAGACTCTGAATTATTGTTAAGGAAACCACAAGTTGGAGGCCTTTAACATTATAAAAAAAGTTCAATTTTTTTTTTAACATTTTAAAATATATATTATATAAACAGTATATATCTATCAAACTCTTTTGGGAGAAGCACTGACACGTGATTAGAAACTAACACTCCCATAAATGGGAGGGGATAGAGATTCCTTAGGCTTCTCCAATGAATGCACCAAAATGGTGTAATCATCAAATTGATATTGCACTATTCATAACATCAAATATATTTTTTATTTATAAATTAATTTAATTAAAAATACGTATTAAATTATTATAAAATATATATTATTTAAAATATTTTTTTGAGATCTTTAAAATGAGTATAATATTAAATATATTTTAATATATTTTTAAAATTTTAATATATATTGACTTAAAAAATATATATAAAATATTCTTTGAATATATCATTTACATCAATTTAGTATAAAGTACATTGAAATATAAAAAAATTTGATATAAATATTAAAATTATGTAAAATTTGGCATCCACACTCGGAGATGAACTTAGAGAGAGGAAAAATCCGAGACAATCCGAGACAACGACCCTAAATGAGAGGAAACAGCCACTCAGCCAGAAATTGCCCAGAGGTGAGTTCATTCCGACTTTTTCTCATAAAGTCGTGTATTTCCACTCTGTCTTCCGTGCTCACCCACCTTATAATATAATATTAATTAAAGAGAAGCGAAATAAAAATCAAAGAGGTGTATTTCAAAAAATAAAAAAATCAAAATCAAAGAGAAGTGGACTTTGAAATGAGCCAGAAATTACCCAGAGATGAGTTCATTCCAACTTTATCTCATAAAGTCATGTATTTTGACTCTCTCTTCCATGCTCACGTGCCTTATAATATAATATTGATTAAAGAGAAGTGAAATAAAAATCAAAGAGGTGTATTTCAAAAAATAAAAAAATCAAAATCAAAGAGAAGTGGACATTGAAATGACATTCGGGTCGACAAGAACTAAGATCTCAAGTCATCCCCCTTTCTGTGCTACGTCAAGATTTTATGGGCTATGACGCAAACCACGAATTGTGGCAGCCAAAGTTGTTTGTACGAACGAGCCACGCCCACCGATTTCTCAGTTGGTGATTAATTACAAAAATAATTAATTTAATAAATCAATAAAACAATTATTTAATATTTTAAAACATGGAAGGTTGCGTATGGATTAATAGAATAAGGACGAATTAATTTATTTAATTTTGAATTTATTATATATATGAAGCTATAAATTAATAATTTAAGATTTTTAAATTTGAAAATTTGAATAATAAATGATATAAAAAATGGTTAGGTTATTTTAACTTAAATTTGTGATTTTTTTTTTTTTTTTTTATTTTAAGATCTAATATTCACGGGCCTCCAATCCTATGACTTTAGATAATTTTTGAGATGACGTCCAATTTTAACTCTATTAAAAGGTAAATTACACAACGAATCCCAATGTTTTACTATATTATACACCTATGTGACATTTGACTCTTTTAACACTAATATCACTTGAGGTTTTATAAATGTTGCGAGAACACCCTAATAACTAGTAGTTTTAACCATTAACTAATAATGGATTAAATACCCCTTGTGCTAAGAATTAAATGTAAATAAGTTAATATATCTCTATCCGTAGTTATTCATTATCATCTTTATATCTTCATCTTTTTCATAATTTCTTCATCATTTTTTCATTATTTCTTAATTTCTACTTTTTTAATCATAAAATCACGAAAAAAAAAAAAAATCAAAACCCATTTATTCTTCCCGCATTTTCCATAATTCAACCAAGAACAACATTTTAGATCCAAAACTGACCTCAAGGGTTGATTTTTACCAATTAAAACCAACCCGACCCAAAATCAAACCAAAAACCGTCATTTTCAGTTTTTTTTTTTTTTTTCTTGTTTGGTTGGGGTATTGACTTTCTGGCCCACCCCTAAATGTGTTCATCAAATTGTTTAGATCCAAAATACAAATAAGACTAGTTACTTGTGAACTCATTATTGTTTAATTAAGCTTGTAGTCAATAAGTTGGATTTTTTTTTTTCTTGATTTCTTCAATTTCAGTCACCCTATAAAATAATTTGAACAAGGTCAATTTTTAACATTGTGACAATAGTATCCACAATACACATGATTCCACTCTTCTTTTTATGTTTGAGGTGGCGGACAATAGTAATTCATAAGGACAAAAGTATATTAGAATTATTTATGATTTACCAATAAAGGTGTTGACGTTAGGAAATGGTCAACAAGGTTCTTCAAAACACAATACTGTGAATCAATGAAAAATAGAACAAAAGCAAGAGAAATAGAGGCAAAGAGGAAGAAAAAGACGCAGATTTTACGTGCTTCGGCCTTAAAGATGGCCTACGTCCATGGTGCCTACTCTGGTGAGGAGAGGTAGTCACTGTTATTGCTATATTTTCTGGGTACAAAGAGAGAGAAGAGAGAGAGAGCAGAAAAACCATCCCGCAATACTATGATTTTGCTTTTATTTATAAAAAGGGGGATGGTTTTTCTGCTCTCTCTCTCTTCTTTCTCTTTGTACCCAGAAAATATAGCAATAACAGTGACTACCTCTCCTCACCGGAGTAAGCACCATGGACGTAGGCCATCTTTAAGGCCGAACCACGTAAAATCTGCATCTTTTCTTCCTCTTTGCCTTTATTTCTCTTGCTTTTGTTCTATTTTTTATCGATTCACAATATTAGGCTTTGAAGAACCTTGTTAACAATTTCCTAATGTCAACATTTTGGCACTAGAAGAAAGGTCCAAACTGCATCTTTTTCCAGTTTCAAGCAGCCATGGCAAGAGAAAGAAGAACCAGAAGCTCTAACGCCCAAGCACAATAGGAAAGAGCAAACAGCACTACCGAAAATGAGCTCCTTCCAATCCTTCGCTAGCTAGCTTCGGCAGTCCCAACGATTTGGGGGCTTCAAGAACTGCATCAACGATAGGATGAGCTCTCAACTCACAGGATGATTTCCCAGCTCGAGCTCGCTCAGATCAGTTCTCAGTTTCTAAGCATAAGATCTTAGCTCACAGGATAAGCTTCCAACTCGAGCTTGCTCAAAGCAGTTCTCAGCTCCTAGGCATAAGCTTTCAGCACACAGGATGATCTCCCAGCTTGAGCTCACTCAGAGTAGTTCTTAACTCCCAGACATAAGCTCTCAGCTCGCAGGATGAGCTCTCAACTAAAGTTCACTCAAAGTAGCTCTCAATGACCCTCTGCACAGGGACACATCTTTATGTTCGGTAACCTTTTGAGCTGAAGCTCTTAATGTTTCAATTTAATTTTTTGAAAATTAATGAATTGCATCTCTGGGCTATTATATATACTCTATGCTTTTAATTGCCAAGCCACCTAGCCAAAAAGTGTGTAACTCAGCAAATACTCAAGTGCTGTAAATGCTCAGGTTCCAACCTTGTGAGCGTAGCTGAGGTTACAATCTCCCTAACTCTTGCGATAGATGCTCGGGTTACAACTCTTTGAGCATAGTTTGAGAAGTTTCTTATACTGAAGAGCTCAGGTTTTAACCTTTCGAGTACAGCTCGCTGTAAATGCTCGGGTACACCCTGTGAGCCCAGCTCGCTATACAGCTTAGGTTTCAACCTTAGATCACAACTGAGGTTACGACTTCCATAACCCTCATTATAGAGCTTAGGTTCCGACCCTTTGAGCATAGCTTGAGAGGAACATTATACGAGGGGAACGTTGCGCTGTAAACGCTAGAGACGTAACCTTGTGAGAGCAGCTCGCTGTAGATGTTCGGGTACGCCCTGTGAGCATAGTTTAATGTAAATACTTAGGTTATAGCTTTGTGAGCACAGCCAAGATTCCATGACCTCCTTAACTCTCACTGCCATAGTTCGAGATGGTTTATGATATGTTGTCTACCTAGAACAACTTGAGAAGGAACATAGTGTTGTAGACGCTCGAGATGTAACCTTGTGAGCACAGCTCGTTGTAGATTCTCGAGTGTGCCTTGTGAGTGTAGCTCGCTGTAGATGCTTAGGTTACAGCTTTGTGAGCGCAGCCATGGCTCCCATCTCTTTAATTTTCGCTATATCTGCCAAGGTTACGACCTATCTGGCCATAGCTCGAGAAGGACTAAGTTGTAGAGCTCAGGTTACGATTTTTTTAACGCAGTTGGAGTTTGTATGCCTATCTGTTCTACTCTCATCATGCCACGAGCTCCTACACCCCCTGGGTACAGTGCGAGATGTTTGTTGTTACTGATGTTTTTACTTTTGAGTCCACAGGAAACTCATGTGCTCAGATAGAAGCAATCAGCGCAAATTAAAGCAAAGCTGACACATGTTAGACAAGCCGCCCAGAGTTGCTCACCCAGATTTGCTCGCCTGCGCAGAACATTTTATTCAATCCGAGCTCGCCTAATCTCAGTTCCTCCTTATCTTCGAAGGAACTCGAGCTTGAAGCCTGATAAGGCCAAAATGATGCAAAAAATCTACAGAAGGAGACATACCAGCTTTTACCAGCCAGATCAAGCTCTCAGCTCGCAAGCGAACTAGGAGCTGGGGGGCTTGTGTTATATGTATTTTTGGGATACCCCAAATAGGCTGGTAAAAGTTCAAAGGCCCAACAGATAAGGACCCAATTTATCAGGCTTCAGCTCGCTCAAAGCAGCTCCTAGCTAGCCGAATGAGCTCCTCGCTCCCAGGATGAGCTTCCAAATAGAGCTTGTAGGAATGAGCAATAAGCTTCCAGCTCATTAGCTCCCAGTTCATTAGCTCACTAGCTTATCAGCTCTCAGCTCACCAGCATATTAGCTATTAGCGCATTAGCTCACCAGTTTGTCAGCTCTCAGCTCCCACGATGCTCAGCTCGAGCTCGAAGCTCCCAGCTCGTGCGATGGCGTGACGTGCACGGTCAACCTTTCCAGATCAATGTCAGCTTGACTTTCTCAACCACTATAACGTGAGTAGTGTCAGAAGACTCAGCCTTTTTGACAGAAGACTCAGACTTATTGATATAAGACTTTGACAAATGTAATATGCATTTAATGATTTTTCATTACTGTAACACCTCCCCCTCTCTATAAATAGGAGCAAAATCATAGTATTGGGGGATGATTTTTCTCCTCTCTCTCTCTTCTCTCCCTTTGTACTAAAAAAATATAGCAATAACAGTGACTATCTCTCCTCACCGGAGCAGACACCGTGGATGTAGGCCATCTTTAAGGCCGAACCATGTAAAATCTGCGTCTTTTTCTTCCTCTCTGCCTCTATTTCTCTTACTTTTGTTCTATTTTTCATCAATTCGCAGTATTGGGCTTTAAAGAATCTTGTTGACCATTTCCCAACATCAACAAAAGGATATTAAAATTATTTATGATTGACCAAAACTTTTCCTTTTTCCAGTCATGCTAAATCAAGCTTATAAGAGTATTTTCAACCATACTAGCTACTTATTATCCTTAACTTAAAAGACCATGATATAATATTTTATTTAATCTAATCACTCTCTATATTTTTAGCTATTTTAAAAAGTTAAATCGCCCTTGCCAAATGTGGAGAGTAAGAAAATTTTAGTCAAACTCTCTATCATATTATTTTAATATTTAATTTGTGATAAATCAAATAATTTTCTTTTTAAAAAAATAAATTTACATGAATTTTCACACTTGTTTATGTAAAACAAAGTGAATGTAATAAATAGAAAGTTACTAGCTAAAATGATTTTCTTATTATTTTAGATAATATTTAGGGATTTTACCATATTGTGAGATGGTTTGGTGAAATTAAAAGAAGATGTTACCACTCTCATTTAAAAAAAAGAAAAAAAAGAAAAAAAAAGATATTGCTCTTTCCAATTTGTTCATCAAATTGTTTAGATTTAAAATACAAATAAGACTATTTACTTGTCAGTCTATTATTTTTCATGAGTAGTTATTAAGAATTTTGGTTGGATCTTGTTGTTTGCTCTCTCAAGTCTAAGGTTCAAACCCTCACCTACAAAAAAGACTATTTACTTGCCAACTCATTATTGTTTTTTTTTCTTTTTAGGGTGGGGGAGGGGGATTAAATCGAAAGAAAACTACCCACACAAGCCACAACTTGTGTTTAATTAGGATGAGGATAAAATTTAAACTCTTAATCTCTTAGGATCAAGAGAAGTATTCAACCACTCGATATGATAATTTGAAAAAGGTCAATTTTTATTATTGTGATAATGGCATACACAAGAAGCAGGATTCCACTCTTCCTTTTATATTGGGTGAATTCTAAAAAACCTCCAACTTTTGAATCAAATAAAAAAATACACCAACCTTTAAAAAATAAAAGTTTTGCACTCTGTCGTTAGAATTTCCACTAGAAAATGTTGCTGCTATTAGTGGGTTAAGGGTAAAATGATAATTCAACATGCAAATAAATGTGAATGAATAAGAAAATGATAAAAGAATTCACCTATATACATGTTATATAACAATTAAAATTAAATTAAGATTATAAATTTAAATAAAAAATTTTTAAGAGTCATCAACTCATTTTCAGGTGACCAGAAACCCTTTCAGAATTAGGTTTCTAGTTTGGAAACCTAAAAAAGCCCAATTATTATCAAATCAATCTCCTCTCAACATAATCGGAAACCAAACATTATCAATCTTCCATAAAAGCCATCGTCAATCTCCCACAAATATCAACTCAACATCATCAGTCTCTCAAAAAACCATCATTAATCTCCAACAAAAATAATCATTGGAAACTAAAAATAAATTAAAAAAAAAAAAGTCTATTCATCATCTATGAAGAACACAGGTGCTCACCATCTATGATGAAAAATAGTGTTCTTCATTTATGAAGAACACCACCCAATTCAAAAAAAAAAAAAACCAACAAACTCATCTAGATTCATCAAATCCAGATGAAATTGAACCCAAATGAGCCGGGGTTCCAATCAAACCCAAATGAACATTGGGATCGATTGTCAATGATCAATGATGATGGAAATTGAAGAAGAAAAAGGTCGATTAGCAATGGTGGATGTAGAAGAAAAAGAGGAGTTCAACGATGTGAAGAAGAAGAAGAAGAAGAGTTAGGCGATGGGAAAGAAAAAAAATAAGAAGAAGATGAGTTCAGTGTGTGTGATCTGTAAAAAAAATATATATATATATAGTTTTTTTTATAAATTTTTATTAAATTTTTAGTTTTTTAGTTTCTTAATTTTATTTTTCAAATTAATCTTCATCATCCATATTTAAATGAACATTGAAGATTTGATGAACTATTTATTTATTTATTTTTTAATTTTTTTTTTAAAAACTAATCTCCAAGATAGATGGTGGAGATTTGATGAACAATTTTTTTAATTTTTTTTTTTTCAAATTAATCATGGATGGTGGAGATTTGATAAATAAATTTTTATTTAATTTTAATTAAGTTTAAATCAGGAGCAAATAAGTCATTTAATTCTCAAAGTCAAGTTTTTAATGGAAATTGTAATGGCAGGGTAGAGAAATGAAAATTTGAAACATTCGGGTGGTTTTTTTTTTTTTAGGCAAAAGTTTTGGGGTTATTTAGAAGTCACCCTTTTATGACTGAGCTGGCTGACAAACAATAGTAATTAGCAAGGACAAAAGGATATTAAAATTACTTTCTGGTTGACCATAACATGAGGTCTTTGGAGTCATGCTAAATCAAGATTATAAATGACAAAGCAGCAGCCATATTCGCCATTACCATTTGCCTAGCCAGAAGGAAGGTTACTAGCTTACTCTGTTAAGTTTGCTTCAGGCTACTCGTATTTTTCCATTGCTGATTATTTAAGTGACTCTTTGCAATTATCTATTTCCTGTTCATGGAGTTAAGGAAACTAATGTAATTCTGAACAACTCTCTCTCTCTCTCTATATATATATGCTCGCATGCATGCATGCGCTTCATTATCATATTTATTAGTGTTTTTTTTTTTCCTTTCTGTTTTTAGTTTTAAAGTTGCTTGAATTAACAAAAATATGTTTCGATCAGGTCTAATCAACCACAGGCCACCTCGAATGGAGAGAATCAAAATGCAGGTCAAAATTCTGGAGCAAATGTAGCCCAAGAAGATATTTTTGACATAGTAGTGGACTCGTGTAGGAGAAAGATACGAGGATTAGGAAGATTCTTCCATCGTTTAATAGTGGAATTCAAACCTCCAGGGCCCAAAGAAAGTTGGAAAACTTTTGTTTTGTGGACTTGTTTAATTGTAATTGATCCTTTGATTTGCTACGCCCCTAGGATCAATGATAAAAAAAGGTCGCTTGATTTTGACAATACCTTCTCGGCTGTTCTCTTGGTGCTCTATGGGCTTGCTTACGTCCTTAAACTCTCCATCTATGTTTATAAATTTAAGAAATCTGGTGCAGCTTCAGATTCAAAACTCTGGTGGGTATTTTTTGTGTTTGCTCCACTCGTGCCAGTCGTCACAAATGTAAGCAACAGACTCTTTTCTACTTAATGATTCTATTTTGTATTTGAGTGTTCAAGAATTAATAGTCGATTTATTTATTTATTATCAAATTTTGCGATCTTGAACGTAGTTATATGTAGAACAACGGTAATCATTGTTCTACGTGAGAATCACGATTCCTATGTA
Organism: Dimocarpus longan; assembly: GCA_022984855.1. NCBI lineage: Eukaryota > Viridiplantae > Streptophyta > Magnoliopsida > Sapindales > Sapindaceae > Dimocarpus > Dimocarpus longan. The sequence continues at coordinate 23,021,303 of CM041024.1, forward strand.
TACGTTCTCTAACATTACAGAATTGCTGTCCTAAATAAAATAATAACATCCAAATCTTCAACCTGAGAAACTCCAGGGTTTTCAAGAGATCTTAAAACAATCATTTTCCAAATTTTCCTTATGTATTTCATAAGTATAAGTTTGTTCATATTAACAATATTCTAGTACTTTGTGTATATACATTTAATTGATTATTACTTGCTGTACACTGTCCAGTGGCTGCTGCTGCTCATTCTAATTGTCAAGCCAACGACAATCATTAGAGCTTCGGCATTTTCAATTGGAACGGCCATATTCTTTTTTCTATCTTTGGTGAGGGTTCTGGGAATCTACAAATTGTTTATAGCAGCTGCAAGTCCTGCAGACAAGAAAGTGAAAACTGCAGTTTTAAGAATTTTGGTCAATGTTCTACTTTACTTATATGGAGGCCACGTAAGTTAAATAGTTATTTAAATATGATGACTTGAATTGTTCAACAAATCTTTTACTCAGCATTTTAGCTAATTTTTATGGGCCATTTTTATATTGGTCCCTACATTTTTTTTTTTTTTTTGGGAAACTTCATATAATTGAAAAATTAAAAGTAAGAAAAGAAAAAATAAAATTAAAAATTAAAAAAAAAAACAAGAGTAAAAGTGAAATATGGGTTTTAAAACCATGTATTTTCGAACGTGAAGGATCATGTGAGTTATAAATAGATTCACATTTACAAAAACAAAGTTTCCAACAAATATAGGGACCAAAATAAATTTTGCTTGATTTTTATCAATAATACTAGATATTCTATATTTTATATCTAATATGCATCCCAATCAACAACGTGACAATTGGTGAGTGAATATATTTTACAAATAAAATAAATAATCATGTTAATATATATCATTTCACTAACCACCACGTCATTAATTAGAATGCAAGTAAAATGTAAAAGGTGAGACTTTTAACATTACTGAATTTAATATATTTTAATTACTATATAATAATTAGTTTATCATACAGTTATAAATAATATAAATTTAGTAATGAAGGCTTGAACTCTCATATATTTTATATTCATTAATTATTTAAAATTTTCATAAAGAATTTGTTGATGGTCGATTTCGGATCCCGAAAGGCCTTTATCCGCACCAAGCGGAGCCGAAGGGGTGGACAAGGCGTCCGGGAACTGTATCAATACCCAAAATGATTTGTATGAGATGGGGGCCCCATTTAGTCATACAAAGTAGGTGTGGGTCAGTCCATAGACCGATATTAAGCCCCTTACCTCCACATGGTCGCGTCCGAAGTTGAACCACAAATCCTAACCTTATAAGTGTTTTGATTGCAGAACTCCTACCATAAGTTTGTGCAACCAAAACACTTATAAGGTTGGAGTTTGTGGTTCAACTTCGGACACGATCATGTGGAGGTAAGAGACTTAATATTGGTATATGGACTGACCCCACACCTACTTTACATGGTCAAAGGGGACCCCTCACATCATACAAATCGTTTCGGGTGTTGATGCGTTCCCGAATGCCTTGCTCACACCTTCGGATCCGCCTAGTACGGTTAAAAGCCTCTCGGGATCCGGAATCAACCATCAACCGAATTAAATCTTAGTATATAAATTTGTGTTCATCTTGGACCCTGAGCCCCTTGAGAGTTCATCGATTAAATCAAATCCAATAGTCAAAGGGTAAATTAGTCTTTTAACATATAAAAATGAAATTAAAAAAAAAAGGACATAATCTTATTATAACAATAATGTTTTAAGAAACTAACAAAGGTAAATTCAAAGTTAACAAATCTGAAGTTACCTTGAATCTTTACTTTTCTCGATACGAGTTTCGAAGCTCGACAATGTTAGGTGGACCCCAATATGTAGTGTGATCATTATGTTAATAAGCTCAATTATAAAATTTTTAAAATTTCAACTGGGCTTATTTTATGATTTTAAGACTGGGCTGCCTTGCCTTTCATTGCCTTGTCTTTTAGCTATTTGGAGGGTTGTGGTACTTTTTCGCTGTATGGAAAAAGATGGAGTGCTGGACCAAAGCTTGCGAAGTTCATAGAGATCAATGCTATTTTGACCACCGTGGTTTCGTTGTTCGTTGGGGGGACAGCACATTCCTTGATGATATTTGTTTTAGCAAGCAAGAAGACACAACCTATAAGTTGGGAATATTCAAAGATGCTCTTGAATCCCGTATTGTGGAGGTAACAAATATTGCCGAGAAGCTGTTGTACTGTTTCAGATGGGGCGTACAAAATATTAGGTTTGTGCAAAATATTTATATTATAAAGTCTCCAATAATTTTGACATATTGAATGCATTTTTCTGATTTTATAACTTTTATGGATTCTGTTATTACATAGGATCTATATTGTTAATGTGGTGTCGGTAATCTTAAGATTTAAATCCAAAGGTCAACAGAAGTTTATAGTTTGAAGATTAAAAATATTAAAAAAACTAAAAGAAATTAAATCCTGCCTATAATCTACCCCTGTATCGATCAGCTTCTTCTATACTAGCAGAAACCAACATATATAATTCTGTTTTTATATAGTTTCAGTTGTTGTATCATAACTTTTGATATAGATATAAAAAGAGATCAAACTTCAGTTCAGGCATACAGATTGTTTTGTCATTGTGCCGTTTTCCACTATCCAATGTCTATACATGCATTATAGCCATTTTCAGTGTACACTTCCCATTTAAAAGACGATGATCAGGCAATATACATGCAGCATATGCAGTGGCACATGGTGTGAAAATGACACGATTCATTGGGCAGAAATATAAGCTTTGTGTTGCCATGCATTTTTGGATGCTGCTACTACTATACAGGATCTCTACTAATAATGGTGTGATTATTAACCATTAAGTTTAAATTTAGTTTTATTATCTGAAAATTTTCAAAAATAAAAAACTAATAGAAAATAAACTCTTTTTGTAGCTATCTGTATAGTGATAAAGTTATTATATATTAGTAGAATCATAAATTTATAATTCATTGTCTTCTGTATAACATGGATTTAAATAATGTACAAGGATTATACAGATAGATGCTAATGCTAAGAGGGGTTATTTTCTTTTAGATTTTATGGACCCTTAGATTTAAATATAATAATAAATAATCATCTGATTAGCTATTTAGCAGCAGATCTTGTATAATAGCAGAATCTATACAAATACCTCCGATTAATTAATTGCACGCAAACATCCTCATCAAACAAATTAATTGTACTCAGTAACCCTTATGATCAAAATACTCTGCAGTAACAAAATCATATATTAGAGGTACCGTGACGGAGGAGCTCTCCTGTCACAGTGGATTGTGATGAGAGGCTCTTTCATCACAAATACTCTCAACAATGGCGGGAAACTCTTATATTATAGACCAATACGATGAGAGGCTCTCCTGTCATGGATGTCCGAGACGAAGAGTCTCCCTTCACGAACACCTGTGACGGAAGAGTCTTCCATCACGCTAAAAGCATTCACAACAAAAGAGTCATCGTAATAGGAGAGCCTCCTGTCACGGTATTTTTGAAATTTTAACGATAAGGTATTTACTCATAAGGGTATTTTAGAAATCAAAAGGTATTGGGTGAAATTTATTTGTTTGAAAGGTTGAAAACAAATTTTCTTTTAAGAGGGGTAAAAATGATTTTTAATTTTGAAATGGTGGCAGTTTTTGAAATTTCTCTTGATTAATTTGGGTTTTGTGAAAATGGACCTAACTTAAACCCCCGATTTCGTTGCATAAGTGTGAGGGTATAGCATTAGACCAATCTCTTATCTATCATGTAAGCTTCTTAAAACGTAAATATAGGTTGCGGTGCAAAGCTCAAAAATACAACCCATAAGACAATACATGCCCATATATAAAGTAAAGATTACTCTGTAGTGTTATGTGGAAGTCGGTTAAATAGGACAAAGGACAAAGGCCAGTAAATTAATCATATGTAGTAGAGAAACGAAAGAAGGAATAAATACAGAATTTACGTGGTTCGAGCTTTGAAATCTATATCCATAAAAGATGGCAAGAGAATAATTTTTACTAATGACATAATTTACAGATATTTGAATGAAAACTCTCAAACTAAAGCCTACCTCTAAATGTCATCAACATAGCATTAAATGCATGATACGGTTTTCCAACTAACAAGGTCGAATCCTTTCATGGCTGGTTTGTTAGCCAAGCAAAGCCATTTGTTGTAGCTCTTAGTTGTAAAAGAATTCAAGTCACCATAACACATTATAAGCTTACATCTAATTAGCTTATCCCATGAATGAATTGATCTTAAAGTTTTTCATTTTCTTTTCTTCTTCACTTTTTTATGGTTAGAACTTTTCTAGCTTTTTTAATTCCAAATATCATCTTGTTTCCTTTATTTGCAGCACTTCAATTTGTTTCCATCAAGTTTAACAAGTTGTTTAACAATCCTTTAAATTTGTTATTTATAATTGTAGTTGGGGTATCAAAAGTTTTTTTAAGATTCATCTTATATAATATAGGTATTTATATATTTTTTTCCAGTGGTTATGGTCAAAACCTTGAAGTGAGCACGGTTGCATGGGAAAACATCTTTGTGATTGTAATTACCATTTATGGCATGGCAACATTTACTTTTTTCATTGGGAACATGCAGGTTGGTAAAATTTGCTCTCTTATTCCAATTTAGTTTCCATATATAAGCTAATGAAGCATATTATGAACTTTATTTTCAATGTATAATTCTTTTGGTGAAACAGAATCTTTTAAAGTCTTCAACTTCAACTAGTAAATCAGAGAAGACCAAATGGACACCACAAGACTTAGAGAAATGGTCTCCTTTCAAGAACCTCTCTAAGAATCTGCAAGTGTGTATTCTAAACGAGTGTCAGCAATGCAATTCCCCACAAACTGGAGATGTTAATCTTAAAAATTTGCTCAGTAATCTTTCCAGGAATATCGGAAACGACATAAGACGTGAACTCTGCTTCAGCGTTCTAAGAAAGGTATGTTCTTTGATCATCTCCGTAGAATTTTCTTGATTACTTGTTTGCTTTGCTAAGTCAAGTCATCCATTCTCATAAGTTTCCATCTTCTACAATATTCCACCTATTTGATGAGGAGGTTATTGATGTTGTTAGCATCTAGCTTGCCTAAAGAAGAACTTGTGTAACCCATTAATTTCATGAGTAGAGTTTTTGTTGAATTGGGATCCCATGGTTTTTGCCTTCACATTAATATATTATCCACGTATAATCAGCGAGTTGATTTTCTGGTCTGTTATAGTGATTTTGTGGTAATGCTTGTTGTGATTTTATTTGCATATTTATTGGTGATATTGTTGTGGTTTTAGTTTGCCTATTTGATTGCACAAATTGTATATGTTCTGTTAACGGCGTTTTGTTTGTGTTATATGCGTCAACCTGTTTGACCAATAAGTGGCATTAGAGGTCAAAAGCTGCAGCCGCCTAGTGGTTAACGCAGTACACACCCACTTCTCATTTGAAGAGGTGGGTTCAATACCCTGTGCCCATAATTTGTGGGATCTTCACCCCCACATACGTGGGTTGCTCTCCCACTAGATGTGGGTTGCCCTTCTTGTATGAGAGCCCATTCTCTAGACCGTGCTATCAGTATTCGATCACGTTTGTTCTAGATTATTCCTTGGATCAGTTCTAATAATGTGATACAAATAACAATAATAATAAGTGGTATTAGAGTTAGTGATTATTTATGATGATTCTTATGTTGATCAAATAAAGGATTCTAATTTTTATGATTAGATTGACATCTTCCAATTATGCGACATGGAACCTATATGGAAGACTATTTGTGTTGGCATGAATTAGATGACACTATTCTAGGTGACAGCGCCAAACCAAATGACATGGATGATTGAAAATGCAATAAGCTCAACAAAAGAGTGTGTGGGAAAATCAAAGAGTGGATTGATAATTACTATATTTTATACCTCTCAACTGACTTAGATATATATAAGATCCACCACACTTAGGATCCCACATCTTCCTCAAGATATCAAAATAATAGAGAAATAAAATAAACACAAGAATTTAAATAGAAACTCAAAACAAGAAAAAACCATGGGCGTTAGGACGATGAGAAAAATATCATTACAAAGAAAATTTTTAAAACTATACAATCTAGATTTTTTTTTTTTTTTTAATATAAGTTTACTGGTCAAAACTAACTTATTATTAAAAAAAAAAAAAAAGAATATAAAAAGAGAGAAAGGTGGAAAGCCAGTACAAAAAAGAAACATATAAAGAAGGAAAAAACTAACCAAGGGAAGGGAATGATAACAAAGAATCAGTTAAAACCAAAACTTTGCAGATCAATCTCTAAAGTAAACTCATTAAAAGCTTTACCAGAAAAACTTGGCAAGGGAAAAAAGACAGAAAAACTTGTCTACACCTAAAGTCAAAACTAACAAAACTGATAATAACATTTTCTAGGAAAATCATCAGAAAGAAAAAGATCTAAAAAACTAGGGACCGTCTACCATCAACTAGAACAAACAAAAGAAAGGGAACGAGAAGCTAGTGTAACCACGACAACATTTTTCTCACGATAAATATATATTACTATGAAATCTGTACCTTACAAACGTTGAAAACACCTCTCCCAAACTAGTCGCAAACACTAGGGAATTTTAGAAGAACTAGCAAGAAGAAGAGAAACTACATAAGCAAAGTCACTTTCCAACCAAAGCTTCTTTCAATGATATTTCCAAGTATACTCAATAGCATGAATAGCTACTGCTAACTCTATCTCAAAAGCAAAATCTATTGCTAACAGAATAGCAAAGACACTTTTGAGGAACTTTCGGGAGGTCCAAAAAATTCTTACATAACTAGCTAAACTAGGAGATCCAAAAGTAGAACTGTCAATATTGAACTTGATCCAAGCTGGAGGAGAGGAAAACCAAATTACCTCTATAATACGTGGAGCTTTAGGAGGATGGGCGGAAACATGAAGCTTACACAAAGCTAATAACCATCCATAAAATCCTGCATAACCCTAAAACTAAGAGGAATTGTCTCTCGAATGGGATGTCAAACAAAAGAAAGAACCATATGAAAAGAAAGACATTTACCCTCAAAGGTGGCAAAGTTTCGAGTAACCAAAAAACAACAATGATGCCAACCTTCCAAAAATGCCGAAGTTGAGAGCAAAAGGCAATAGACATAGCAGCTTGCCACAAGTTTCTAACAATCCCTGATAATTAGATGACATGACCAAAAGCAAAAGATAAGGAATGCTAGAGATAGACTACAAAAGGGCATTTGAGACTCTGCAACCCAACATAAATGACAACATGAAGGCAAAATAAAACCACAATGTTGCAAAGACAAATCAGTGGGTAATCTAATTATGCATAATTTTTCAAACCAGCATAGATCTTGAAGGAGAGATGAAAATAGGCCAAATATATCTTGTCTAATTAAGTTAAGAATGCATTGGAGATAACGAATTATAAGCATCAGTAGTAGTCATTTTTCTATCAAGAGGAGGGTCCAGAATCACGAAGCAGAAAAATTACCAATGACTACCTACTCAATGTCATGAACTAAATTTGGCTCTCTTTAACTAAAACCACTAAGTCATAAGCTCATTTGTATCTTACCTAGTTCTACCATGCTTTAAGCTCACAAACGAGTCATATACAAAAAATATGTTTTTCTTTGCATAGACAAACCATCATAATTTATATTGGAATTATTCTAGTAAATTTTGGATTAGGGGTGGCCATGATGGGGGCATCTTCACTATAGGTCACGACCGCTTTGATATTTTAGAGATCCGATGCAAAAATTAATATGGGCCCAAGTCAATATGAAATAAAAAGTTGGGTTGAAAATGATATAGTGTGTTTATAAATTGGTGAAATGTGTCAGCTTTAGGCCCTTTATATGTTAGAAATATTTGTTGAAATAAATTAGATCAACAAAATTGAGTAGCATGCTTGGTAACCAAGTGGCCTAAGTGCCATCTATGAAAGGCATTATGTTAATGGTTTGAACCTGGTGGCCATCCTCCTTTTTTTTTTAAAAAAAAAAATGACAAACAAAATAGAGAAACAAGGATTCAAACCAAGGTTGCATGCCACCAACAAACAGTCCTTTTACCAAACAAGCTATTCTAGGTCATTATACATTATTTGACAATACTTATATATAAGTTGGTTAGACGGATGACAAGTGTCTTTATCCCATCCATCCCTCACCTTGGTTAGATCAGTGCCAAGTGTCTTCATACAATCAATTCAATTTTATTTAATATTAAATTAAAAATTAACGTAACTTATAATTACCTAACTATCATTATACCCTAACGGACCTATCATCTTTGAGACGGAAAGTACCAACCCACAAACATTTTTTTTTTTTTATAATAATTTGAAAACCAAAAGTGATTTAACATTAGTTTCCATTTCAAGGGATTTTTTGATAATATGCCCCTATAGAATTGTTGTGAGCCTGTTAGAATGTTAACATTTCATTTGATTAAGTTACCTTTTCTTTTCCTATTTGTGAAGTGCAAAACATCTAATAAATGAGCAACATTAACATATGTTTAGAAAAATTAGCTGCAATTGCATAGATTATAACTTATACATAATACATGCAACTACATTTTCTCTCAATCAACTATTCTACAATTTAAACTTCAATCTATCTTACAATTATTGGAAATTGGATGTATACTCATTTTTTTTTTTTCAATGTTTATAAAGGTAGAAGGGTTTAGAAGTTGGAGTGATGAATTGCTGGAGGAGCTGTGTCGTTGTGCCAAGCTAGTTTCTTACGAAGAGCACACTCAAATTGTCCAAAATGGTAGCTCAATTGATAAAATGCTCTTCTTGGTGGAAGGCAAGCTACAGACCTTCACAACTATCAATGTTGGCTCTTCAAGCACTGTTTGTGAAAATTTTATTGATCATCTTGAATATGATGACTTCTATGGAGAAGAACTTGTTGCTTGGTTTCGAGATGATCCTTATTCATCCAACCTTCCTATCTCATCCAAAACTATTCGAGTACTTAAAAAGATTGATGCGTTCGCTCTAATGTTTTATGACCTACAAGATGTATACAAACGACATTCGGCTCTTGAATCTATGCAAAAGCAAGACATCTAGCTGAACTTAGCTGCAAGCACGAACTATAGGGTCTCAGCCACAGCCTAAAAGTGGGATCTGAGATAATTGTTGAAGAACAATAGTATAGAGTCATGCGGATGCTTATCGTTCCATCAAGGCAAAAGGCAACCACAGTGATATTGAAGCACCTATAAGAGTTCATTATTAAGAATGTAACAATGGATTTAAATTATCTAGTTGTTTCGAATTTGTTTTAAGAATTGTTGTGTGCTATCTAGACTATTTTCGTTTTATGGTACAACATGTAGGTTTAGAATTATATGTGTTTACATTTATGAAAAGAAAGGAAACTTTGAATTATTTATAAATGTATGTTTAAGAGAAGAAAGTGAAAAACAGGTTTATAAAATTTGACACAACAACCCTCAAAGAAAAAAAATGTTGTTGCTCATTTATATATTGTCTACAAGATGAGGCAGGGAATGCAGTAATAGGCTAGCAGCAGTGCAGAGGCTTCAGGTTTCATACTTGATTCAGCTTCCACAATACGTTTACACATTTGTGTATAAGTCAGCGTGACATTACTTCTGCTAACACAATTGCTAGTGATATATTAATTAAAGATTATTGGTTACAACTACTAGGTAATAAACTTTGACTCATGATTTGTCAATAGAGTTTCTACTTAAATTATCTAACCCATCACGCACACGCTGCACCATCTCCGCCTTGGTCTGCTTCATTATTTCATGTTGCATTGTGTAGAGGCATGGGAGCTCTGCGTTTTTCATATTTTGAGATGACTGATATCGAAAATATATTTGTTTCAAATAAAAAAATATATAAATTATCTCTCAATAAATATGCTATTTTTGTTGGTGTTTTCATAGATTTGAACCTTCAACTGAAACCAATATTTACGTACTTTTTTTAAGTTGAAGTTTCATGGACACATCATGGCCATACACATGCACAAAACATGCATTTCTTCGCGTTGTTGTGTCTATAGATTCCACCAGGAAAAAATCTCGGGTTTTAGGCTTGGAAAAAAAAAATATTTTTATGCACCACTCAAAACGACGTCATTTGGAGTGGTGTATATAACAAAAGAAATAAAGGTTTTTGAACATGCGGTCAATGGAATTGGATATGATTTTTTTCTATAAAAAAGAAAATAAAGTATTTTGAACATACGGGATAAATGGATTTGTGTATGCATTTTTTCTGATACCCATACCCAAACACAAACTCGTTATAGGTAGGAAAGTAATTAATACTTATATCAGCCTGTGGACCCTATAGCCAAATCCATATCCATCTATACGGATGGGTATCCACTGATATACGAATTTACGGATAAAATTGTCATCCCTACTTTTAGAATAAAATAAAATATAAGGATGATAACACTCTTGTCAATTTTTCATCAAAATATATAGCTTATAATACTTACAAATAAACAAATCATTAAAAAAATTAAGCTTGTTGTCAACAAGTCTTACAACTTCATCTACCAATTCACCAACCTATATTTCTATAGTCAATAATTAATTCTCATCATGTGATTGATCGAGTATATCTAAACTATCTGCAAACCTCTTTCGGATGGTCAAGTAGAATTACCTAAATTACTTAATGTTATGGATAATTTAGCGACCAGAATAATCGGGCCCAGAAGGATCTACAGTGCAGGCCCAGTGACTAGAAGGCCCAATTATCCGCCATCTCTCCCAATCTGCCTCCCTGACGGAAAGCCCATTCGTGACCGCTAATCGCTATCGCTCAGCCTGACCAATGATTCTGACCGTAGGCGCCTATTTTGAGAGTTGGCTCTGACTGCTATCTTTACCCGCCATTCAGATCGCCGATTTCTCCGTCAGCTTTGTTCGCTCTTTTTGATCGCTGGTCCTGATCGTTGACCGTTGGCTCTCATCGCTCAGACTGACCGCTGACCGTCAACCGGGACGGTTGAGTCTGCTCGCCAGATTATCCTCCATGATTGACCGTCTGCCTATCCACCAATCATGTCCGATTGAGATATCTGCCAAGAGGAGCCATCCGTCAGAAATGTTCGACAAGTCCTTCTCGTCCAAGATGATCTGACTGAGCTGATCGCTAATCTCTGAGCGTGGCCGCATACTGACTCCTTCACTCGTGATATTGCCCGCCTCACCGCCATGACTCATAATCTGCCTCCTCGACTCTCCAGGTAGCCAGACTTATCAGAGATTCACTTGTTCTCCCAACTGACTTGGTACTCAATCTGCTGGAAGACCCGTCCCCGCCTTGCTCCTGAGAGTCCCTAGTCAACAGAAGTCAACAGTGCCATGCAGAGTACAGTTCCAAGACGTGCCATGCATGCTACATCCACCAGAAGTTGTGATCGTGATCTCGATAGCCCATCATGGCGTATCCGACCCGGTCATCAGAAATCTTCCTTGGGCAGACCTCAGATGCGATGGATTCGACCGCATTTAATGTATTTTCGACCGTATTTAATGCTCTGACAGCCGCATTTATTGAGATTCCGGCGCATTAAATGCTGTCTATCATTGTAACTGTAGCTAACTGTTTACTTTTATCTTATTCAGTTTTACTGTAGCATGTCCCATTTCCCTATAAATAAGGGATGATTTTTCATTGTAAAGGGACCCCAATTCCTGAGTGTCGTTACTTTGCCAAAATAGTGAGAGAGTGAACAGTGGACGTAAGCATCTTTTTGGGCCGAACCACTCTAAAAATCTTCTGTGTCTTTTCTCCTCGCCTCTAACCTCTCATTCTCATCCCCATTGCTTTGCATGCATTTTGCTGAACGTTCGAAACTGCAGCTTGGGCCCTAAAACAACCTCGTTGACTAAGGAAATCATTTTTCGACGTTAACATTTTTGGCACTAGAAGGAGGGCCTCATCTTCAGTTTTGTCACCTTTCTGCCCATTAGCTTTCATAGCTCATTTTTCACTCGCCATGGTTAGAAGGAGGATTCCTAGAGATCATAACGCAACAGAAAACCGCCAAGAAATTTCAGACCAACAGCAGGCTATGTCTACTGGAGGGGTATCCAATACTGGTGTAGGGACATCTAACGTGCCTGTGACGGGGGACGCTCAAGGTATACTTCCTCTTCCAACCCGCCAACCTGCGCTTAATACTGCAGGGGGTGATGCAATGCAGGCGTTACAGCGATGACAGGAAAAGCTAGAGAATACTGTCGCGGAGTTTATTGATGAGGTCAGGACCCTATTCTGAAATCGAGCTCAGCCTCCTCAAATGCCTCCTCAGGCCGTTCCAGGAAGAGATATTCCCCGTAGAAGACACGTAGAAGACCCCGGTGTGAGTAAGAAGGGTGTTGGGGAGTTTGAACGAGAAGGGTTCGTCCATTCCTCTAGAGTGCATTCTAGTGTTCGACTTCCGCGAGCCCACGATGGACACCGACCGGAGCAGGCTGGCCACAATCATGATCAAATCCCGGTCCACGTAGACAGAATGGGGCAAGGACTTAATGCTAAGGGACAGGGGGCCGGAAACAATCGATCCCCAAGCAGGAGGGATAGACATTCCGCTATTGGAGGAACTAAGACGAGGGGTACATTGGTCTCAAAACTCCTCCAGAGAGTCCGTCAGCTGGAAGCGCGGCCCGTGGTGCAAGAACGACGGGGCCAGACTGAAGAAAGAACCTAATTCACTTCCAAGATTGAACTGGAGCCGCTCCCTCCAAGGTTCAAAGTTCCCAACATCCCCCAATACAGAGGGAACTCCGATCCCTATGATCATCTGGATGCTTTTAATATCCAGATGGATCTCCAGACGATGAGTCCGCTCGTGAAGTGTCGTGTGTTCCCGGCTACTCTTGGAGACATTCCGCGAACATGGTTCAGAAGTCTCCCCCCGTGTAGCATCAACAACTGGGAGGAGTGTCAGCAGAAGTTCCTGAACCAATACAAGGCGTTGAAGAGGCGGCTTGCACCACCCTGTCACCTTTCTACCATTTGTCAGCGTCTAGGTGAGCCTCTGAAAGAATACATTAACACGTTCAGGCGTGAGGTGACGAATGTGGAGAACCCTATGGATGAAGGGGTGTTATCAGCTATCTTGTTAGGATTGAGAAAAGGTGGGAAGCTATACGAGAGCATATACAGGTCCCCTGTGAAGGATCTGGGAGAATTTTATGAGCGGGTCGAGAAGGAAATCCGATGGGAGGAAGTAACTAATCCTAGGAAGACCAGTTCTCAGAAGGACGAAGCTGGTAGTTCCGATCATGGAAGAAAGAGAAGCAATGGAGGAAGCAACCCTGGGGGGCGAAGAGAAAATCACTAGGTTGCCAAGAAGGCCAGGAATTGGCAAAGACAGGGAAGCAGTCGGGGACAAGAGCGACCACGACATCATGACCGTTACAATACATACAACGCCCTGTCGGATACCCAGGACCGAATCTATACGACTGAGAAGAATCTATACATACAAGTTCTGCGCCTACCACAATGATATAGGGCACAATACCTCTGACTGTTGGGTGCTCAAGGATGCCATCGAGGAGATTATCAGAAATGGTCGTCTAAGGGATTACGTTGTGAGACCCCCAAGGCGACCATCCCAGCAGTAACTCCTCCGTCAGCGTTCAGAAGATCCGCCAGCCCAGAATCAACCGGAGCCGGATTCTACTCAAAGGCCCTCCGTCAGAACTATCCACACCATCCATGGAGGACCCTCGGGAGCAGGAGAGTCAAATAGGTCCCAGGAGCGGTTTGTGCGCGAAGCCACACGTGTCCAACCGGCAGGACAGAGAGAGTCGGGAGGGCCCGCCAGGAAAGCCAGGAAGGTATCAGAAGACATTGTATTTACTGATGATGATGCGCGGGATGTCCGCCTCCCTCACAATGATGCATTGGTAATCAGGGCACGCATCGACAACTCAATGGTGAAGAGGATAATGATTGACACTGGCAGTTCCGTGAACGTTATGTACAAGGACTGCTATGATCAGATGGGGATCAGTGACGATCAGCTAAAACCATCCCCTGAACCCCTTTACGGTTTCATTGGAGATTCGGTCATCCCTGCTGGACAGATTAAATTACCTTTGACCCTCGGTGACGCCTCACGCCAATCCACAGTACTGGCAGACTTTCTCATCATCAAATCTCCTTCGGCATACAATATGGTAATGGGGAGACCCGTAATGAATGATCTCGACATGGTCGTCTCTACCAAGGCCCTCGCAGTGAAGTTCCCAACTCCCAACGGGGTAGGATGTGTGTAGGGCGAAAGTCCATGACTCGTCACTGCTATATAGACGCGATCGAAAAGGGGGTCCAAGGGAAGAAGGCGGAGGTGATCCCGGAGCGGGAGTTACAGGCGATCACTTCGTCAGGAATCAGCCACGACTTGGACCCTAGGGAATTCGATGCAAGTCAGAACATCGGCCCTGTGAAAGAGCTTGAGGACGTCCAGACCAGCGAGGCGGATGTGACGAAATGTCTCAAGCTGGGCAGAAGTTTGACCCTGGAGGTAAAGTCTTAATTAACAAACTGCCTCAAGAAAAATGCAGATATATTCGCCTGGAACCATGGAGATATGGTGGGGATTGATCCGAATGTGATGACCTATAAGCTGAACGTCGACCCCCGCCATCGGCCAGTCTGCCAGAAAAGGAGGCAAATGAACCCAGAGCGCAGCAAGGCTCTGAAAGAAGAAGTGGACAAACTCCTAGCTAACAAGTTCATCTGAGAAGTCCAATACCCAGAATGGGTAGCTAACCTCGTGCTGGTGAAAAAGAAAAACGGGAAGTAGAGGACATGCATAGACTTCACGGACCTGAACGAGACTTGCCCGAAGGACAGTTTCCCCTTACCCAGAATCGATCAGCTGATAGACGCGACAGCAGGACACGAACTCCTTAGCTTCATGGATGCTTATTCAGGCTACAACCAGATCCCCATGGACCCCAACGACGATGAGTGTACGTCATTCACGACCGACTGGGGGTTATACTGCTACAAGGTAATGCCCTTCGGTCTGAGAAATGCAGGAGCTACCTATCAGAGGCTGGTGAACAGAATGATTGATGAGCTAATTGGGAAGAGCATGGAGGTATACGTGGACGACATGCTTGTCAAATCTGAGAAAGCCGCTAATCACGTCCAGGACCTTGAAAGAATGTTCCGGATCTTGAGGAAGTATTAGATTAAGCTCAACCCCCTCAAGTGCGCCTTCGGGGTTTCCTCAGGTAAATTTCTGGGTTTCGTTGTAAACAACAGGAGAATAGAAGCTAACCCAGAGAAAATCCAAGCTCTACTGGACATGAGACCGCCAAGCAACGTGAAGGAGATTCAGAGTCTGAACGGCTAGATAGCGGCCTTAAGTAGATTTGTGTCAAAGGCCTCTGACAGGTGTGCTCCATTCTTTGAGGTGCTGAAGAAGGTCAGGAATTTCAAGTGGACTGACGAGTGTGAAGCTGCCTTCGTGCAATTGAAAGAGTACATAGGGCGTGCCCCACTGCTAACCAAACCGAAAGAAGAAGAAACTCTGACCGTCTACCTAGGGGTATCCCAGCACGCCTTGAGTGTAGCCCTGATAAGGCAAGAAGGAAATGGAGCACAAGCCCCGATGTACTATATGAGTAAGAAGCTGGTCGAGGCGGAAACCAGATACACCCCAATAGAGCTGCTCGCTTACTGTCTGGTGATGGCGTCCAGAAAACTACGTCCCTACTTCCAGGCGCACAAGATTGAAGTCTTGAAAAGGTATCCATTGTAGCAAATCCTTCAGAAGCCAGATACCTCCGGTCGACTTATCAAGTGGGCCATCGAGATTGCCCAGTATGACATCGAGTTCAAGCCAAGACCGACGATCAAGGGGCAAGCACTGGCAGATTTTATTGCTGAGTTTACTGGACCAGTGGACGATCAGGCTGAGACTTCTGAAGGATCGTATTAGGAACTCTTTGTGGACAGATCCTCCTACGAAAGGAGCGCGGGAGCCGAAATTCTGTTGATCAATCCTGATGGGGGTAAGTTTCTCTGTGCCCTTAAATTTGGCTTCAGAGCGACTAACAACGAGGCGGAGTATGAAGCACTGCTGGCAGGGCTCCGCTTAGCCAGAAGGATGCAGGTTGAGCGACTTAGGATTTTCAGCGACTCGCAATTGGTAGTCTGCCAGATAAAAGATGAATATCAAGCCAAAGGATTAAAAATGGCAGCTTATCTGTAGGAGGTTCAAAGGTTACTGTAGGCTTTCAAGACATTCGAGTTGAACCAGATCCCGCGCGCCCAGAACTCCCATGTAGACGCACTAGCTCGTCTGGCAACCGCTCAAGATACGGACTGCACCGAAAGCATACCTGTGGAGTTCTTACCTAAACCAAGCACCAAATCCGACGTGGAAGTGATGGCCCTGATAGTGGCGGTCGGATCATGGATGAGCCCGCTAGTTAATTACTTGCAAGAAGGGAGACTGCTAAAGGATAAGATGGAGGCGCGCCGTCTACGTATAAGAGTAGCCAGGTACTGAATCTATGGTGATGTTCTCTACAAAAAGGGCCTCTCAGCCCCCTGCTCAGGTGTATTGATGAGCCGGAGTGCACCGCGTTGATGAGGAACATTCATGAAGGGCATTGCGTCAACCATGCTGGAGGGCTCTCATTAGCCCAAAAAGCGCTCAGACAGGGTTTCTACTAGCCGACGATGAAGCAGGACGCCATTAACCTGGTAAGGAAGTGTGATAAATGCCAGAGATTTTCTAAAATTCCCAAGGCACCTCTAGCTTATCTCCGATAGATGATCAGCCCGTGGCCCTTCGCCATCTAGGGCATGGATCTAATTGGACCTCTCCCTATGGTCGAGTAAGGTGCAAGTACGTCGTTGTGGCAGTCGACTACTTCACCAAATGGGCAGAGGCAAAAGAGCTAGCCGAGATCTCCACAACGAAGATTGAGAAGTTCGTGTGGGATAACATAATCTGCAGGTTCGACATTCCCCAGTAGCTGGTGATGGACAATGGGACCCAATTCACAAGTGAACAATTTCAGGAGTTCTGCAGTAGTCTTGACATTGTCAAGAGCTTCTCAGCAGTCGACCACTCGCAAGCTAACGGTCAGGTGGAAGCAGTCAACAAAATCATCAAGCAGATCATGAAGGCTAAGCTTGAGGCTAGAAAGGGAGCGTGGGTGGACGAGTTACAGAAGGTGTTGTGGGCCTACCGCACTACCGCCCGCAGTACTACAGGAGAAACCCCCTTCTCAATGGTCTACGGGTCAGAGGCCATGATCCTAGTGGAATTTGAAATCTACAGTCACCGAAGGGCGAGCTTCAACCTTGGTGATAACAACCAGCTCTTGGCCGCTAGCTCAGACTTGCTTGAGGAGTTAAGGGAAGCTGCTCGTCTCAGGATGGCCGTCTACCAACAGAGGATGGCCAGGCATTACGACAAAAGAGTCCGGGTACGTCAATTCAAATTAGGTGACCTTGTCCTACGAGAAGTCTTACCCGGTGCTCGCAAAGCAAGTGAAGGAGTGTTGGGACCGAACTGGGAAGGACCTTACGTGATCCACGAAAACCTGAAGAACGGAGCCTACCACCGGGCAGACATGGACGGGGCAATTTTACCAAGGGCTTGGAACGCCATCCACCTGAGGACATATTACACCTGAACGTTGTATTTTTATTTACCATTGCAGTCCTGTTACATATGTAAAACAAACCATGTACAGACATAATGAGAATTATCTACCAATTATTATGAATTGTTGCTAACATCAAATGCTCATGTGTGATCTTATTTAAGGTACGCCACCACAAACGGCAAAGCGTCAAAGCTCCAACATCTGATTGCCTTAAGGGGTAGGGGCTAAAACGGCCACGAGCCCGTGCACCTAATCACCGCTCGCTAACCGGCCTCCCCCTCCACATTCGTGCGCAAACAAACAATAAGGGGCTCGATCGAAATGACACTAAGCTCAACTCTCGCTGTAGATGCTCAGGTATAACCTTGTGAGCGCAACTGGAGAGGTTCACTCCATTATGCTGTAGATGCTCAGGCTACGGCCTTGTGAGCGCAGCCGAGGTCCCAACCTCCACAACTCTCGCTGTAGATGCTCAAGTATAACCTTGTAAGTGCAGCTAGAGAGATTCACTCCGTTATACTGTAGATGCTCAGGCTACGGCCTTGTGAGCGCAGCCGAGGTCTCAACCTCCACAACTCTAGCTGTAGATGCTCAGGTTTAATCTTGTGAGCGCAGCTAGAGAGGATTATCGTACCGTATAACTCAAGCTCCTACCTTCTGAATGCAACCCTTCGTCAAATCCGACAACGATCAGGAAAGACACGTCGACAGTCCACCTATTCTCCATCTGGTTTCTTCTCTCCCTCAACACACTCATTATTATCTATCTTGCCTTCTATCGTACATGTATATATATTGGAAGTGTTACGACCACGAAATGGTGCGAAACGTATCTACTTATTCATTAGTTGGCTTAATTTCTGCAAGAGAGCCAGTTGGCCTATTACTTCTAATCTAGTGGTGTTTATTCAACGATGGAGTTCAAGTTATCTATCCACCTTCAGGGATTCTTTTCTACCCCTCAGGTTATTATTCGTATTGAGGGTCATTTACTGGAAAGCGTCCACTACCCGAAGGGTCATCTTCCTTGTTTTACCTCCTCAAAGATATATGCAAGGGCGGCCCGCCCCTTTATTATTCTTATTTGTTGATTATCTTGCAGGGTGTACTTGTTCGTAATCTACTCTGATTACGCATATATATGAAGATAAGAAAATGACAAAGCAAATTGAAAGAAATCCTACTGAGATAATGATTAAATAATAGCTACAAGGTGTTCCAAAAACAGGGCGAAAATAATAACTACAACCATGTTAATGTTCAAAAATGAGTCTTATCAACAGCAAGGGAAGGTATTAAAGTCATTTGTCTGAAGGGGTCTTGGAGGAGCTGGCAGGAGTATCCGCAGGATCCTTTGAAGAACTGGAGGGGATGTCCTTTGGATCTTTCTTACTGGGGGCTCCCTGAGAAGATGAGCTTTGTCCCCCATCCTTTGCCAATCCCTAAGGAGCTGAGGAGGAGCCGCCCTGGGCTGATAGGGCACCAGTCTGAGCAAGTGGCGGGTCGGAAACCTTCTACGGAGCTGGAAGAGTTGTCTCTTTCTGAGTAGCTTGTGCGGCCTTCACCTGGGCATCTCTGGCAACTCGAGCCGCATATTTCTTCACCACCTCCACTGCTTCCTTCCCAAGGTACGAGTAATCTAGCTCAGGATGATGTAGCCACGAAGTATACAGGAACTTGCTGCTTGTCTTTTTAATGGCCTCCTTCCAAGCTTACCTGGCCTGGAGGTCTGCCTTGCAATACACCTCCTGTACCTGAGTAAGCTTATCCTTCGCCACGGTCAGATCCTTCAGTGCCGTCGTATTGTTTTTCTCGGCATCATCGGCCCGTTTCTTCTGAAGGATAGCCTCCTCGGTAATCCTATCTACATCCTCGGTAGCCTTCGCGAGCGAGGAGGAAGCAGCAATCCGAAGCTTTTTCTCAGTCTTCGCGGTCTTCTCCGCATCTTTAAGCCTCTGCTCCAGCTCAGAGATAGTCTTCTCAACAGTCACGGACCCCTCTTTGAGACTCTAAACCTTCGCCTCCAGCTCCCTGTTTGTCTCCTCGAGAGCAGCCTTCTCCCCAGCCAGGTCGGGGAAGTCCCGATGTATCTTCATCATGCCCAGCGAAGCCTGAAGAGATAGCATATTAATGACATAAATGGGCATGGAATGTGATTACAAAGCAAGGAACAGAACTTACAAGCATATTACAGCGTGCAGTATAGTCAACCAGCTGGTCACCACGAATGTGCTTCTAGTAGACATCCGGCTTGCTAGGACCTAGTAACGCTGGCAGTCGATCCAGCAAGTCGTCGAAGTATTCTCCTGCATTGGCCTCAGGGGTTGGCCCCTCGTCGGTCCCTCCTGTCATGGCCACTTTCTCTTTGCCCTTGCCTTTGGATCTCAAGCGCTTAGCAGGGGGCTCTATGGCCTCCTCGTTCTCATCTTCAGCCTCTAAAGTTAAAATTCCCTTCCTGGTGGCACCCCTCGGTGGAGGTATCTGTTTCACGGTCTTCTTCGCCACACTCTTGAACCTCACCACAAGCTGTTTGGCAAACGGAGGAGCAGCTGTGCCTGACGGATCTACTGAAGGAGCTGGGGGCTCTTTCGAACCTGTTATCTCCACCTCAGCCCCTCCTATCTCAGCTGTCGGCGAGGAAGGGGGAGAGACCATTTCAAGATCCACCATCATTTTGGGTTTCTTTGGGGTTGGAGCGGAAGTTCCTTCACCAGGTCTTGCAAAGACAGATTTAACTTCTCTGCCTTTTCGTACTCCAACGTCGAAGGCCAACTTCAGAGGTGCGGTTTCAATCCCAAGTGCAAGCCCGTATTTCCCCAGGAAGAAGTTGTTTGGAAGATAGTCGTCCTCGGGATCCTTCACCTCGGTGAATCTCTTCAGCACCTTTGTCTCCTCGTCTGTGAGATTGACCGCTCCTTTGATGAAGGCTGCATGCAGGAATAAAATATGTCAGTAATAATGGGGCATGAAGACACATGTGTGCGCGCTTCAGCAGCGAGCAGAAATACGCTTACCAGGACTGTTGTTGAAATCAAAATGGACAAGTCTCAAAAGGGACAGATAAGAAGCGTAGAACCACCGAGACTTATAATGCCCCACGTTTGATTTGCCGGCCTTCAGTGGCAGAAATGCCTTATAGGGGGAGTTACGAGCGGTTATATAGTAAATGCCGTCTCGTTTAGTGGTATGAGGATTAGTAGTGGACTTAAAGAAGAAAAGGCTCTGAATTATATTAGAAGTTGGTGGCGGAAGGCCGTTTTTGAGAAAGATATAGGCCAGGGTGGTAATTTGTGCGTAAGAGTTTGGTGTCAGTTGGAAGAGGGCTATTTCCAAGTCATTTAGCAGGTTTATTAAATATGGGGGAACTGGGAACCTAAACCCCGATTTCACATGTTGGCGGCTGATCGCTATGAATCCGTCAGGAGGATCAGCTGTATGGTCACGGTGAGCAGGAACCATGACGCGACAACTGGAAGGGAAATGGTATGCATCTGCCACAGTCTTAAGCTCGTCAAGGGTCATCTGGGAATCATGTTGGTAAAAGGTCTGATAGGCAAAGGTCTCCCCTCGCCCAGAGGAACTCGACGCATCCCCACTGTCCTGAGCGGTTGCGCTTGAAGAGTCCCCGTCATGTTGAGGAGACCTCATCCCAGAGCTTTCTTCACTAAACATAACTCGACGGTATCAGAGCCCACGACTTGACATCTACAAAAGAAACAGCCAGTTAGGCCGCTGACAGCCAACCAGACTCGAAGAACAAAAGAAGCCTAAGTCTGCTAAACCTAAACGTCAAGCAGTGCGCCTAGGAAGACGTAGAGGGGGGGGGGAGGAGGATGGGAGCCTCATTCAGTGAAGTCTCCCCCCAGGATTGAAGAAAGAAAGATAAAAGAAGTGAGCAAATTACCCTATATTATCACCGGACTTTACCGGACCAGAGGCAGTACGGGGACTATCCACACCATCTGGTCCAGATCCTCAGGGAAGCGAGTATTGTACAGAGAATGGAAAACAGCAATGACGAAAGCAATTCAGTAGGAAGAAAGAACCTTACCTTGAATGTGGTGGTGATCGGAGGTTGCAGACGAGAACCATTGAACAGAGACGAAAAATCGGAGCAGAGGAAGAAAACGATGAAGGTGTCTGTGAGTCTCGAAAGCCAGAAGAAGAAGAAAATGGGGGGTCTTTTTTCTTTTTAAAATAATTTAGCCCCAGTCGTTGGATCAAGACAGTTGTGTAACCGCCCCCAATCTGACGACGTGGTGTGATTCCCGGGATTTTGTCATCATGCAGCATGTCAGTTGAGAGATGTGCATTAAATGCGCACGGCGCGTGGTGTGACATATAACCGTCGTCTGGGGAAGCTCCACGTGGTCTGGCAATAAAGTGGAATTCAAAAGGTACTGTAACTGCCTCCATTCTATAACTGTTCCCGCCTATTTTGCTGGCTCCTGGTCCTCTTTAAAGCACCAAGAGTCAGGGGACTTAATGTTATGGATAATTTAGCGACCAGAATAATCGGGCCCAGAAGGATCTATAGTGCAGGCCCAGTGGCTAGAAGGCCCAATTATCCGCCATCTCTCCCAATCCGCCTCCCTGACGGAAAGCCCATTCGTAACAGCTAATCGCTATCGCTCAACTTGATCGATGATTCTGACCGTAGGCGCCTATTCTGAGAGTTGGCTCTGACCGCTATCTTTATCCGCCATTCAAATCACCGATTTCTCCGTCAGCTTTGTTCGCTCTTTTTGATCGCTGGTCCTAATCGCTGACCGTTGGCTCTCATCGCTCAGACTGACGGCTGGCCGCCAGCCGGGACTGTTGAGCCTGCTCGCCAGATTATCCGCCATAATTGACCGCCTGCCTGTCCGCCAATCCTGTCCGATTGAGATATCCGCCAAGAGGAGCCATCCGTCAGAAATGTTCGACAAGTCCTTCTCGCCCAAGATGATCTAACTGAGCTGATCGCTAATCTCTGAGCGTGGCCGCGTACCGACTCCTTCACTCGTGATATTGCCCGCCTCACCGCCATGACTAGCTGCGGACATGCTAACTCATAATCTGCCTCATCGACTCTCCAGGTAGCCAGACTTATCAGAGATTCACTTGTTCTCCCAACTGACTTGGTACTCAGTCTGCTGGAAGACCCGTCCCCGCCTTGCTTCTGAGAGTCCCTAGTCAACAGAAGTCAACAGTGCCATGCAGAGTACAGTTCCAAGACGTGCCATGCACGCTACATCCACCAGAAGTTGCGATCGTGATCTCGACAGCCCATCATGGCGTATCCGACCCAGTCATCAGAAATCTCCCTTGGGCAGACCTCAGATGCGATGGATTCGGTCGCATTTAATGTATTTTCGGCCGCATTTAATGCTCTGACAGCCGCATTTATTGAGATTCCGGCGTATTAAATGTTGTCTATCATTGTAACTGTAGCTAACTGTTTACTTTTGTCTTATTCAGTTTTACTGTAGCATGTCCCATTTCCCTATAAATAGGAGACGATTTTTCACTGTAAAAGGACCTCAATTCCTGAGTGTCGTTACTTTGTCAAAATAGTAAGAGAGTGAATAGTGGATGTAGGCATCTTTTTGGGCCGAACCACTCTAAAAATCTTCTGTGTCTTTTCTCCTCACTTCTAACCTCTCCTTCTCATCCCCATTGCTTTGCATGCATTTTGTTGAACGTTCGAAACTGCAACTTGGGCCCTAAAACAACCTCGTTGACTAAGGAAACCATTTTCTGACGTTAACACTTAATCAACTATATTCCTATGAAAATCAGTTAACTTAGGCACACTAAGTATCAAGTACTCGTTATGACCTCACAAACCACATAGGTATATTCCTATCCCATGCAATTTATTTCATCCTATTTAGGTTTAAACACATGATTATATTTTCCAAGTGCACTCATGGTTACTAAAACAATTGAACTAATAGCCAATTAATTCAAAAGCATTACACAGAAAATAGAATACAACACATAATAATGAGAATTCAATTAAAACAATATTAATATGGTGAGTTTCATGGGTTATGGTTACATTATAATCTTAGTTCTTAGATTTAGTTTATCATCATCAATTTACGAAGTAATATTCTTAAAAAAATAATCAAACAACATCAATTAAAATAATAAAGTTGAAGAGTAAAAGAAATTCTCATAAAGCAAAGTGATTTCCCTCGTTCCCAAGGCTAGATTCAGCTCCTCTCACTTGAATCTTCTTCTCTTCTATGCTATCCCAAAGATGAGCAATGATGAAGTTAATATATTCCTTCTTCTAAACGTTGATGATGAACTGTTGTTGGTTGTTCAACACTTCTCTAAAGGCTGAATAAGTTGATATGAACTAGAGTTAGAGGCTGCTTTTGATGGTTACAGAATGTAACTCCCAGCCTTCAACCTCGCATTCAAAACTTCTCCACCGCTCACCTCTCAAAGTTGTGTTTTCTTTGCGGTTCTCTCTCTGTGATACCTCAATTTCTCACGGCAAAGTCAGGTATTTATAGGCTCCAACGGTTAGGGTTTATGCGATTTTCTCTTCTAATTTATATTCCAAATCGCAAGAGATTTTATACTGAATTTAATGCTAGAATTGCGAGATTTTATGGTGCAGAAATTATGCCTCACGAGATCCTGTGAATCACAAAGATATATTGTATCGTGACTGAGGGCTGTGAGCCTCTCCCTTGCGATTCGTTTTCGCATTTGCCTTTTCCTCATATTGTGACTCGGTGTCACGACCAAGAACCTCATGTCCCATGCTCCCGACTAGCTGTGAGCCAATGTCGCACATCTTTTCCTTATGGGTCGACTGTAAGCCATGCACAATCGCAAGCTCCACGCTCGTAGTCAACACTTGCCTCTTATAGCGAGCATCTCTTGCGAGTGGATTCCGCTCGGCCAAGACCAGTGGCCGAATTACACTGTAGTCCGTGAACTTCTTGATAATTCCAACTTTTCTCGACAAGTTACCAATTTGATCCTTGTCATCTATTTCTTGCTCATAACATTCTTCCATGTCTCACATATAAATTTTCACTAAATAAACATTGTAAACATCCGTAAATACTTAAGGTTTCATCATAAAAGCTAGCAAAATGAATATTAGAACATGATATACTTCGACATGATCACCCCTCCGCCAAACTTTTTATCTGCTGGGTGACTGTTTGCATTCCCTGTTCTAGCTTCGCTACCCTCATGCAGTTATGGGTGACCTTATTTGTGTTATTTCCCCTTACTGCCTTAGTCATGGTGATAGCGAAAAAAATATACCGTTATTTAGTATTCATAAATCAAGCTTTTTTAGTGAGAATTTGGGTTAAATCTAGTGTTTTTTATTCTTTTATGATAATTTTGTGTAGATTAAGAAATATATGACCAAGTTGGTAATTTGGATGAAAATCATTGTTTAATTTGAGATTTTTAGGGAGTTTCAATTTGAATAGGATTTCTTTAGATGCATGAGACAAATTTGATCAAAACTAGAAGATTATTTAGAAGAATTTGGTCAGGGTTAGAAGTTTATCTAGAGGAGTTTGAGATAAAGATCAAGGGGTCGTTTGTTTATTTCACTTAACACTTAATAGTGCTGAATTGCATCTATTAAGATGTTTTCGTTTGTTTTTTTAAGTACAACCACTTAAAACTATAAAAAAACAACTGAAAAAATTAAGTAAGAATTTTTAACTTTTCACTTTAATTGCAAATCACTTAATGACATTTAAAGTTTTTATTCCAAATCTATCCTCCCCAGAATAACATAATTTCAAATATATCCTAACTTTATATTACTCAAATTTTCATTTTTTTTTTATCCTTGATACTTACAAAAAATATATTTGACAAGTAAAACCTAAATACATATCATCTCAAATTGTCTTAGAATTGAACTAATATATTTTAATTTATAATTTAAACATTTATTTTTTTAGTTGTTTTCTTAAATATATTAATATATTTAAATATAAATATGGCTAATACTACTATTTTTTTAATCATATTTTAATTATTAATAAAACATTATTAATATGTACATACAAATTTTTTAAAAATGTTTTAATTTATTTATTTTTAAAATTTTGTATTAAATTAATTAAAATTACATAACCACAAATGGTAGAAAGAGTATAAATGTCAACTTACTAATTTTCAGATAATTTAAAATTTAGAAAACAAACAAGTTTACAACATATTCAGAGATAAGAAAAGAAAAAAACAAACATGTTATTCAGATTTCAGATTTCAGTCACTATTAAGTCTTTAGTCTTCAGTAGTACTATTCAGTCTTCAGACAAAAAAAGAAACGATCCCCAACTCTGAAAAGTGGATAAGGATAGATTTTAGAAAGAGACAAGGATCAGATTCGAATGAAGATAAAGGTGGAACTGAGAAGATAAAGATCGAACTAGGAGGATAAGCTTTGAAAGAGAATATACAATTAATAAGGAGTTAAAAATTCAATTTGAGTTGAAAAAATAATTGAATCGGGATTAAAGCAATTAGAGAAGCCGCAACTTGGGGAAGGAAGCTGGAAGTTGCACCATTACCAAGCTTCAACTAGTTGCGCCACACGTTGGAAGTAGATGTGGGGAGTGATAAGCACCAACACGCCACGCCATGCCATGCTAGTTCCTCTTGTAGGTTGGTTAGTTGCACCAAATGCTTACCTCTATTCAAGCTAGTTACAGATGCTTGTTTCATGCACGCATCTCCTAGCCACTTCGTATTAAATGCGAAGAGATAAAGATAAAGCTCCGAGATAGCTGCGCAGTGTAAAATTCATGATGGGCATCGACAAAAACTCAGAAAAGCCCAATTTCACACCTATAAATAGATTGAATTCTCATACGTTTTTCATCATTCAGAGAAGCTAGTTAGTAACAAGTTAGAGCAATAGGCAAAGGCAAATCAAGTGGCTGCAATTTCTAGCTAAGGTTCAAGTGGAACAGAATAAATTAGTTTATTTCTTCCTTTCTTTAGCATTTTATTATGAAAATTGTTTTTGTCAAATATGTTTATTTTGTTTCAAATATGCTAAACTAATTTCTTAAATCTGGGCTACAATGGAACTTAACTATGTTTTTAATTTATTGAATTATTCAGTAGTTTATTTTATAATTGATTTTTATTTTTGTATTTTATTCTAGAAGTAATTAAAAGGTGAACCTAGATGAACTAGATTATAAACATTATCTGGGTACCCAACTAAGATGATGATTTTTTTTTTTTTCCTTTTGTTTTCTAGAGGATCTGGGTTTGAAACGCATATCTTCACATAGAAGATCTAGGTTTCAAACCTAAATCTTCAAACATTTTTTAATTTTATTTTTTGTTTTTTTGAAAGTTATGGATTTGAAACCTAAATCTTTAAACAAAACTTTTTTTTTAAATTTTTCTTTTTTTTTCAGTTTTTTTTTTTAATTCTTTGATTTTCATTGTCTATCTTAGAGATGGACAATAGAGATTCATTATTTTTATTTTTAAGAAAATTTTAAAATTAATTTTTTTTTTAAATAGAAATGTTAAATTTTTATTTGAAATTAAAAAAAAAAATTAAAAATTAAAATACGAAAATGCCATTGAGTCAAATGAGTTTGACTAACTTTAACGAAAGTCAAATGACGGGGTGAGATTGTTGTGTAATAAAATAGTAACTCTATATCTACTTGTTTTTGGGCAAACTTCGAGGGGAGGGGGGTTGTTGTGCAGTTGATTGCATTCATAATGCATTTGAGAGAGGTATTATGTATCGAAAAATCAATAAAATAACATAATTTATATTAGATATAGTTGCATGAGTTATCTAATTATATGAGGATAATTTGATCTTAATGAATTAAGATTAATTAATCTACATAGAGATATAATCAGATAATTAATTTGGATATGTTTGCTTGACCTTTGAAAGAGACTTGCAGATAACTAAAAATTATCTGATTAAATACAAAATAAAAATTATCTTTTGGATGAGGAGAATAAATTAAAAGAAATTGTTAAGTGAAGTTGTATATCTGGATATTAGTCACTTGTTGATTCCTATTAAGTCTAATTGTTTGTTTAATTCATTTGCTTTAATTTTCTTGTTTAATCAAATCAATTTCGTTAGTTTGAATAAGCTTGTTTTTAATCAATTTTGATACTTGGTGTAAAGTTTGCAATTGTACCTGTTGGATCAACTTTGACTTGTTGCTAGATACAAAGTAGATAGTGCATACTTGCACGTAAGTTAGAGCATTATTAATGTAGCCAATCAAGTTTTTAAAGCCACTATTGAGGACGATATGTCAAGTTCTAGCATTAATATCAATACTTGTTAAAGCAATTTTACTTTAGACAATTTTCTTTTTCCTTTTTAGGTACTTTCGAGCTTTGTATGCAAAAGTCAAAAAGTGCTAAACTTTTGCCTTTTGATAGTGAGATCAAAAGGAAAATTAGGAGTAGGGGTAGGCATGTTGAACCTAACCCGAGCAACCTGACCCAACCCGTTCATGTTTTTTTTCGGTTGGGTCGGGTTGTAGCAATCAAAATACCCGAATCTGGTTGGGTTTGAGTAACCCGATTATTTTTCGGGTTGGGTCGGGTCGAGTCAAAATATCAAACCGAGAACCCAACCCGAACCCGAACTATATAAACTTTCTTTTTCAGGTAGCTGCCCTTTCGCCGACCACATCACCCCTTTTCACTCATTCTCTCTCAATTTTTCTCTCATCTCTCTCCATCTCTCCGCTCCACACACAGCTGTCTTCACATTTTCATTGTCATCCTTCACGACGAACCGGTGGTCTTCCAGCTCTATTCGCCAGCCTCCACACTCCATAGGTATATTTTCTCTTTAATCTCCATTTTTTTCAAAATGAAATAACCTTAAAACCTGATTTTTTTCACCTTCAAATCTTCAATGTTCAATCATCAACTTCCTTGGATCGGCGAGAGGCAAGGTGTGGGTGGTTGAGTGAGAAGCCGAGAGTTGAGGTGCAAGTGTGGGTCGTGTGGCTAGTGGAATATATGAAGAGATAGAATGAGAGATCGAGAGGGAGAGGCTGAGAGGGTCAGATCTGGAGGCCGGGAGGGTCAGATTTGGAGGCCGGGAGGGTCAGATCTGGTGGTCGAGAGGGAGGAGAAGGTGGAAAGGGTAGAGCCGTGCAGGGAGGGTCTGACTCTGATCTGGTACCCGAATGGCCGAATGTGTGAGTGGAGGTGGGTTAGAACTTGGCAAGAGCGTATGTGTGAGTGGGAGGATAGAATATATAGATGGAATCATCATCATGGATGTGTCGTATATGTGTGTATGGGACTGTGAGTCTGTGACTGTGAGTGCCGAGTGGAGTTAATGAGGAAATAGATTATTTATATATGTGTGAGTGATTGTATAACAGTGTAGTGTCTGTGTATGTGAGTGATTGTGTGAGCCTGTGAGGGGACCAATGTTTTGAAGATTAAAGTGTGTGTGGACATTGGACAGTGGACCAAATAAAGTCACAGACTCACGGTTACAATTTTTCAGTATAGTAGTGTATTGTCCAGTGTGTAACAGTGTGGTTCTATGTGAGATAGTGACCTATGTATGTAGTGAATTCCTTTTAATTTAATGTGGCTCACTATTTATATGTGTTTTAATATTGAATTTGAGTCTTTTAATGTGTGAATTATTATAAGTTGTGAACTTTAGACTGCATACATCACGTTTATTAGTATATTCATTTGATCTAGACAACTCAAAACTCTTAGGTAAAATGAAATAGTATTCTCACTATTAAATTTTACCTTAATTTAAACAATATTTTATCTTAAAAAACTCAAGCCTATAATTCTAACTAATGTATAAAAAAGTGGTGTATAAAACCTCACTTGCAATTTATATAACAAATTGATATTTGATTTATTTGTTAATTTCTTTTTATTATTATTATTATTATTATTTATTTTATTGGTTTTTTCTTGTTGTTATAGGTCAAGTTATCATTTAAATATTTGTTGATTAAGATTTGAGAGGAGGAAGAAGACTATTATGGATAAGAAGAGGAAAGTTACATTTAATATGGTAATGAAAAATTCAAACACTTTTTGATAGAGTACTCTATAATTCAAACATTTAATCATCCAAAATTTTTATTATTGAATCTTCTAAAATTCTTTTGCAGATGGACGAGCATGATGATGATGTTAACAATGACATGGGAAACCCCAAAAATGGTCAACAAAGTCAGATGTGTGGAAATATTTCACTAAGTAGGGTGATGAGTCTAGATGTTAGTGCAATTATTGCGGTAAGGATTATCCATGTTCTAGTAAACATTGTGGCATAACAACTTTATGGAATCATTTACAAAAACAATGTGCACAATACAATTCTGTAAAGGTTGGGGAGGATAAAAAACAAAAAACCTTAACTTGTGGGCATATAGGTGATAACAAGAAACTTATGGTCGTGGTTTTGACAAAGAAGAGTGTAGAAAAGCTTGCACTAAGATGATTATTGTAGATGAGTTACCTTTCTCTTTTGTTGAGAAATAAGAGTTTAAACATTTTTATAGTGTTCTAAATTCAAGGTTTTGTCATCCATCTAGAAGAACACTTGCTAGGGATATTTTTCAACTTTACTTAGATGAAAAGTGTAAGCTTAAAAAAATTTTCATTGAACAAAAACCAAGAGTTTGCCTAACCACCGGCACATGGACTTCAATTCAAAATTTTAATTATATGATAATCACCGCCCATTTCATTGATTATGAATGGAAGTTGCATAAACGGATTTTGAGTTTTGGCATTGTTCCTGACCATAAAGGGGAGACAATTGGAAAAGTTCTAGAGTCATGTTTGAAGGATTGAGGTATTCAAAAATTGTTTACAGGTACTGTAGATAATGTATCCGCTAATAAAGTAGCTATAAATTATCTAAAAAAAAGTTGAAAAATTGGAAAGAATCCGAACTTGCGTTAGGTGGGAATTTTTTGCATGTAAGATGTTCTGCTTATATTGTAAATTTAATTATGTCTGATGGTTTGAAAGAATTGAATGATGCAATTGTTTGCATTCGTAATGCAATACAATATGTTATATCTTCACTTTCAAGACTTCAAATGTTTAAAGCTTGTATTGAGTATGAAACAATTGAGAGCAAAAGCCTTGTAGTAGTAGATGTGCCTACTAGATGGAACTTGACCTATTTAATGTTATCTAGTGCTTTAAAATTTGAAAAAACATTTGATAGATTATTGGAGGATGATGGACGTTATGGGTTATACTTTGTTGAAGATGAAAATGGGAAAAAAGGGGTAGTGCCGTCAAAAGAAAAAGATTGGAGTAATGCTAGAGTATTTGTTAAATTTTTACATATTTTTTGTGATATTACTTTGAAGTTTAGTGCTTCTACATCCATTACTTCCAATATATTCTTTCACGAATTGTGCTCTATTGAAAATGAGTTGACTAGATTGGGTAAGAGTGATGATTTTTTGTTGTGTGATATGACAATTGGAATGAAATTTAAGTTTGACAAATATTGGGGGAAAGTTGAGGAAATGAATAAATTGTTGATAATTGCACTTGTTCTTGATCCAAGATACAAGTTGGATTATGTCAAATTTTGCTTTAGTGATATGTTTGATGAAAGGAAGGTTTTGGAGTTAAATAGTGACATTAAAGATCTTTTGATTAAACTTTATGAGTTTTACAAAAGTGATGATAATATTTTAAGTGATCAACAAGTTGCTAGCTCTAATCCTTCCTTTAGTGAGGATGATATGGGAAAGACGAATGAAGGTATTGATTTTCGTTTGGAAAGACTCAAAAAGTTCTAAGAAATGAAAGAAAAGAATGATTTTGTTGTTTTAAAGAGTGAGGTTGAAAAGTATTTGATAAAGTCTGATGAATATTTGGATGATAAGGACTTTGATCTTTTGGGTTGGTGGAAAATTAATTCCTTTAAGTATAAGACTCTATCTCGTATTGCAAGGGATATCTTTGCCATTCCAGTGTCAACAGTGGCTTTCAAGTAAGCATTTAGCATGGGAGGCTGTATTCTTGACCCATTTAGGACTAGCTTGACTCCAAAGATGATGGAGATATTGGTTTGTTTGCAAAATTGGTTGCGATCTACTAATATTTGCTTGGACCTTACACCTTCCACGGATGAGATGGAGTTGTATAAAGCAATTGAAAAAGATAAATGATTTGTTTTATTATGATAATGTTAAATGTGTAATTTTTAAATTTTATAAATTACTAATATTTTGTTCTTCCATTTATGTAGATATTGGAGTGAGCATACATTTGGATTCATGATTATTTTTCATGTTATATTAAGGTAATTATTTTAAATAAAAAGCTTATATTTTACTTACATATATTTGTTCTTTTATTATTTGTAAAAGTTGAAAACATGTTAGCTAGTTACACTTTGGGTTAACTTAATT
This sequence comes from Dimocarpus longan, assembly GCA_022984855.1. Classification (NCBI taxonomy): domain Eukaryota; kingdom Viridiplantae; phylum Streptophyta; class Magnoliopsida; order Sapindales; family Sapindaceae; genus Dimocarpus; species Dimocarpus longan. The sequence goes on from CM041024.1 coordinate 23,053,443, forward strand.
TACATGTTTTGCTTCATGTTAGAACCTAGATGTGGTGCATGCAGTTGATGCTTTGGGAGCTATCAATTGGACGTCATATTTAGTGATTTTTGATGTTTGTGAAGACTTTAATGACAACAAACTCGTGTTGACGGATTCTATTAGGATTATTACCTTAGTTTTTATTTTTTTGTGCCTTTTCATGGTTAATTGATTTTTTTTTTCTTTTTTTTTTTGTTTAATTATGTAGTAGCTTAAACTTTTATTTGTATTAAACCTACTATATGACCAACGAGAACGTTTTGTACATGAACGAGTTGATATGAATGTTTTGTATTTCAATGAGATGTCAACCCGATCGACTTAACCAAATCTAACCAGACAATTATTAGGTTAGGTTGGGTTAAAAAATTTTCAACCCAACCCACGTTGGGTTAGGGAATTTTCAACCCAACCCAACTCGAACCCGAAAACGTCCACCCCTAATTAGGAGAATAAGTAGAGCAAAAAGACTTAAAGAATCAAGAGACACCATGGGAGACAATTAGAATCCACCTGAAGCCTTAAAGGCATTGAAGGACTATGCAACACCATTAGTTGAAGGGATTCATTAGAGTATCGCTATCCAACCGTTCTAGTGAACAACTTTGAAATCAAACTAAAGATTATTCAAATGATCTAGAGTTTAGTGCAATTTGGAGATTCATCACATGAGGATTCGAATGATCACATATCTAATTGCCTAGAGATTTGTGATACATTCAAGAGCAATGGAGTTTTAGATGATGTGATAAGGCTAACATTTTTCTTATTCTCATTGAGAGATCGAGCAAAGAGTTTGATAGATCCCGAACTTGATTTTCTATTATATTCCATGTACCTGAGTAGGATAGGGGATATTGATCCGGAAATAGGGCCAAAAAATGATTTAAGACCCGATTAGGGTATAGAAAATTTTGGAGTTTGTTTTGGCGAAAAACGAAAACTTTTGGTGAATAGTATTTCTGAACGGAAACATTTTCGGATAAATAGTGATTTTCAAAAAAGAGGCCTAAGAATCGAAAATGTCCGAAATAGGTCATGGACCTTGAGGGCATTGAAAAGAAATGAAACGGAATATGTTTGATTGAGTTTTAGGAGATCCAAAATATTCCAGTCAAATTGCACTATTTTTCAAATATTGAGTTTTTGTGATTTAAACTCTATTCAAAAATTTCGCGAAGCATAGGATTGAGAGTTAAGGGACCCAATTAGAGTATTTTATGGTAAATTTGAAGTTTAGATAATCATGGAATATTTTCAGAATATTTTTCGGATTGAATAGTATATTAAATTGTGTTAAGTTAAATGTTTACCTAGATTTATTATTTTATGGTACTAGAAATATTCGAATTGAATTATGGTTGAATCGTAGGCCTCCAGTAGTGTTATTTGAAGTTTATTATATTTTCGTATTGCAAGTCAGATATCGTTTGGATGATCCCGGTAAGATTACAAAATGATTAGGCGAGATTTACGTGTTAATCAAGCGAGATGAGCTCACGGAATAAAGTAAAAGATATTTTAATTCAACCAATGAGAAAAGAGATAAGTGACTTTTCACATGAGTGGCTATGGTTGTGCCACGTGTTATCCATGGATTGGTTAAAGAAATAAGTGGACTAGAATGTGTCAAGTGGACCAATAGAATTGATTTTGGGGTACTAGTATAATTAATGAAAGTTTGAGGTGATAAAGTGAAAGTTTCTTGAGAGTTCTTTTAGTAATTGAGCAATAAAATATATATATATATATGTTGATTTGTCTCATTTGAACACATTTTGCCGAGAATTATAAGAGAAAGAGAGAGTTCGGCTGAAGGGAGAGAGCGAGACCGAGAGGAGAAAAAAAAATAAAGAAAAAAAAAGAAAGCTTCATGCGTCCGAGAGAGAGACAGAAGAGGAAAAAGATCCGGTCCGAATTTCTTGGTGGTTTCTTCACGAATCCTCGTCATCTCCTCTGACTACCCAATAAATTTGAAGCAAAACGGTTACCTATTTAGTGAGTTATCTCAGTTTTAAGCTTAATGCTTCGTATGAAACCCATTTTTTTTCTTTTGTTTATTTTCGGATCTGAGATTAGGGATGATAAGAGGGATATGTGAGGATGATTTTGATATAATTTTGGAGTGATTTGATGAAAGAAAAATAGATAAAACGAGAGAGGAAAGTCGTGGAGAAAAATGGGTTTTTTATGGGATCCTATTTCGTTTTTTATTCTAAAACATTAGATTGATATTTTAGAGATTAGAGAATAATCTTTTGAAGTTAGATTTCGAAAACGAAAAGTTTAGGATCTATTTCGGAGCTAAACGGACGAGTTGAAGGGTGGTTTCTGAAACCATTCGAAACGCGTTCGTTTAATGTTCGAAACGGTTTATTTAATCATAGTTGGGTGTTAGAACATTAAAGGATTTATTTTTGAAGTTGTTGAAAATTCGAAGCGAAAAGTGATTTTTGTTAGTAAGCGAATCCGATCGATTTTCATTTCGAGTTCCCAACGATGAAATTCAGTATACGGAGGTATTCCTAGGGAAGAATAAGTAAAATTCATGTAGAGAAAACAGATTTCGAAAACCCCGGTTGAATAGAAATTGAGATCCAAAAGTTTAGGTGTTAAAGGATATATATAGAGATAATTAGATTTTTATTGATTTTGAATGTTATTTGAATGAGTTACGTGACCCTAAATAGATATTTGATGTTTTAGGGTAAAAACGGAGACTTCCGAAGGCATACAGAGGAGGCTTGGATTTTATCCGAGGACGTGTAGTGAGTGGAACTATAAGTTTTTATTTATATCGTCTTAAAGTTTATTTTAAAGTTAAAAGAATTTATTATAAATAGTTATTCCTTTATTAATTGAATTTATATGTTAATTTTAGCATAAAGATTTTAGTTTATTATTTATGAATATGAGAATGTGTTAGAATTAAATATTTTGGGCTTATTATCTTAAGATTTAGAATATTTTAGTGTATTAAGAAAAAAAAATTTTAATAGCCTATGGTTTACCCTAGCCCTAGTTTAGTACCCGACCAAATGCCCTATGCGTGATACAGTAGATGAGAGGAAGTCAGTCAGTGAGATTTGAGTCTAGTCGACTCATGTGTGAGCGAGGTATGAGTGATCCGTATGCACGTATAGGGTAGTGTAGTCGGTCCGTAGCGTGGGCCCGCTTTCGACGACTACACATGGTAGATCCTCACTCCTAGTGGTTAGTTAGATTTTATATACTACCACGCCAGGAGTAGATATTCCCTGGGTTACCATTTAGACGAGAACTAGAAAAGATTTTTAAGAAAAGATTTCAGAAAGTTTTAGAAAGAAATTTAGAATGAGATTCAAAAGCAGTTTTAAATGAGTTTTAGAAAGTATTTTTCTAAAATACTTTCGTTTCATTCGTTTTAGTAAATTATTTTTGGGAGAAGTTTAAGTGTAGAAATGAGTTTTAATTTAAATATTATACCACTCATTGAGTATAAACTCATATTTTTCTTTCAATGTTTTTCTTAAAAATTCTCTCACAGGTGCAGGAACTAGTCGTCCAGCCAACGACGTTTAGTCAGGCGTGCAAACGGACATATAGGACGATACCTACTATATGTATATATTTTGTTATTTTAATCATGTATATGTGTTGATGTACATAGTTATAAATATTTTGAAGAAATAGTAGATGCATTAGTTAAAATGTTTTATTAACGTTTTATGAAATCCAGTATTCAAATTTTATTGACTTGTTTATGGTTGTTTGTGAGAAAGGAGTCGGAGGCTCCAGAAGTTGAGAAATGGATTTCATAGAATTGTTTTTATAAACTGTATTTGAAACTTGCAGGGTGGCATAGTTTAGAAAACAGACGGCATGCTACTGAAATTTTTATTAAAAAACGAAAAATTTTTATCACTGTCACCTTGTAAAGGAAGTTAAAATATCTAGTTAAATGATTTTCGGTGCCTTGACGGGGTTCCTTCGAGTTGAGTATAGGGTTCGTGGGAATTCTTTCGAGGTGTTACAGAGTCTTTCTCGGGTCCAAATGAGGGATTCGGGAAGGGTCCCGTCAGAGTTGGTTGAATTTGCTAACACAAAGATCTATTACAACATGGGACATCATGACACAGAAATGTTTAGCAAAATACTTCTCTCCAATCAAGATGGCAAAACTGAGGAATGATATCACTTCTTTTGTGCAAGCAAATGAGGAGTCTATTTTTGAAGCCTAGGAGATATTCAAAGAGCTATTAAGGAAATTTTCTCATCATGAAATATCTCAATGGCTATCGGTTTAGACATTCTACACTGGTATGATATAAACATACAAGGTCCACTATTGATGCAATAGTTGGTAGAGCATTGATGGGCAATTCATATGAAGCTCCTTACAATCTGTTAGAAGACATAACATCAAATAATTATCAATGATAATTATCAGTGGGCTAATGAAACAATCTATGCCAATGAAAGTAGCCGAAATGCTTGAGTAACCAATTATCTGAGTTAGTGCATTATATGGCGAACTTTAATAGGAACAACAATCAATTCTCAAACTTTTATAACCAAGGATGGCGTGATCATCCTAATTTCTTGTGAAAACCAAATCCAAATCAATCTCAACGACTGAAACCTGCGTGCCCACCAAGATTCGATGGTTAACAATAGCAATAGTTTAATCCACCTTAAGAGAAGAAACATTCATTTGAAGAGCTAGTGTTGCAAAGCATATAGGAACAACTAACTTTGATACAGAATCAACAAGCACTAATGCAGAATCAATAGGCTTCTATCAAAAATTTGGAAGTTCAAATGGGGTAACTAGCCAATGCATTTAACAACAAACTGCAATGATCACTTCCAAGTGATATGGAGACTAATATTAATAAAGTCAATTATTTTTGCTTAAGGATGTTGTGTATGTTGAGTAAGGATTTTAGAACTTAATGCTTATCTAGGATTGGCTACCATATATATGATTTGAGGTTGTATGTTGAGATCAGAAGAAATAACGCATAAAGTGCTTGATAAAATGCCTACCCTAGGTTAGAAAGGGGAAATAGGCCATTCGTGTGATAGTCGAGTCACCGTAAGTGCTCGAGTGATAGCCCAGTATCTCATAAAATACCAATAAGACTTAGGTTGTAGATTATATTGAACCTAATGAACTCTTGTTCATTCGATAGTAATTGAAAGATAGTGAAGGAAAAATTAATTTTTAAATTTAATACGGAAACATGGATTTTTTTTTTAAAAAAAAATTCAAATAAAAACACACCCGATCGATGCTAGTAATAATAATTCAATAATTAGATTAATAAGATCGAATCTTACCTTGTATGAAATTGAATTTATCCCTTTTGATTTGCAAATTTTTCACCGTCCGATCTTCCTTACTATGACTATTCACAAAAGAAACTATGTATGGGCACAATCTCGATGAATTAAATTACGAAATCTTTTTAATTAATGGAAGTTTTTAGTTCATGTAGCCAAAAATTCTCTCTCTCTCTCTCTCTCTCTCTCTCTCTCTCTTTTTCACTCTCTTTTGTTACCAATATAAAACACCCTTTTATAATGGTAAGTTAGAATTTTCTAATTTAATAAGGAATATAATTTCCTAATTAAATTAGAAAACTTATTTCAAATCCAATATGAAATCAAATTTCTTATTGGTTTAGAACTCTTTACTTTTAATTTAATATAGAATCTAATTCCTATTAAATTAAAACTACTTTCATTTAATTTAATATGGATTCTAATTCCAATTAAATTAAATTACTATATCCATTAATTAAAATTTTTTTCATTAAATTAAATGATTATAAATCATAAATAATTTAATGACACCATTTAAAATTGAACTCTTAACCTCTACAAATAATTAAATAATTAATTATATTTAAATAATCAAATTATTTAAATTATTTGTGAACATGGTCATAAAATTATATGTACACTTATAATTGGACAATTCAATTATATTCTTCCCTTTGTTTCTTTATGTAGTTGTGAGCTAGTAAGGGGACCAAATGGACCTACATTTTGAACTCCAATAATATCGAAATTATTAATTAAACTCTTTAATTAAATAATTAACTATTATTAACCTTAAAGTTACTCTACTAAAAACTTAAGATTGAACTCTGAAAATTGTAGATGTTTTATACAATCTGAATTTTTAGTGTCCATCGATTTAATTATTTCATATGGTTCGATCCTTCACAAGTTGTTCATAATTAGAGCTAGGTCATTAAAGTTCGTTATACCTCTCTAATTATATCTTATTCCGTTAAGTATCATTGATTATCTAATGAACAATACATTCATAACAACTTATGAATTTATCTTTTCATTTATTTACAAATAGGAAGTCGAACGCTTTTATTGTTCAAGATCCGGATAAACACTTAAGAGAACTACTCATCTACTTCTCGTAAGAAGGAGTGGATTTCACTATTGTGTAGAATGTTCACAGCCACTTATTAAATCACATCTCCAAAGTACGAAGCTTATTGATCGTAAATCTATAACAATCTCACCCATGTAAATCAAAAGATATTACTCAATAAATAAGAGTCCATAAAATACTTAGGATTAAGATCAATCCATATATAATCATCTTGTTGATAAATATGAATTTCTTTATTTAACGGATATTAATAAGAAATTCATTTTATCATGGTCCAGTCCTATATAATCTCTATTATATAAGGTGCCTCCATTTTCATGTCACTACTTGAATGATCCCGAATAAGATCATCGTATCAAATACAAAATGGACTGTAACTGTAGATTTATCACAAGTAAAATACCCAACTTTGTTTACTTTCTATGAACTTTTTAGATTACTGATTTCAAACTAAGTCCTCTTATATATAACACTTATATACTTAGTTTGAGATTATATAAGTAATTATGGATGTTATATGATATTTGTATGAAACACACATTTCATAAATGTACATAAATTGAATAAAATAAATATATTTTATTTATTATTTAATTTAAATATTTACAAATTACAAGCTCTTAGGGTACATTATCTTAACAGATAAGTGTCGATAAACGAGAATATGTTCGATGCATTATCGGAAGAGATGTATTAAAAGGATTAGTGATGAACTAGCAACAAACACAATCGATAAATAATGCCTTGATGATTAATTTCTATATCTAAATAGCATTCGAAATCCTAAAACACTTTTACTTGTTTTTATTTATTTATTTTCAACTAGGACTAATTTGGTAATTTATTTCTGCGTCCTATAGAAACGATCTCGCAACCGCTATGCAATATCTATTCTATTTGTATACGTGCAAGGTTTTATTACTAAATGTGAGCCGAAACATAACCAACACATTCCTATAATGATTTCGAAAGAAGAAGCTTGACAAGCAATTTTTGAAGATTCTGGAGATGTTCAAGAAGCTTCACATCAACATACCATTTGTAGCTATGTTAAGTTTATGAAGGAGATCCTTTACAGAAAGAGAAATTTGGGAAATTATGGAACTAAAGCCCTTACTGAAGAATGTAGTGCAATTCTTCATAAGAAGTTACCTCCCAAATTAAAAGATCCTAGGAGCTTTACGATACCATGTGCTATAAGAGAGAATTTATCAGGAGCAATGTTATGTGATCTAGGGGTGACTGTGAATTTAATGCCACTTTCTATATTCAAAAGACTAGTTTAGGGGAAGCTAAACCTACGTCTATCACTCTTTAATTGGCGGATAGGTCTCTCAAGTGCCCAAGGGAAATAATGGAGAATGTACCAATAAAGATGGATAAATTTATCTTCCTAGCATACTTCATATTGGTTGATATGGTAGAAAATGGGGATATGCCTATTATTCTGGGTCGACTATTTTTATTAACTAGAAGAATCATGGTCGATGTGCAAAAAGAAGAACTCACAATGAGAGTTCAAAATGAAAAAAAAAAAAAAAAAGGTGATCTTTAAGGTTCTTAAGCCTATCAAAGTAACAAAAATTGAAGAAGATTGTTAGAAAATGAACTTGAAAAATGAAAATGAGGAAGATATAAGGATAAAAGAAATGTTACTAGATCCTCCTGACAATAAGTAGATAAAAAGTCATATTAAGTCTCGAAATTTAAGAAAGAGGTTTCAAAGCTCGTATCTCATAAAAGGAGTTGAAGGCTCATTTGATGGAGTTTTTAGAAGTATTAATTAGTGTAAATTGAGCTGATGAAAGAACAAAGAAGAAGTCAAGCTAAAGACTATAAATCAAATATTGTTTGGGAGATAACCCAAGAATTTTTAAATTTTTCTTGTTGTTTAATTTGTGTTATTTTACTGTTAGATTTTTGTGTTTGTGTTTTATTGGAGTACCAAAAGAAACGAGAAGTAAGCAATATCAAGATCAACAATTCACCGAGCCTAAGCTTGTGAGGGAAGTTCTAAACTTCACTTTTAATATTTTTAAATCAATGATATTGTGACACATAAGTTTGGGGTTACACCTATTTTATTTTATTTTCGTGCATGTAAATTTTATTTGATCTGCTATTTTTCTTGCTTCTCAAATTTAATTTAAAATATTAAGGACAATGTTTAGATTAGGTTTGGAGATGAGACACTAAAGTATGTGTAGTTTTTTTTTTTTTTTTTTTTTTTTTTATAATTTAAAATTTGAAAATTTATGAAAAAATTTTGTAAATTTTGAAGAAAAAGTTTTTTTTTGTATCTTTTTAGTAAATTGTTTAGTGAGATTAAAAGGGATTTAATTCACTTTATGGTTGGTTGTTTAGACTAGGAGGTAGCATGAAAATTTGCGCATGATTAGAGGATTTCAAAGCTTGAATCTTAGTTGGGAAAGTAGAGAGATTTCAAGTATACATAAGTGTGGTCTATCAGTGGAGACTTCCCAAGTGAAATATTTAAGCCTAAAGCATTTTTGTTCTAAGGGTTATGTCTTCTAATCTCTAAACACTTTTTATATGATTTTTATTATTTAGATTGATTTCTATAATTTTTATGTTGGAAGGAGATAACATATTTTGAATCTATCAATTGTTTATTTTTTAGGAAAAAATTAATGACTTTAGAGAAGTGAAACTAGATTATGTGTGCTTAACCTAATCAAAAGACCAAAACAATTTTCCTATTTTGTGTTGTGTGTATCATTAGCCAATTTGATGTCAAACATATCTTTTAGCTTGTTTATATTTTTTGTCTTAACCTATAAAAATCCATAAGCCAACCTGAATATATTTTGCTTTATCTTTAGAGCTTGGATTCACATAAGAAATTCAGATTAGGCAAAAAAAATGTAGGAGATGACGTTGAGATGAATGTAGAAGATGGACATGATTTGGAAAGTCAAAAGTTGGGGATGATGAAGGATAATAGAAGAGGAATAATTTTTATTAATTTTTTTAAAAAAAATAATGAAAAAAAAAATGAAAAATGAGGGAAAAAGAAGAGCAAAAGAAAGAAGGTGCATTGAGGGAATTTTTGAAGAAGTACTTGAAAGTGAATAATTTGAAGAAGAAGCTTAAATGGGATTGAATATTCAAAAGAGCTCAATGCCTAAATAAGCAATCTTCTAGAACTCATTATGTGATCATAAGTTCATTTGAAAACTATTGTGTTTCCTTTTTTTCTATGAACCATTCAGCTTTGGCCCTGTTATAACTTAGTGAAAAAGGTCTAGTAGATCTCTAAAGAATTTTAATTATTTTGTTAAAATAAACAATGTCTAATATGTTATCAATTTCTGAATCCTTCTATAAGGTCTTTTGCGTATATTAAGCGGTCTTTGCATTGTTTATTAGCATATGTTGTACAATATTTTGATATTTTCTTGTACATAACTTTTACCTCACATGTATTTAAAGAATGTCAAGCCTAGATTTTGAGTGATTAAAAATGAGAGATATCTTGTGAGCTTTAGAATCTAGGCGAAATATGTCCATGATATGCGTGTCTAATATTTTCAAAGCTTGATTATTAGGCAACGAGTTGGAGAGAGTTGATGATTGTGTGAGGACTATTAGTGACTCAATTTTAGTCTAGACAAGATTGTAGGTGTATTGATTTTTCTTGAAATTTCATTGAGCAGTTTATTGATAGGCTTGAACAAAATTGTTTACATTTATGGGTATCGTAGCTGGTAAGCTCTCAAAAGACACAACTCCTCCACTAGAGATATCTAGAGGTTTAAAAGTTCATGGTATACACTAAATGCTATAATGAAGACATATGAAAGTGGTTTAGTAAAATATAGGATTTACTATAAATTTAGTTTATTGTTTTTATGTTCCAAATTTTCTCGGGGAAGAATAGATGTTAGGTTTAAGGGTATTTGATAACAGAAAAATAAACCGTTATTTAATACTCATAAATCAAGTTTTTGTGATAAGAATTTAGGTTAAATGTGGTGCTTTTAATTATCTTTGAGAATTTTGTGCAGATTGAGAAATATAGAACCAAGTTGGTAATTCGAATGAAAATCAAGGATTAATTTGAGATTTTTGGGGAGTTTCAATTCGAATCGGATTTCTTCAGGAACAAGAGACAAATTTAATCAAAACTATAAGATTATCTAAAAGAATGTTACGTCTAGTGCATGACCCTTCTATAGGATGTTGCATCACATGTGCTTGGCTTGGCGTGGACCAAATCTTTTTTTTTTTTTTTTTTTAAAGTCTTTTTACTTATTTGATTATTGTTGTCAATTTGTTAGTAGGAAGTAATATGGGTAGTGGCAGGATGTTAGGCTAGATTTTTAGCACTCCGTTTCCATGTTCGTAGGAGATGTTCTCTTATTTTATTGCTTTGGTTGTTAACAACTGATCTATTTATATGGTTAATGGTTGTAATTTTTTTTTTTATGGAGAATATTATTGGAAATCTTCTTACCTTGTTCTTCTACTTCTTTCCCAGTTCTTCTCACACTCTTCTTTAACTAAAAAAAAAATCCTTAACATTTGGTATTAGAGCCTGGTTTAGCCATGGATATAGTCCTAGCTCGAATAGAGTCTAGTTATTATTCCAAGTTCAGTCAACTCTTGAAAGGATGCGTATTGAACTTCGATCTATTCACAAGCTTTTGAATTCATTGTCTTCCTGCCAATATTAGTAGCAGCAGCAACAGTGGTAATTGTAAGACGGTAGTAGCTCCAGCTACTGCGAAGGCGACCATGACAACCCCAATTCTGACATCGATAGTCTAGTAATAGCTTTTCTGACAGTCTAGTAGCAGTGATCACAACATCCTCTGCAGCAATAATGCCTACTGGTGTGCCTTTTTAGGAGCTTTCTTCCACTCATTTATCGGGAAGATTAACCGACCGTATGGTTCTAGCATATGGATCAAGAAGAAAAGTATTTTCCGACCAAAAGATATTGCCGATAGTTTTTCTTTATCCTTGAGGACAATGACATTTTAACAGCGGTGGAATGTTACGTCCAGTGCATGACCCTTCTATAAGATGTTGCATCACATGTGCTTGGCTTGACGTGGACCAAGTCTTTTTACTTATTTGATTATTGTTGTCAATTTGTTAGTAGGAAGTAATATGGGTAGTGGCAGGATGTTAGGCCAGATTTTTAGCACCCCGTTTCCATGTTCATAGGAGATGTTCTCCTATTTTATTGCTTTGGTTGTTAACAACTAATCTATTTATATGATCAGTGGTTGTAATTGTTTTTTCATGGAGAATATTATTGAAAATCTTCTTGCCTTGTTCTTCTATTTCTTTTCTAGTTTTTCTCACACTTTTCTTTAACCAAAAAAAAAAAATTCCTTAACATTTGGTATCAGAGCCTGGTTTAGCCATGAATATAGTCCTAGCTCAAATCGAGTCTAGGTTATTCCAAGTTCAGTCAAATCTCGAAAGGATGCATATTGAACTTCGATCCATTAACAAGCTCTCGAATCCATCGTCTTCCTCTGCCAATATCAGCAACAACAGCAACAGTGGTAATTGTAAGATGGTAGTAGCTCCAGCTACTGCGAAGGCGACCATGACAACCCCAGTTCCGACATCGGCAGTCCAGCAATGGCCTTTTTGTCAGTCTAGTGGTAGTGATCATAACATCCTCTACAGCAACAATGCCTACTGGTGTGCCTTTTTAGGAGCTTTCTTCCACTCATTCATCGGGAAGATTAATCGACCATATGGTTCTAGCATATGGACCAAGAAAGAAAGTATTTTCCGACCAAAAGATATCGCCGATAGTTTTTCTTTATCCTTGAGGACAAGGACATTTTAACATGGGTGGAATGTTACGTCTAGTGCGCGACCGTTCTATAGGATGTTACATCACATGTGCTTGACTTGGCGTGGACCAAGTCTTCTTACTTATTTGATTATTGTTGTCAATTAATTAGTAGGAAGTAATAATGTTAGTGGCAGAATGTTAGGGTAGATTTTTAGCACCCCGTTTCCATATTCGTAGGAGATGTTCTCCTATTTTATTGCTTTTGGTTGTTAACAACTGATCTATTTATATGATCAGTGATTGTAATTGTTTTTTTATGGAGAATATTATTGAAAATCTTCTTGCCTTGTTCTTCTACTTCTTTCCCAGTTCTTCTCACACTCTTCTTTAACTAAAAAAAAAAAAAAAAAAGTTCCTTAACAAAGAATTTTATCAGAGTTAGAAGTTTATCTAGAGGAGTTTTAGACAAAGATCAAAATTTGAAAAATGGATAACGATAGAATTTAGAAGGAGATAAGAATCGAATTTGAATGAAGATAAAGATGGAGCCAAGAAGATAAAGATTGAACTGGGAGAATAAGTTGTGAAAGAGAAGATGCAAGTAATGAGGAGTTTAAAATTCAATTTGAGTTGAAAAAAGAATTAAATTAGAATTAAAGCAATTGGAGAAGTCGCAGTTTGGGGAAGGAAGCTGCAAGCCACACCATTAACAAGCATCAACTAGTAATGCCATTTGTTGGAAGTAGACACGGGGAGTGATCAAGCACCAATAAGCCGTGCCATGCCATGCTGGTTCCTCATGCAGGTTGGTTAGCTGCGCCAAATGCTCACCTCTTTGCACACTGGTTTCAAATGCTTGTTTCGTGCATGCATATCCTAACCATATTGCATTAAATGCGGAGAAATAAAGATAAAGCTCAAGATAATTGCATTGCGTAAAATTCATGATGGGCACTGGAAAAATCTTATAAAAGCCCAACTTCACACCTATAAATAGATTGAATTCCCAATGTTTTTAATCATCCAAAGGATCTAGTCAATATCAAGTTAGGGTAATTCAAGCAGAGGAAGATCAAGCGGGAGTAGTTTCCAGAGGAGGTTCACGTAGAGGAGAATAAATTAGTTTATTTCTTCCTTTCTTTAATATTTTATTATGAAAATGATTTTTGTTAAATTTGTTTCTTTTGTTTTGAATATGATGAACTAATTTTTTAAATCTGGGCTACAATGTAACTTAAATATATTTTTAATTTATTGAATGATTTAGGAGTTTATTTTTATAATTGTTTTTTTTTTTTTTTTTTTTTTGTATTCTACTTTGTTGGTAGTTAACACTGTCGATTAATTTAGGCTTCTTAATTAATTAGATTTTGTCCATAATACATTTGCGAGAGGTATTATATGTCTTCAAATCAATAAAGTAACACAATTCATATGAGATAGAGATATACCTGTATAGGTTGCGTAATCGTGTGTGAATAATTTGATCTTAATGAATTCTGATTAATTAATCTACATAGATATATAGTCAGGTTAATGAATTTGGGTATGTTTGCTCGACCATCGAGAGAGGTTTATAGATAATTTAAAATTGTCCGATCAAATACAAAATAAAAATTATCTCTTGGATGAGGAGAATAAATTAAATGAAATAATTAAGTGAAGTTGTATGTTTGAACACTAGTCATTTGTTGATTCCTATTAAGTCTAATTGTTTGTTTAATTCATTTAATTTAATTTTCTCTTTTAATCAAATTAATTTTGTTGGTTTGGATAAAGTTGTTTTTAATCAATTTTGGTACTTGGTGTAAAGTTTGCAACTATCCCAATTGGATCGACCTTAATTCACTGCTGGATACAAAGTAGACCGTGTATACTTGTATGTAACTTAAAGCATTATTAAAATAGACAGTCACCTAGCTCTGGTTGTTCTAGCCCTTTCTCTCAGGGCTGCTTGCCCTGATCGTATCGTATCCTGTTCCACAACCACCTCAATGAAGCCTTCTATGGTGGGTTCTACTTACTCCGACATATTTTTCTTCTCTTTTGCTTAGCTTACACTTTCTTTTGGGTAGGTCATGGTGTTAATCATTGATGCAAAAATTAGTCACATCAACAATAGATATACTGAATTAAAAAGGGAATACAATCCAAGGAATTGAGACATATAATTTGGATCCCCCATGATGCTTGGGTCTCCTTGGAAAAGGGATTCTCACTCCTAAATGATTTGCCCTCCCCTAAGCTACCTATAAAACAAAGAAAGAGGAGTCAAGGGTCTCCGGTGTTTTATCGACGAAAACCTTTCGATGTTTAAGTTAGTAACATTTTCGTGTGAAAACCCCTTTGTAACAAGGCTAAAAGGTGGAAAGAAAGTAAAAAAGGGAAGAAACGAAGGTTATTCTGGCTAATGAGGCCCAAGAATAGCATCTAATACTTGTAAGAAATTGACTTATCTTCATTTGAACAGTGAAAGCCCTTATATCCTCCTTTCTACCTTTTAGGGTTTCCTCTCCTCCCCTTTGCTGATGAACAACTCTCGTTTTACATTTCTTCACTTTTAAACCAGCTTTTTATCGCCTGGCTCCCCTTCATCCCATCACTTTCATATTTTCCATGTCTCATGCTCTTTATCCAGTCGATCTCCGTGTTTTTCTTACAATAGCAGGAGTTTGCGGGTGCAAATGATTCCATTTGAATTTTCATACTAGCTTTCCCTTTGATTCACTTTCCACCACTTGGCAGGGGAACTCTCATCTTTTCCACATCCGCTTTGTTGGGTAATTGAATCTGGGTTATGGCTATGTTTTAGGCTTGCCCTTGGCATTTAATTTTGTGCTCTATTCCTTGGTTGGTTTCTAATTGACATTCTTGAGGTTCAATTAGACTTTAGGGGGCTAATTCAATAAGTCCCCCAACAATTTTATGCAAAAATCAATCTACTACAGTAATAACTTAATTTAGTTAAATCCAATTCAATTAAATCTCAATTGCAAGTTGTAACAAACATGTTATAGAATGCAATCTTATCAAATTCTATTCAATTCTATTTCATCTCATCTAGGGGTGGCAATATGGGTCACGACACGATGGGTCGACACGAATTCGTCAAAATTAAATGGGTATAGGTTGGAGTTAAACGAATTCGTGTCGTAATCGTGTCAACCCGTCTAACCCGTTTATTAAACGAATCGAATCGGGTTTGATTAAACGAATCGCGGGTTGACACGATTAAAATTGGGATTAAATTATAATTTAATATATTTGAAGGGTTAAGATGTAATTATGCATTAATATATATATACTTAACAAATCCCTAGCACCTTTTGAAAGTTGAACTTGAAGCTGTGTGTGTCGGCAGCCACCATTGTTTCCCTATACACACCTGACACCACCATCTTTCTTCTTCTTGACACGATGACACCAACGCCGACAGCGAAGCGACGACACCAACAGCGACGACAACACGGTGACCTGACAACAACCAGGCGACGACACGGACGACGACCTCGACGACACCGCCTTGTTCCTTCACGGCTCACAGTCACTACCATTCCTTCTCCCTCACAGTTCACGGTCACCACCACCCCTTCTCCCTCACCGCTCACTGTCACCATCCTGCCTTCGTCACAACATCTTTGTCCCGCCTCCGGCAGCGGCTTGCATTCCATCAGGTGCTTGATCTGATTGTCCTGAACCTCGTGGGACTATCTACCTCAAATCGCAGTAGATCTACGCTAGGTTCTTTTATCCTTTTGATTGTTGCTGTTATTATTAATTTTTTTAATTTGTGTAAAATTATTTTGTATTATTTGTGAAAGTATTATCTGTGACTGTGTTGGATGACTGTGAAACTATTAGGCTCATATCTGTGATTGTGTTGGATGACTGTGAAACTATTAGGCTCATATATGTGATTGTGGTGGATGATTGTGAAACATGGTTCCTAGCTCAATCTCAGCTTTTATTATTTTGGATTGTATGTTTGTTTTTCTGGATTGTATTTTTTTTTTTCATTTTTTTAAGTTCATGGTTGTTTAATTTTTGTAACATGATGAAGGAGAAAGATTATGAGATTTGATTGGTTTAATCGAAGTGTTTTTTGGTTAATTTAATTGAATTTAAGCAAAAAATGGATTTTATATTGATGAAGATTTTGAATTGATTTAAAATTGAAGAGCAATATTGAATAATAAAGTTTTTAATTCGATTAATTTATTTAACGAATTAACGAATTCGTTTAATTGAATTCGTTTAAACGAATTAAACGGGTTAAACGAATCAAATGAGTTAAACGGGTTAAACGAATTAACAGGTTAATGGGTAATAAACGAATTAAACGAATCGTGTCGTGTTATTTATTTATAAACGAATTCGTGTCGAATCCAAAAATATTGACCTGTTTATTAAACGAATTCGTGTCGGATTGATCGAATTCTTAAACGAATCGAATCGAATCGAATTCGACTCAACCCGACACGTCAACCCATTTTGCTAACCCTAAATTCTCATCCCATGGATCAAACAAGGTAAAAGTGGGTGTAGGCATAAGCACGGGCGAAAGGCAGGTCGCCACATAAGCAGCTAGTGTGGATCTGGAGTGAGTAATACTCGTTGATTGAAGTATTGAGAGGTGATATTCCCGCCCCAAAATCGAAATGTCATCAGAAACACTAACAAAGAATCGCCAATTAGGGTTCTTGATTTGGCAATCCATCTCTTCAACAATCGTTTTTCTTCTTCTCAAATTGTTGATCGTCAATCAACTCTCACCCACTTGCACCACTAAAACCTACTCCTTCCTCTCTGGACTCCTCAGTTTCTTGCTTTTTCAAGTATCCCATTTGGGTTTCTCTCTTGTTCTCTCTACCGCCTCGACTCCGCACCTGACCCGCTCCAAACTCTCCTTCAGTCTGGTCGCTGCCGGCGCCGTCTCAGGGTTCCTGGGCACCATCTCTGTTTGCTGGAGTTGTGGAGGAGGAGTTGACTGGATTTGGAGAGCCGGCTTTCGGGGTTCCTTCTGCGGCTTACTTTATGGCTCTTTTTTCGTGTATAAACAAAGATGGGTTCTGGAGTTTCCCATTATTCAGGTAATTCGTTTAGCTCTCCAGTATTGATTGTTTACCTCTTGGCGTATAGTTTATTGCTTCCCAAAGATTGTAAGGATGAGCAGAAGCTCCAATTTTGAACTTGAATTCGCTAAGTGGTTTCGGGGAATTTCTGAATTATCAAAAAAAAAGGGGGTAATGGTATTCAAGTTTAAGTTTGTTTTCTGTGTCAACAGCGGCCACCTTATTTCAGCTTCAAGATGGGGCTTCCTTCAGCCATTACCAGAGCCTTAAAGCTTTCAAGTGCAGCTTATCTATCTTCAGCTGTGCCGGTCGTTTTCCTGGCAGATGAGTTTAAGGGTTCATTAACAATGGCAAAGTTCATTACTAACCAAATCATCTTTTACATTGCGACTTTTGCTTTGTTCCTCTGTTGGGAAATAAGTCACCATTTGCATCAGGTTGCTTCTTTAAATACTTTCATCATTTGTTCAAATTTTCTATTTTCATTTTCTTTTTTTGAACAAATAAGAGAATGCGGGACACTTAAGTATGCTATTTCAATAACTAGTTATGTCCATAGTTTCTCGTGATACAAATATAGTGTAGGAATTGATTGCCTTACGTATCTTTGTCATTGGCATATAGCCTGTATTAAATGGCAGAAATAATAAATCATCACTGAATAATGTGATCTGATTGAATTCTGGATTTCTTCTGAAGGAGCTTATACAACATAAAAGCCGTGTATTATGAAGCTGTATCATTCTCATCATTGTTTCCATCTTTTCTGTTATGGTGCACAGTTCTTAGTATTGCACCTTCATATTGTTTGTTGTGTCATTTCTTTAATGTATATAAGCTAATTCGTCCGAACTAATTATATAGTTTTCTCTGTCATATCCCTTCCTTGTTCATTGCTTATAAATTTCAGGACTGGTATGATAGATTCATTTTATTTAACATTCTCTCCTTTGAGATTCCTCAGTTGTAAAGTTCTGTGTGGATGACTGGGTGGCTTACTCAGGCTATGCTCTATCTTAATCAAGCCTTTTTATGTGTTGACTATCTTTCTCTCTAAGTTGCTTGACTTTTCTTGCGTTTTGGATTCATATATATATATATATATATATATATATATATATGACATATCTTCAACGTGCTATGTAGGTCCTACTTACAAAAAGGTTTATATTTGCACCACCAAAAGGATCTGCAGCAGCAGAAAGAAATCCAAGTGAGCCTCTGCTTGCTGCTTTGGAGCAGAGCACCCCTAATTCTCTTCTTCAGCATCTTGCATATCTTGATCTCTGTATGGTTTGTGAGAATAATGTTGACACTTGGCGGCGTGCTGCCTTCTTTGAAGAAACTGGTGAAACTTACAAGAAGGTCATAGCTGTATGTTTGAGGCCTCTTGAACAGCTTGCAACAAAGATTGGTGAAGCTATGGAACCTGGTAATGTCGACAAAGCCAACCAACTTTCCAATCAGCTGCGGTCACCAACGGACTCACCCGTAGATTCAAAATATTGCGAACCATTAAACAGCTTCCAGGTATGGATAATTGTTGTGGATTGCATTTGTGGGTTCAATTCAATATATGCATATGAGTGTCTGCATGTGATTTTTGCTTCTTTTTTATTGTTTGTTTGAGTTTGCATAACACTATATCTTGTGTGCTTTTGCCTGCGTAACCCTTATTGATAATCCTGTCTACATTTATATAACCAAGTTCAAAGTAATTATTGGATTTTATTTTATTTTATTTTATGTTTTTATTTTTTATTTTTTTGTTTTTAATTTATGAGACTTGAGGAGACAGTATTTATTTGTGTATGCCAAGAAAAGATTTGACGAGACTTCAGTGCTAGTTGCTGTGATGTTTTGATGGTGCAGTCTTGGGAGTAATGCCTGAGACTGTATACTTGTTAGTTTGGTTTCTCTGACATTCTACCATTTTTGTTTTCACTTGCAACCCTACTGGCTAAAGCCTAACTTCTAGTTATTTGTCACCCGAACACTCCGATGTATTCTAGGATCACTTGCCTATTAAGGAGTCTCTTTCGTTATGAATCCAATAGAATTAAATATTTCGTCAGTTGTGAAAGCATTGTATACCAATTGTATGAGCAAATAGGCAATCCAGTGACAGTGGCTAATTGATGCAGCTATGCGCTTGGTGTGCCCGGACATCTGCTTTTTTAACTGCCCACTCCCATAAGGAAGACAGGTTCGGGGTTGCCCAACTTTCTGGCAGCAATGCTGCCATTATATCAACACTTCTGTCATGCTTGCTTGCTGTTGAAGCATTTATGGGGAAGAAGACCAACTTGCAACCGCCGCATCTTTTGGCAGGGCCTGCTGGTATCAAATGGGCACCATTGAACACGGGCAGAAGAGATGTTGGAGTGGTTAGAAAAAGAGCTGGCCCTGCACATTCTAAAGCATATGCCATGGCTGATGTGCTGAGAACATCAATTTACTGTATTGTGTCTACCTTCCATAACGAGATGATGACTAGTGCCAAAGCAGGCCTTCTGGAGAAGGATTGGATTACTAGTGCCAAGCCTCAGCCTCTTTTCGGTACTCGTGAGCTACTCTTGCAGAAACTGCGCCTTTTCCTTGATTATCAAGCTAGCTAACCACTTCCCTGCACCAAGTCCAACCAATCTTTTTTTCCCAGTGAGCAGTCTTAAGAGGAGAACAGGCTTGCTTATTAATTTGAATGAGGCGTACCCTCTTGGGGAATCTCAATTTTGATTTAAAGAGAAATCGATACCATCTTAGAATATCAAGTTGTATGATTGATGTAGGAACAGAAGGAATTCTGTAATATTGAAGTTTGGGTTACTAAATGCTCTTTATTTAAATATTTCAGTTGAAGTTTTTGTAACAATGCTCCTCTTTCGCGTTCATGAGATATTTACTTCGATTAATCGGGGAGTTACAGGACAGAGAGGGAGAGTTGAACATTTTACTTTATAATTTAAGGTTTTGAAAAGTGCCATGATTTTTTTTTTTTCTTGGGGAAAATATATAGTTCTTGAAGGCTTTAAAAGATTATAAAAAAACTTCAAGCATGAGAATATTATCTAATTTTCAAACAAGGCGAATCCGTTTGGGTACGAAGAAAAAGAATTAGTTTTCAAACGAGAGAATTACTGGTAGGCCTCTCAACATATGTTTTATTATAATTGGAAATCATTTTTGCTTTTTATAACAATGACCTCCCATTTGATCACGTTTGACCATTTAATATAACTAAAAAATGACAAAATAAGGTAAAAAGTTAGAAATACCCTTGATTTATAAAATCCAATCTTCTCCTTCTTTGACTCTCATCCTTCTCTCTCTCTCTCTCTTCTTTTTCTTCTCCCTCTTCTCTTCTATTTCTCTATTTTCTTCACCGGCACCCAGATTCTCTCACCTCTCTCTCTCTCTCTCTCCTCATTCTTCTCTTTGTTTTTTGTTTTCTTCACCAGCTAATATGGGTTCCGGAACCCAGATCGACGTCTAAGTTTCCAGATCGAAAACCCAGAACTCAAAATCTGGAAACCCAGATCGATAAGGGTTTCCGGATACGGAAACCCAGATCAAACTGGGTTTTCAAATCGAAAACCCAGTTCGAATTGGGTTTTCGATCTGGAAACCTAGATTCCAAAACTGGGTTTCCATTTGGGCGATTGATTTTTATTGTAGATGGTGTTGATGATGATTGTGTTTATGATGGTGTTGATAATTGTATTTATTGTAGATGGTATTGATGATGATGTTTTGGGTTTGTTTGATGATGATGGTAGTGGTTTTGTTTGTGATGATGACTGATGATATTGGATTAATGTCTTTGTTGATGAACCAGATATCCTGACTCTATTGATGAACCAAAAATCAGATATCCTGAAATGTGATGAACTAAATCACCAACAAAATTTTTTTTTTCATTTTTTTTTTCTTTTAAATAATATTTTTTTTCTAAATTGATCTAGACCGTCCATCTCAAAAGATGAATGGTCTAGATCAATTTGAAAAATTTTTAAATATTTTTAAGTTTTAAAATTTTAAATTATTTATTAATTAATATAATTTTTAAAATAAAAAAATAAAAATCAAATAAATTGACCAAAATACTCTTAGTGCAATTAATTTTGACGGTCAACCATAGTCAAACCGTTAACAGATGGGAGGTTATTGTTGCAAAAAGTAAAAATGGTTTCTGACTGTAATAAGGTAAATTACCGGAAGCTTTCTAGTAATTCTCTCTTTTTCAAACAAATAACCAAGTGGAGCTCTCAAGTTATGCAGGGAGATATTTGATTAAAACCAGTATAGAACTTTGATATCCTTTGGTTTAGTTACCGTAATATAGTTTAGGGATAATTACAAAATTGATTATATACTTTTAGCTTTTAATTAATTTATAAATATATATTTTATGTATTTTTAAATCTTAATTAGAATTTAATGACTTTTAACCATACAGATATTGTATTTAGTTTATTCTTTATTTTGTTTTATTTTATTTTTATAACTTTTCTAAGTAAATATTTTAAAGCACACAATTTTAAAAACTTAGTTAAAAATAATCAGCAGAGTTTTTTGTTGAAACAAATGTGTAAAATGAAAGTGGAGTGTTTTGTATAACAAAGATGTATAGGATTTTAAGTGTAAAGGTAAAGTGATATTAACAAAATATAATAGGATTATATAAGATATTCTAATTATTTTTTAAAAGAAGCTCAAAAAAATTTATTTGATAAAGTTCAAAATCTGAGTTTCTCCAAATAGATGTATTTCAGCTTTTTTTAATTGTCCAAAAACTCTACTGGGATGATAATAATAATAATAATAAAAGTAAAAAAAAAAAAGGTAAGTTTTGGGGATTAAAAATAACTCTTTTGGTAAGTAAATAAATTATACCAAACATTCACTGGCGATTACTCAAAGGGGAGGTTGGGGTACCCTGTACAAACCAAAAACCTAGCCCAAAATTTCAAAACATATTGTGTCACTGATGGGCTCGAAAGCTTGCCCCTATTTCTATCTTCTTTTTTTTTTTTTTTCCCCTCACTTTTAAATTTCTGTATGACTTCCTTTATAAAATAATTTAAATAAAAATGATAATAATAGTCAATAAATAAAAAAATTATGTACAACTTTGTCTCAATTGGGCGCCATTCAATTTTGTTCATAATATAAATTTTTTAAACATATATGAGAATTTATATCAACATATACTCAAACAAAAATAAAATTACATAATTTTAAACACTGATATTCAGGGGCGGAGTCGGGAAAAGGCTTTAGAGGGTCAAAATAAAAATAAATATTTAAAGCAATACAAGACAATTGCTTATATTAAAAATTTGAGTTATTGAAATACTAAATATAATATTGTTAGTTTAATTATTTATTACTCTTTTGAATTTCATAATCATATATATATAATTAAAATTACAATAATTTTATCACAATTTTTCTGTCAAATTATCTAAGGGTTCATAAAAATAAAAAAAAGTCATATTCCCTCATTGTTATGAGTTTAGTCTTTAATGAGATAACAAAATAAAAAAAATATAAATAACAAAATTTTTTAAAAAATATATAAAATATTTATTAATTTATAAGCTCAAATTTGGCAAGTTTAGATGTAATAGCTAAGATGAATATTCAAAATGTAACTATATAGACAATATTACATAATAAACTGATAATAAAAAACTAAATTTTCCTGTTTAATATAAGAATGATGAAATTATTTAAATATCATCAAAAAATGAAAGAAAGTATTTTATGGTTTTATGTAAATTCTAATTTGATATATGTGGCTTTAATATAATAATAATAACTAATGGGATGAATTTATTGAATTTTAATTTTATATATTTTGCATTAAAAATACACTATCTAAATTTTGGAAAAATTCAATTGCTTGGGGCTGGGGGTGCCATGGCCCTTGTGGGCACCCCCACAACCCCACCACTATTAATCCTAGATTTGGAGAGAACAAAAACATTATACCATAAACTTGTAAGAGGGAGAGAAAACATAACAGAGATGAGATTTTATTATTTCTCAAGTGCTTCCACCAATGTCTTTTCATTTACTTAGTGATCAAATAATTCCTCTTATCAAATCAAAAAGGACAATTTGATCCTATATTCATATTTCCATTAATCATAAAAATGATTATTATTTAACAAGCATAATATGTAATAAGCAATAAAACAAAATTAATTTACAATGAATTATAATCAAAATATGAAATGTCATACTATATTATGGATGAATAAATTATAGTTCAATCAATAAATATATTTATCTGCTCATATGCATCATATAAGTGTATCAAAATATGCATGTGACAATATAAATTTATATTAAACGAAATTCATATTGTTTCAAATATGCATATAAATATTTTGATGCAGTTATAAACAAAATTTTCCACACCTTCCTTGATTAAAGTTTTTGGTTTTGCTTAGGTGAAGTGTCTTTTTAGAGAATTAACTTTTGGTGTGAGATTCATTTTGCATTACGTGGTTTCTCCTAAATTAATCTCTTTTGACATTGCTAGCAGATATTAAGAGTCACACATACTTTAAATAAAGACTACCATAACCCTTTCAAATTGACCACCAATTACGTAGAGGGCAGAAGTTATCTATGGTGAAAATCAATATAGATGGTAGTAAGGAAATTAACTTCTGGTTTAAATTACTATCACGTATAATTGGACTTTGTACTTGTTTTGATTGCAATTCATAATTTAAATTTGAATTTGAGATTAGTATTAGATTAAGCTTTAAGCTTTTTTATTGCAATTTTCAGATATTAGATTAAACTATGAGTATTTGAAATTGCATTCTTCAAGTTGTAATATGTCAGATCAAACTTATGACTCTTAGGACTAAACATTAAATTGAGCTTCTGGCTCTCTAAATTCCTCATCTTTGTGCTGCAATACGTTCACTTCATTTTGCAATCTTCATATTGCAATATATTAACTTACTTCTTATTTCCATTTTTTGGCAACTAGAATAAATTGTATCAACAAAATTAAGAAGGAAGAACAATAGATCTTGTTAAAATATAGTTACATTGTCAAAGGGCTCAATTTCATTAAGAACTTGTTATATCTGACCACGTATCAAACCTTGAGCATATGTTGTCTTGTTTTCAAGCAACAAGCTCTCAAATCTAGAAATTGAAATAAACGATTGTTACAGGTTCATGCTGATAACATGTTTAACAAATATAGTGCTGATTGTGGACATAATTATGACCGGTAGCATAGTGGAGATCATGGTGATCTAAGGCAAATATCAAATCGATCCATCAGAAGCGGAATAACATAAAAATTAAACAAAGAAAATCGAAAAGGTTTAAATACACATTCGAGGAATTATAATTTTTTGCTTAACGTTGAATGTTTTATTGGAATAAAACTAAAAAATTTATGAAAATGGAAGTCCCTGAAGATTGCATAATAGGATTCAAAAAACATAAAGGGTGAGATTTATACCTAGAGTAGTTGTTTCTTATATAACACATAATTTCATCAACAGCTTTGATGCACCTCTCCTCCCTAAGCGCTTTATTTTTTTTAATTATGTTTTGCACTCTAATCTCCAAAGATCTTCCTTTTGATTCTTAATCTTTTAAGTACAAAAGTTAGTGGAAAATTTTCCTTAATCCAGGGACTTTTTCAACTTCAAATATACATATACAAATATATATATAATTAAATAATTAGAATATCAAATCCTAGACCATTTATATGATATATAGCTAAATACTCCATTTAGAGATAAGAATGCAAGAAGGAGAAATTTAACTGTCAACCTTACATTTGATTACATTTTCAGTTTGGTTTCTTGAGGTACACCATTCACCAATTATGAACAATACGACTATTATTATATTCTAGATTATCATAATTACTTAATTACGACCAATAATGTACCATGATATCCATACCAAATAGGCTTGTAAAATTCCTTTTAAGTATGTGCTTTCCTTCATATTAAAGTATTGAGTTTACGTGCCTAGCAGTGTCAGAAAGTATGCCCAAAAGCATGGTGTTTTCTGATCATGTTTATTTCTTAGTTAATGTTATATTCAAATATAAAATAAGTACTTCATGTTGTCAAAATCTAAACATTCTAAGGTTCCTAGATTATGAAGTGTAAAGAATTATTTACAAAAAGGAGTTTATGTGTGGTAAACATAATTATTTATGATAATTTGAAATTTATTCACAACCTAAGATCCAACTTATCTTGATTAAAGTTATAGGCTTCTTTTGATTCAAACGGGAGTGATAAGTCTAAAATCACCAAAGTGTAAGACTTTGGACTAAGGAACCTAGTACATTTGGTGTGTATTGAATGGATCATGTGAATAATATTATTTTATCAACCGTTTATAAAATGATATAATTTACATTAAAGGAATAGAATGTCTATACTAATCCTAAAATAAATAATGTAACTTATAACTATAGATTGTAACATTTGAGCTGTCAATTGGTGATGGTTGACATGACCTAAGCTTCTTGATAGTTTGGTATTATGGTTGTAAATTATAGAGAACATATATTTATAGATATGCAATATGGCTTTTATTATTTTCAATAAAATTAAACATCACTATTGGTCTTCAAAGGTCTTGGATTAATCTAGGCACCAAATATTCAATATTTGTTATTGATTAATGTTTAGCTATCTTACCCAATCATTAGTCTTACCCCTCAATTGGAGCTCTTGAATTGGTTTACCATTTATTTGTGATATCAGATTATTCGTTAGATATAAGACAATCATATGGAATAAAATAATTGGAGAAGTGAATGATCCTACACATCTAGATTCTGGATGTTTTACATGTGAATAATCATGCCTATAAATTGCTTAAGGTATAATATAGTTAAATATTAGTGTTTTTTTTTTATTTTTTTAGTGAAATAAACTAAAATTAGATTGAGTTCAATCAATTAAGAGCTAGAGTGACGATATTTCCACCCCTCAAAAATTGTATGTATACCCCAAATTAGCTTATTTGTTTTTTAAATATATAATATTATCCTTGAGTAAAATTACTTAAAGAGTTAATATTTTATATGTACATCCATAAATTATTAATTCAAATATCATTTTTATCATCAACCCTTTTTATATTCTCAAACCCTAATTTTTTTTCTATGTTCCTATTTCTAACCCTAATTTTTCTACATTAAAAATTAAAAAGTCTTCAATTATTCATGCAATCCTAATTTTATCATAAAAAATATTGTCAAATATTAAGTCACCATTTTTCATTTTCTTCTTTTGTTATTTATCTTAAACCCAAACTTTTCTCTATCAAAAATTGAAAAGTCTCTAGTCATTGTACAATCCTAATTTAATCATCAAAAATATTGTTAAACATCCAGTCATCACATCAACATTTAGCATATTCTCGTCAAATTTTCTCACAAATCAAACAAAAAGGTCATTTATTTCTTTCAATTTCTTTATTATATCAACAAACAACCAAAAGGGTATACTTCAAATCATCCAAAAATTATGGATCTAAATCGATACTCATAATTCATTCTAAAAAAAAAAAAATGTTATTTAGGGTTCTATAAAATTAATTGGTAATAATTCATATTAGTCTTAACTCTTATGATATAAATGAAAAATTAAGGTTTAAGAGAGTAAAAATTGTTTATGATTTTAATCATAAAAATTAAAAAAAGGGTTTACTGTCAAACCCTAACTTTAATCACTTATGCAAGTATCCAATCATTCATGTAATCATAATTTAATTAAAAATTAACTGGTAATCATTCATGCAAGTGTTATGCAATGTTTAAAAACTCGACGAATTATCGATTCTTGTCGATTGGCACTCCGCCTATCCTAGAACCCCTAGATTGGAGGTTCTACTCGCTAAAGGTGACAACTCAGCCCAACTCACCCTAATTCGGCCTTACTCGCCTAGTCCAACTCTCATTATTGAAAAACAAAACTGAAAAATCAACCTCTTCTTCTCTTGTCATCAATCCACAAAACCCACTAATAAAAACTTATACACATTAAAAAAACCACCAAAAAACCCACCTATTGTCGTTGATAGCAGCCACGACAGAGAAGGGAGAACACAGTCAGTAATAAAACCTTTCCTTAGTCATTGCTTACTGGATTCATTGCCATCTTCTTGTTCTCTCTCTGCTCAGTCACCGGATTCATCGTCATCTTCTTTTTCTCTCTCTTGTTGCTATTCATCATTGTCTTCAAAGCTACTGTTCATCGTCATTTCTGCTCATCGTCTAATAGTCACACCTAGGAAGATCAGAAGAAGAATAAGAAGAAGAAATAAATCAAATAGTCCATAAAGAGAAGCGAAGAAGATGTAGGAGAAAATGAGTTTTGGTTTGGGATGAGAAAATATGGGAACTGACCAACTGAGTGATTTTTGTTGAAGGGAGAGACTTAATTTCTAAGGAGTTAGTCCAAAAATACCCTTCAACTTTTTTACTTTTAGATAAAAATACCTTTCATTGTTTCCCTTTATATAAAAAAAACCACTATCTTTTATAATTTAATCATTTTTATTATTTTCAATTAGTCTTTTTCTTTATGATATTTACAGTTTTTTTTCTTTACTTGTTTATAGTTTTTACCAATTTTACCTCTCACCGAGTTTTCGAGTACTCGTTGCTTACTACCTCACTGATCGAGTAGTGAGTAGCGAGTTTTGAAACAATGATGTTATGATATAAATGAAATATTAGGGTTTAAGAGAGTATTTTTATGACTTTAATCATAAAAATTAAAAAAGGCATCATTAAACCCTAACTTTAATCATTTATGCAATATCCAATCATTCATGCAATTCTAATTTAATTAAAAATTAACTGATAATCAGTCATGCAAGTGTTATGATATAAATGAAAAATTAAGATTTGGAGAATAAAAATAGTTTATGGCTATAATCTTCAGAAATTAAAATTTAGTGTTTGAGAGAGTTAAAATAGTTTATGATTGTAATTATCAAAAATTAAAAAAGGTTCATCATAAAAAATTAACTTTAATCATTCATCAAAAATTAACAAACATTGTCTCACCTTTGATTTACTTGAAAAATAGTTTTCTCCTCTAATTTCTAAATAAGTTGGTATAGAAATTGTTATATGTATTTTTAGGCTACCGCAAATGGGCTGGTAAAAGCCCAGAGGCCCAGTAAGATAACATGCTAAAACCGTCCCAACAGACAGGGGGCCCAAGTGACCGGTCCAAAGAAACGGGCATAACTTTGTGCTCGGATGTCAGATTGGCTATTATAATATGTTTTCGGAAAGGGATTTTCGTGCTCTATAGCGTGGCAACCTGGGGTTGCCCGGTTGATGCCGTTTGCATCCTCAAATTTGTTGTTCTAATGGATGTGTTCTTGAAGTTTACATTTGTTGACAAAAAGTTCTGACAGCAACTAGCAGCGACAAGGCGTTCAGATCTGCTCGCCCGGCCGATCGCTCGG
Organism: Dimocarpus longan; assembly: GCA_022984855.1. NCBI lineage: Eukaryota > Viridiplantae > Streptophyta > Magnoliopsida > Sapindales > Sapindaceae > Dimocarpus > Dimocarpus longan. The sequence continues at coordinate 23,082,214 of CM041024.1, forward strand.
CTGTCCGCTGACAGCCTGCTCGCTGACATCCTGATCGCTGATCGCTGACAGTGTGACGGCTAATTCTGTCCGCTGATCGCTATCCGTCAGTCTGTTCGCTGGCCGTTGATTCTGTCCGCCAAACTGACCAATGATTTCTCCACCTGTCCGCCAGACTGACAGCTGATTTCTCCACCTGTTCGCCAGACTGACGGCTGATTTCTCCGCCTGACCGCTGGTCGTGTCCGTTGAGTCTGTTCACTTAAATCTGCTCGCCAGGTCTGTCCGCCCAGAACCGCCCCAACTCGTGGACAGTGTGACGTGCACGCGCCAAGCCCTTCTCAGAATGTTAGCAGCGCGATTTTCGGGGATCTCACCTACCATATCAGACGACTCAGACTTTGTGACAAAAGACTTTAAAAATTATAATTTGCATTTAATGTTTTCCTATTTAAGTTATACTATTACGGTAGCTCCTCCCTCTCCCGATAAATATGGGTGATTCTCACTGTAAAAGGGCCGGATTTTTGGCTCTCTCTCTCTTTACTGTTTTCTCTCTCTACAGCTGTAACAAAATAAATAGTAATAACAATGACTGCCGCTTCTCGTCGGAGCCGACGCCGTAGACGTAGGCCTTCCCTTTGGCCGAACCACGTAAATCTTGCGTGCTTTTCTTCTTTCTTCTCTCGTTTTCTTCTTCCTCTGCCTCTGTTTTCTCCTTTCTTTCTCTTATTTTCTGTGGACTGCAGCTTGGGCCCGAAAACAACCTCGTTAACTAAGGAAAACCATTTTCCAACGTTAACAGAAATAGTCTCAATATATTAAAATTAAGTAAATAACAAAATAGATATTGATGGAGTGTATTTGCAAAAATATATATAATAAAATTAAAAGAAAAAGGTAATATTGGTATTATGCGGGGTTTAAAAACAAATTCGAAAAATTTTAATTTTTTATTGGGTGCACAAACAAAAGGGGTGTACATTGGTATTTTGAGGGGTGAAAATATCGTCATTTTAAAAGTTAATTAGATTTGGACCAAGTCTATAGAGCTTGAAAATAGAATGGCCCGATTGATCATTAATCTAAACGATTTTGTTTAATTATCTACAATTGAATTATTGGGTCAATTTACTTGGAAAATAATTAAAGTGGCAATATTGCCAACCTTTAAGAACTTTATATACACCTTTTTTCATACTTACAACCCATTAAGATTTTTATAAATTTGTATTCTATAAGTACACTCTATGTATTATCAATTATGTTTATTCATTTATTTACCTTTAAAATATTATAGGTATATAAGTATAAAGATAATTAAATTAATTAAATTCAAACATTAAAATGGTCAAACTTTCATTTTTAAGCTTGTTTTGATGCTCCGTTTTATGTTCATGTTTCTCTATCTTATGTTTTCTCACATTTTTACTCAAAATTCTTGTATTTCACCAAAATCCTATATGCAAAACTATCAAAAAAAACTAAAAACATCCATTTTTACTCAAGCTAAGCTTAAAGCAACCCAAAATAAATAAATAAATAAAAGGTGAAAACCCTTCAAATCTAAACCTCCATTTTCACTATTTATAAAATCTCAAAAAATACAACAAAAAGCTCAAACGATCAACTTTTTTTTGTGTGTGTATGAGTTGGTCTATATTAACTTAGATTGAATTGGAAGATGAACAAAGTGACCTGACTTACGAGGAGCATTGACGGCAATTGTGAGGCCAAAAGTTGTTGAATGAGAAGCTTAAATGTAGGGAGATGTGGTAAGTAAAGTTAATGAACTCAACATTACTCAAGGGATGCACACACATGCACACACACACACACACACACACACACACATATATATATATGAGTTGGTCTATATTAACTTAAATTGAATTGGAAGATGAACAAAGTGACTTGCCTTGCAAGGAGTGTTGTTAAGACCAAGTTCCTCATGCTTAGGAATATACATATATATCGATAAATACGTTAAATGTGATCGTATTTTTAAAATATTCCATCGTTGTGAAGAATATTTAATAATAATGAGTCTAATTGAATGTTTATGAGGTTAATTTGATAAATTAGTAAGTGTGAAATATTTTAGAAATACACTTGAGAGACATAATGGTTAGATTTATCGGTATTAAAATTGTTATGAAAATTTATGGATTTAACGTATTTACTTTTATGGAATAAATTTTTCATGAGTAATATAAGTTTATGAGGATTAAAAGAGGTTATTAGGAAGTGTTAAGTATAAGTTAAAAATGAGTATGAACATGACTGAAAATAAAGAAGTGAGATTAATAAAAAAAAAAAAATAGTATTAAAAGAGGAGTGGAATTGTAAGATTTTGATTTAAATTTTCGTTGGCATAATTGAGAAAAGTTAAGAGGTGTTTTAGCACTTTATCAAACTTTATATATATATATGTTCTCTCAGCTCAAATTTGAGATGGAAAGCAAACACACACAGACTCGATAGTTAGACCATCTCCACTCACGTCTCTCTCGATAAATCTTAACATCTCTCTTGGCAATTAAGTGAAGGAAGGAGATCAATCAACTAAGGGACCTTATCATGGCCAGTGAGAGGCTTGAAGAAGCTTGAAGAGCAGCTGATTTCAGTACAAAACTAGATCTGCACGTGAAGGAGACAAACCAGAAACATGAAGACAAGTTGAAGTTGCAACGGGCTGTTGAAGAAAATCTCTACAAACTGACTGAAGAATGATAGTTTGGGGTGAGCTGAGGCAAGCAAGGGCTAAGAAGGAAGTAGTTAGGTAAAGCAAAAAGATGGTGGAAAAGTGTAGGGGTGATCGTGAGGTTGATGATGAATAGTAGGTAAGAGGGTTGACTTAAACTTGTGAGATGTTTTCTTGAGTTGTAAGCTGTCAATTCCAAGTTATTGTTGATTTTGTTGTAGTTCAAGTTGAACAAGAAGAATTGGAAGCTATGAACTGCCGTGGTAGTCCATGACAAGCTGTTGATTTCAAAAACAAATAAGTTAAGTTAGGTTTATTTGGTTTAATCTATTGAAAAGCTGAATTGGAAGAAATTGTTATGTAAATTGTGGTGTGATTTGTGTGTCGTGAGATGAGTGGAAAGAAAATGGGTATATGTCATTTGTGTTCTACAGCATATGTTTATGTGTGTGTGTGGGTTGTGTTTTGGTTAGATAAATGGAAATTGATTGTTCATTAAGTATATAAATGTTTGATGAAATGCGAATACGTGTTAAAATCGAAAAAAAAAACCAAGAATAGAGTTGTGCATGCATTTCGGCTAGAGTGAAGGGCAGCTGCATGTGAGTTGAATTTGTGTGATTTTAAGTTGATTTTAAGGCCCTAAGTGTGTATTTGAATTTGTATTTGAGTGTGATTAAGCACTAGATAATAAATTGCATTGCATTGAATGCATGTAATACTCAAACGTGGCCCTGCGAAAATCTAATGTATAAGCTGTCCCCTTTGTGTTTTATTTTTATTTCGTGGTTTCAAGTGTGTATTTAAATGTATTCGGACATGGAAACTTCACGGAAATGAATGAAAATGGTTAAATTAAAATAAGGGCACGTAACGGAGAAAATGTTGCTTAATTAGTTTAAGAGATATTTAAGGATAAAATGTCATTAGAGTTTATATTAGAATGGAGTTTTGAATAAAAGTTGGTGATTTAAATTTTAGATGAATTGGAGGCTCTTTAAACGGAAACAGAGACGTGTAAGAGGTGAAAAGGGTTCCTCGAATTGGAAGTTAATGAACGAAAGCGAAATTGTGAGTGTAAAACTATATATATTTATTTATTTCTTTTAAATGTATATATGTATATATGTTTTATATATGTTCATGGTTTGAATACAATTATTTTTGAACGTATAAATGGTTTAAATTTCGATATAAGGTTTTAAGAAAAATATTAAATATTAAAGGCTCAAGAATTAAGGTTTCGACCTTAAAAACATTTTAACGGACAAATGTTTATGGAAAATATAAAAGAAATAGTTTGCATTCGACTACTGGTTGTTTGCCATTTGAAGTAGTGTATGGGTTCAATCCACTTACTCCATTGGATTTGATATCATTGCCTATGGAGGAAAGAGCGAACTTGGATGGAAAGAAGAAAACTAACTTTGTTAGGCAACTACATGTAAAAGTCAGGCAACATATTGAGAGAAGAATTGAGCAATATGCTACTCAAGCTAATAAAAGGCGAAAGAAAGTTGTGTTTGAACCAGGAGAATGGGTTTGGGTACATATACATAAGAAGAGGGTTCCTGAGCAACGAAAATCTAAGTTATAGTCGCATGGAGATGGTCCATTTCAAGTGTTTGAACGTATCAATGATAATGCATACAAGATAGACTTGTCAAGTGCTACCTTTAATGTTTCTGATCTTTCTCTTTTTGATTTCGATACAAGTGCAGATTTGAGAACAAATCCTTTTGAGGTGAGAGAAAATGATGGAAACCAAGGAAGCAAGCCTAATGATCCTTTGAGCATCAATGGAGGGTCTATTACAAGAGCTAGAGCTAGAGTTAGAGCTAAAGCTAAAAGGATGAATGAGGTTTTAAATGGGATGATTCAAGAGATTTGGGCCAAGAGTCTTACACAACAAGAGTTGAACGACATATAAATGACACCAAGGTTTCAAAACATGATCGAAGCTCAAGATCAAGTCCAAGATCATATATATTAAAGGCTTGAATGGCTATTTGAAGACATATTAGGTTAGTTTCATTTGTTTATATTAATTTGAGCCTAATTTGTATTTGGATTAATTTAATTAAATTAGTTTATTTAATTAGTTAGTTAAATATCAAACTTTGATATCATTGGGCTTTAGTTTGTTTTATTACATGTTGGGTCATTAGTTTATATATTGGACTGTCATATTTAATTATTTTAAGCCCAAACTTAGTTATTTTAAACTCAAGTGGTGAATATTAAGGAGCTAGGGCATTCATGCAAGGTTTAGAAGTTAGGATTTAATTTATTTTGCCTATAAAATATCACGTTCAAAACCGATATTAGACATTTTTTATATAAAATTTCAGTTTTCTCTCTTTGTTTTTGAAGAACTTTGAGAATTTATCAAGACTTAGCTTTGAATTATCACTTAACTTATCTCCCTCATTCTTCACTTATTCTTGGGAGTGGTGTTTTTATTATATTGGTTCGTGGTTCGCTAATCATTGGATCAAAGTAACTTTTTTTTCATTTACTTTTTTTTGTTCCTGAATTAAACTTTTTTAGGGTGGTTGATTCAATTGATTGTGAGTGTCGTATCGTTATATACAGGGTTCGTATTAGTAATTCAACTTAAGAACATTTTGTTTATTTTCATTTAAATATATAAATTTAATTTACTTATTATAATAATTAATCATATTTTAATTTTGAATAAAAGCACTATTAATATATATAAGTGTTTTAGTATTTATTAAATAATTTATTATAATTGTTTATATTATATTAAATGAAGTTACATAACTATTAATAATAAAATGATATAAATGTTAAATTACTAGTTATCAAAACAATTTTAACTTTAAAAAATAAACAAGATTATTATACATTCAGAGATAAACAAAAAACAAAAAAAAAAAACAAACAAACAAATAAATAAATGTATCATTCAGATTTTAAGATTTAGTCATTATTTATTTTTCACTCTTCAATAGCACTGTTTAGTTTTTAAATAAAAAATCAAACAATCCTTAAATTAAATAGTCATAAGTTTTGCAGATTCCAATAAGCTACCTTTTTCTGCCTTCGTTTATTTATCAAATAATGAAGCGTTTGTACAATTACTACGTCACATTCATATCAGCCAAAACCCCAAAAGGAAAAAAGAAAAGCCAAAGTTATTCTAAAGTTAGTATGTGAATATGCTCTGAAAACATCCGTTAGAAGAATGTGTTAGAAAAAAATTACTCTTAAACACCCTTTAAATATTATGTAAGAAATATATGATTTAATGTTTGATTTATGACTATTATTAATTGATTTTTATAGATACCCTTATGTGGGACGCCTTTTAAGAAGCTATGCAAACACTTTGATCTTATAAATGATATAAAAGTCTAATCACGCGTTTAGCTTCTAAAAAGATTTTTCACTACTAATCTGGAGTTACACAAATGAATTCCAATTAGCCTTTTATATCTCTGTTTTTTATATCTCTAAAACAGACTCTAAAAAACTTTGCTTGGGTGTCATTAAATTTTTCATCTACCATGGTCATCATGATCAGCAATCCTATGATGATAACGACTCTTGACTTTATATACACCTTGCATCTGTGTTTGATGATTACTGCCAGCTTGAGTTATAGCTGGCTCAGTTTGATTCCAGTGCTGATCATGATCCACTTGATTACTAACAAGTGTTTGATGAACTTGATCGATACAAGCTTGACTAACTGAGACTCGATGTGCACTCATTTGATCAGCATCAGCAGCTTTCTTGTTATCACTAACATTATAATTACCAGTTAATATATGATAACCTTTATTTGTTCATGACTAAACATGACCTCAGACCATCAAACAATTTTATAGTTTACCTCGCTCAGAAAACCATATTTATTTTATAACTCCATAATTAATCATGCTTGATTAATAGAAGTCATCAGATTAATTATAAGAGTTGTAACTCAACCAGTAAAGTAGTTAAATCCGGGATACATATCTTTAAATTTATAATATTATCTAATTTTTCAATTTTAATCGAATATGGAAAGTCAAATTTTAACTGTAGATTCTTGACAATGTTGACATACAAGTCAGATAAATGGATAATCCAAGAGAGACTTTCAGCTTTTATATCACAGCCACAAGTTATGTAAATAAGTGGAAGCCAAAGTCCTCATTCCTCAACCGTAGTGGCACAATTAAAGTTTAAAAAAAAAAAAAAAAAAAAAAATGAACAGAAATGATGAGAAACCCAAATGATTTAACCAAAAGAACTGTGATTGTAACTAAACAATAGATAAAGGTATCTTACTCAGAATGCCACATTTTGGAAATACTACCAAGTAAAAAAGCAGCTTTATGATGAAAGTGGCTTGATACGTCAATAAGCACTTCTACATGGATGGAGTAACAAGCAGCACTTCCCAAAAACAAACAAGCAGCTTCAATGAACCGATTCGTGGCCACCCAATGAAAGTGCTTTTTCTGCCACCTCTTAGGGCATACTTGTATGCTATTGCCACGCATTCTCAATAATTCCTTCACGGCATATTCTTTTATGGGACTTTAAAATTTGGAAGAAACTATAGAGAGGTTCTTTGATTGGTGATCTCGAAACACCTTTTTGAAAATTAAGATATAATTTAAAGAATTTATTAAATTTTTACCTTGAAACGCAAAGTTAAAAAATTCACATAATTAAAAGTATGTTAGGATGTGAACTAAAATGCTATGTTGATTTAAGCTCTTATTAAACTTTCATTGATATTATGACAAGTCAATTTAACTAAGATCGACAAGATGAGATTGATTTAATGATATACGTCTCACACTTATATTCTAGAGATTATGAGTTTAGGTCACGTTTCGATCCCCAAATTTTGAATTTATATACTGTAATAATTGTGTGGGTCATGCTTCTTTGTATACATGCATCCTACTTGGCCAAATTTTGAATTTATATATTGTAATAATTGTGCGGGTTATGCTTTTTTGTATACATGCATCCTACTTGGCCGTGAATATTTCGTGGATATTCATTGTTATTCATTATATTCGTTTGCTACAGTTTTTTCAAGTAGATTTTTTAGAAGTTGATTTTTTTAAAATAAATCTTTTGGAAATAGATTTTTTAGAAGAAATGTATTGATTGTTTGGTTGTCAATTAAAAAAAAAAATTAAAATTGTAGAGTGTTTGGTTAAATTATTTTTAAAGTACTTTTAGATTATTAATTTAGCAAAAATAACATGAGAGAGATGAGTAGTATATTCATTCTAAGAATGTATTACTTTAACCTTAACCATAAAAAATTAATTGATAGTAGTAACAATAAGGATTTTATTACTCTCTATCAATTTTTCACTCTTAATTTAATTTGTCTCAAAAAAAAAAAAAAATTGTTTCTCCTTTATTTTTTCTTTTTGGTTCACCTGTACAAGTTGGAGTATATATATCAATGAAGCAACAATAAAACCAATTGCAGTGTGTGTATATATATAAATATATAAATGAACCAAATAACAAAAAGTTTGTAGTATCAACCAAAATTAATTATTAAAAAAAAAAACACACACACACACACAAAATTATAAAAAACTTATCAGTTAAAATAGAGTTCTCAGATATTTTTATGAAATAAAAAGTGAATGAAAGTGGAGGTTATATATTTATATTTATAAAGAAAGTATAATAAGGTTATAAGGATATAGAGAAATTAACAAACTATAATAGGAGTAGATTACAAATTTTAATATTTAAAAAAAAAATAAAAAAATAAAAAAACTTAAAATGATCTATTTGAAAAAACTCAAAATTTGATCTTCTTTAGATAGATATTTTTCAGTTTTTTTAATTCCCCAAAACTTTACTAGGATGTCAATAAAACAACGTAAAAAAAATCAAGTAGAGCTTTTAGTATTAAAAAAATATATTTTACTAATAGATAAGTTGTATCAAATATATACTAAATACAGTTGGATTTGGACAATTTTACTAACACATGTGGTTATGCATTTTATATGAGTAGTGTCGGTTTTCAAAGTATATGTAAATAGCAGATTATTTAATAATGGACCAAATTTTTATCTCTTATCAATGTGAAAATATTGATATCAACGAAAAGATAGAAACTATGATTTGATAGACATTCGATGAAAATATTCATATTGAGGTGAATTATTATAAAATTTACTAAAAGTACAAATATTTAACTAAAAGTATTAAACTTTCTAACAAAACTTTAAAAGTAAAATATTAAAATAATAAATGCTCTTAAAAAACACATTTATGTAATATATATATATGTATATATTCATATTTATGTAATATATATAAATATATATTTTATCATCAGTGCCTTTTAACTTCAAAAAATTAAAACGAATCAATCAAATTCATCAATTGTATTTGAATTAAGTAGAAAAAAGTATTTATTTTAGGAGAGATAATACAATAGATGAATTTGATTGGTTCGTCCTAATTTTTTAAAGTTATGAGGCACCGATGATAAAATCATTCGTATAAATATATAACTTCTAACAACTATATATATGATATAAATATAGATATTATGTACGTACGAACTATATAAAAATTAAAAATATTCTATCAAAACTTCATTTCTAATAGTTTGCATTATAGATTTCATAGAAATTTTTATACCAAAAATGATGGCTTTGTTGTTTTAAATATGGTGTCTCTACCTTCTTGATTTATATAATACTATGACAATTTTAATAATTTTTTAAATAATCACACACATGCCAAGTGTAGCCCATATATAGAAAATTATATAGAAAGATAACTGAAGATCTCAAACTCTCTATAGCCATCAGCATTAAAGTGGGCGTAAATAAATTTTTTAATTAAAAAAATAAATATATTACGAAATATATTCAATTTCTCATTTTTGTTGAAGAAAATATACTGAATATTTTATGGATATTTCATAGATATTTAATGCATATTTTTCCAATATTTCATGAAAATGTTTCCTATATTTTATAAAATTACTACACGTTCATCGACAACAATATATTATCGAGATATCACGGATATTTTTAGAAATTTTAAGAATAATTTTGTGGAAAAAATATTATACTACACCTCAAATCGGTGTCAAACCCTTGGTTTACAAAAATAATTGTAAAATTATCGGAGACATTATTGATTTTTCGAACGTGGTCACTTACAGCATTTTTTTAGCAAAAGTTGTTTTTAGCGTGTGCCTAAAATGTTCGAGTTAGCGTAATCTTCTTTTCCATGGCCTACGGTGCTTGGAAATAGAATATGCTAAGCACCAAAGAATTGTTCCCTTCTTTAATTGAATTAAAGTTGATGCTGTAACTGTTTGGATGCAAATTTTCCAAACATGATTGTAAAATAATTTTAAATAAGCATCAATAATTACGATAGTGCATCCTGACTCAATTCTAAAAGAGTTTTTACAGGCTTTTTCTTCTTGTCAGGTTCCCACTGAAACCTTATCCTTTTGAAGGTTCTATGAAATTTTTTAGATTTAGTGTTTGAAAGTCTTTTTGCATTATTAGCTGGCCATTGAAGACAATAATGACCTAAATTATCGAAATTAGTTCCCAAAAGTAACCACATGTTAAATTTGACCGCAAAATTATGTGATCCCATCAATCAATTGTATCATATGTCAATCTCAGGTTTTAAACACTGTAGTTAGATTATTTTCTATTAGTTTAATTTTTGGATCTAATGATAACTAATATGATATCAGAGCTTGAAAGTTCATGATTCAAACCCTTTCTCCCTCTTATATCTCGAATTCTTATTACTCATGTTATAACAATGAGGATGGTTTAGCATATATCCGATATCTATCATCTGTTCATATTACACATGAAAGAATATGTCACGTGTCAACCTCAGATCTTAAATGCTAAAGTTAAGTATTTTTCTATTAGATTAACCTTTTAGGTCTGATAATAACTAACAAATTAAATCTGTAAATACTCATTTTAATGAAAAATGTGTTTTCTAAATTACCATATCTTGACAAGACACAATTAACATATGAGTTAATTTCAAAAGTGACCGAATTTTAATGTTAGGAGTAAAAATAATGCATGAAACTGAAGGGAACATTCCAACAAGAAAAATTTATCGACACAGGAAACAACAATGTTAATTAAAGGAGAATCTATCAAAATCTTACTGCTTTGTTTTATACATCAAACACCACTACTACATGTCCCTCAGTCCCTGGTCCCAGCCCTCCATTATCAATAGTATAACACAAGTACTATTTTGTTCAAAGAATTAGTAAATTGGTGTTGATAACTACTTGCACATATGAGGTTTTCATTTATATCCTATTAGAATGATCACGCTTGTCATTTTATATAAATCTATTCTTATTGGATGAATTAACTGGAAACCACGTGTTAGAGTCTCATATGGCCTGGTTAAATAAGAAATTTATTAAATATATTGTGAAGGTTTTTTTTTTTTTTTTCTTTTTTTTATCAACTCTAATATGATTTTTTTTTTTTTTGGGTGAAAATCAAAACCATAATCATTTAATTTATGGACCTAACATTTACAAAATTATTCCATCAATTGCATAAACAAGTAGTTAGATTAAATTGACTGGCTGTGTACACAACACAAGGTAAATTGTATTTGTGATTGAGTGAAATTTAAGAATAGAAGTATACACTTATATGTACTTATATATGTGAAAAACAATAAAATATCAACATAAGGTATATCCACACCGTTCACATCTTGATGAAATTAAGTTAATTTTAATGATAATTTTAGTTTGAATTAAAAAAAAAAAATGCATTCCAATTGCTGTAACATTAACTTTTACATAATTACTAATCAAGTTAATGGAATAACGAGGTAAATAATATAAAAATATATATATAACTCAATTTTGACATTATTTAAAATAATATTTTTAAGATATATATGTTGCAACATCATATGTACGGACAATTTATTCATGTTAAACCTTAAAGGAATATAATATTTCATTTAAAACATGTCATACCATTAACATGAAGGAAATGAGCGTACAGTAATATATGTATATATATATATAGATGCATGTTGAGCCAAGATGGACGTACCAACCAAAAGAAACACATAAAAATGGAAGGAGTTGAGACAGCAAACACACCAGCAACAACAATCTCACAAGAGGCCGTTCCCGAGGTCAAACTGGAGCTGACAATCGACGAAGTGATCGAAAATCACATTGGATCATTCGGGTGGTCGCAATTCCTGCATGTGTTCTTGGTGTCATTGGCATGGATTTTTGATTCACAGAGCACTTTGGTCACCATTTTTAGTGATGCTCAACCATCCTCCTGGAAATGCAATTCACCAGCTGATCAGTTGTGCAACAGGACCACCATCAATGGTGGAAATGAGAACATTAAGGCCGTCTGTGGATTGAAACCAGGGAGTTGGGAGTGGGTTGGAGGGCACAAAAGTTCCACAATAGCTGAGTGGAGTCTTGTCTGCGATCGCAAGTTCTTGGCTGCCATTCCTGCTTCACTGTTTTTTCTTGGCTCACTGTTGGGTATATTTCCTTTTTTAACCGTACATATTATATACCACGTCTTTCTTAAAATAATTTACTTAAATTATATGTCAACGTACATACATATATGATGCGAAGGTCCATGTTTATAAAGCTATAGTGGTTGAAAGTGATTGATCACAATATATATAAACTATAATGATTATCATTAAGCCAGTTATCTTTTAAACTAAAAATAAAAATTAATTACTTCTGATAAAAGAATGTATATATTACAAAAGTTCTCATATATATATATATATATATATATATATATATTACGAAATTCCAGTTTTATTGAACAAGATATTTGATGAATAGAACATGCTCGTTGAAGAATCATGCATATTCCTTTTCTTTTTCTCTGTGTCTTTCTTTTAAAAAAAAATGACAAATCAGAACGTTTTGCTACAGTAAAAGTCTAAAACTCACTGTCCCAAAATTATATATGACAGCGCCATTAAATATTTATTTTGAAATTCGGTCTCCCACCATAAACGATATTTATAAAAATATATATATTTATTTATTTATTTATTGTGGAAGACACAGTATAAATTTCTAAACTTGAAGAAATTTTTAAAAACCACAATAAATTAAGTATTTGACTGAATTCAGAAAGCAACCATAGGATTTCAGATTAAATCCCCCTAAAATATGTGGCTATAACAAAACCATGAGATTCCACCTCATTCTGAAATTGTAGAACTAATTTTTTATTTTTATTGAACTTCCGTATTATTTTTTAAGCACTCATGTATTATTGTCAGCACCATCAAATGTTTATTTATTCATATTACATTACAAAAAAAAAAAAAAACATTTTTTAAAATTGAATAATAATATCACATATTTTTATTTAAGAAGCTGCTGGATGCTAAATACATTTTATACACAAACCGCAACCATTTAGACAATTATTTGGACACAATTAAGTCCATAAAACTATAACATGTACCTCTTCTTTCAAACGACAAACTGTGTTACAGGTCCTAGAAAGTTGTAACAAAATTCAAGCACTAATAATCACTATTTCAAAAGAAAATAATCCTCAGTTATTAAACATAGACAACAATTCCATACATGTTATACTTGGCATTTGATTGATTTCAGCCAACTGAATTTGCCATTTTCTTCGCTTAGGTTCTGCTGCTTTCGGACGCCTAGCTGATAAAAGCCTTGGAAGAAAGAAAACAGTTATGGTCTCATGCATTCTAACTTCTGCAACTTTTTTAGCCACCTCCTTCTCACCAAACATTTGGGTATATTCTCTTCTTCGTTGTGCCAATGGTTTTGCCCGTTCTGGGATTGGAATAGCCTGCCTGGTTCTCTCCACAGAGGTGGTTGGCCGTAAATGGCGCGGCCAAGTTGGCCAATATGGCTTCTTCTTGTTCACAGTAGGGTTTATCTCCCTTCCCTTGATTGCTTACCCTACAAGAAATAATTGGAGAACTTTACACCGAATATTAGCCATTTTTCCTATGTTTTACTCTCTTTTTTTGCTACCCTTTGTATCTGAATCTCCTCGCTGGTTATTAGTCAGAGGAAAGAGCAAAGAATCCATTAAAATTTTGAAGAGATTTGCAAAATTGAATGGGAAGGATCTCCCCACCAATTTAATTCTTGCAGATGTAAAATCTAATGGAAGAGAAACTGAAACAGAAGCAGAGATAAGTGAGAGCTTGTGGACTACAAAATGGTCTGCAAAGAGACTGATTACAGTCATGGTTGCTGGGTTCGGAATTGGTTTTGTTTACTATGGGGTTCAACTCAATGTTGAAAACCTCAACTTCAGTATCTACTTCACAGTTGCCATCAATGCTATAATGGAGATTCCTGCAGTTTTAATCGGCACAATACTACTGAGCTTCACAAGCAGGAGAGTTCTTTTCTCCATGTCAGCTTTCATGGCAGGAGTTTCATGCTTCCTCTGCATTATTTTCTCGAAAGGATCGAGGCAACCGAAAGGAACTAGTAAAGGACCAAGCGGTAGTTGGCCTCAACTGAGCATTGAAGCATTGGGATTCATGGCTGCTTCAACAGCCTATGATATCTTATACATCTACTGTGTTGAGCTTTTCCCCACCAATGTGAGAAACTTTGCTGTGTCGTTTCTGCGCCAAGCATTGATGTTGGGAGCTTCTGTATCACCTTTGCTTGTTGCGCTTGGCCGGTTGAGTCCTTCCCTCTCATTCATAATATTTGGGGCATTCTCCATATTTAGTGGATTTATGTGCTTTTGGCTTCCAGAGACTAAAGATGCTCCTCTATTTGAAACCCTGAAACAGCAAGGAGAAGAGGAGAAAAGAAGGCGTCTACCCAGGGATGATTCAGCCTTAGAACTTGGAAATTAGACAAAGACGAGTCCCTCTATATGATCTTTAATAGTTCTGCACGTTTTAAGGGTAAGTTTCAGTGGAATTTACTACCATGGAACTTCTGTAAAAGCTGTTCAAAGTCTAGTGTATTTTAGGAACCACATCATATCACCATGAAAGATTCAGATAAAGTTTGCCTATGATATTCATGAATGAATTATCAATCAGTAACGTTTTTTTAGCATGTGTAACTTGAATTCAACAATAAATTGGTCAGTTGTCTACTCCTCTATGAAAAACAAGAAAAGATACCTGCATAAAGAAAACAAGAAACGATATTTGCATTCAATAAATGAATAAAATTAACAAAAATTGGACAGAGACAGAGAAGAATGGCAAACTTACTTGCCAAAAACATGCAGCTGAGTTACTTGAGTCCAGTTCTCCCCCAAATATTCACAATAGAAACATCATGTGTTTTTATACTAATCCCCCTTTTTCTCTGAAGACAAAGTTTGTGATATTTTTCTATATCCTTTGCACAACCTTTCAAGCGCTCTGCTCTACTATGACTCTATCACCCTAACGTATACATAAGCTAAACGATTCCCATTTTGATTTTGAGCAAAGAACTAACAAGCTCCCCATTTCTACTAACAGCAAAACTGCTCCACTTATCAAGTCATATTGAACATCCATCACCATACATAAGCTAGACTACAAAGATAATGACAACCATATTACATACCTTTCTACAATGTCATGTAATGTAATGCATAATGTCATATAATGCAAGCAACATGCTATAAGAAACAAGCCTGTACCAAAAACCAATTAGAAAAAAACATGGTTGTCAATCGTCATTTAGTTACAGGAATGATAAACCCTCTACCATAAGTCAACCTCAAACTACAAGAATTGAATATATACATACAAACAATTAACCAGGATGCAAATAATAATGATAATAATAGAATACTTACAAGCACACATATGACCAGCGCAAGTCAGAAACCAAGCCCATGATCCTCTTCTTTGAAGAAATCAATTTACAAGCTACATGAGGTACATCTGAGAGGGAAAAAGAAAAAAGCCTTTCTGTCTTTTCCGTGTGTTATCAGACTTACTGATCTTTAATGGCTTCAAAGATAAAAACCCATCTCCAGTTACTGATATTACACCTATTTCAATTTCTTTCTTTCATTTTCCAAGTGATTTTCTCGGGGAAATTTCACATGGGAAACGATTGGTCTCCGTGGCTTGATTGTGTAAATGAGCCCGGGTCGTCTTGGATGATTGTAATTGTTTCAATTTTTAATGTCTTCCCTTAAAAGTTGGCATGTAATCCATGTTTGGTGCTTCCATGGACCCTTCACTAATTTAACCCATCACTAATCTTGTCCCATTACATCGAGATAAAACTAACACATCAATCAGATGGGTTAAAATACTCCCGGTTGCTATCTCCTTCTCCTTCAGCCAGATACCTCACCGCCGTCGTCATCACCGTCACCTCCGCTTACTTCTCCACCTCCCTCTCCCCTCTCCCTCCGAGCGCCAATACTGACCCTTCTCCCTTGCCTCTCAATCCTTCCGCTTTGTCTCCGTCGCGGATTCTGCGCTCGCCCGTCTTCGTCTCCGACAGTGGTTTCTGAGGTTTCTTCGGCATCGCCCATCATCGATCTTCTTCAGCGTTGTAGATCGCTAATGGCGGAGGGTTGTGGTGGAGGCGGTAAGCGACGGTGGTGGTGGTGTTGGAGGCAAGTTTATCTGGTCTTAGTGTGCAAAATTTGTGAAAAAACACCGAAAAATTACTGAAAAATTTAAGTTCGTACCTATTATTTTTAATCTTATCATAAATTTTATTAAATATAAGATAATATACAATCAAATCTGGTCTCATTCAATTAATTCAATTTAATTTATTCTCACATAAATTATCTAATTTTATCGTGCACGCGAACGGGGCCTATATACTACTCACAATGGTAATGTCCATTCTTCTTTCATTTTTTTACAAATTATATCTTTTCTTTTAAAGTTTAGAAAATATAATAAATAAAAATAAATTATAAAACATAAGGAACAAAAAAATCAAAAAGAGGGAAGACTCTCAAGCACCTGCCATCGAGATCCCTACCACTATCATCATCGGACGGAGACAAAGAACGAGGGAGAAAAGCCCCGACCTAGAGAAGAGGAAGAGAGGAGAGATAGAGGGTTGAGAAGAATGTGAGAGAAATTATATATATATATATATATATTAGATAAAAATATCTAATTTTTGAATGAGTTTATATGTAATATTATTTATTTTGATTTTTATATTTTAATTAATATTATTTTAGTTAATTTTCCATTATATTTTCCTTTTACCTCTTGAGTCAAACGATCAACCATATCAACATAACGGATTTCATGACTATTAGAGACATTATTGTCCTTTCGTACGCATTTAGGGAGGATTTTGGATATTTATGTTAATATCAAGTTATATTTTGGATAAATATGAAACAATGGGCTGTAAAATATATATATTCTCTTACATCAGGTTGTTTTCTGAAATTTTCCTTTAAAAGAATCGAAATAGATGTTATAGAAACACTCTCATATACATAAACTCGATTTGACCTCCCATTCACCATTTTCAATCTCTTGTTTCACGTATTGTGTGACCCGATTTGACCACCACCAATGTTAAGCAATGCTGCTTACCCATTGGAACAGTATGCGTTGCCCTTACTATTTCTTGGACTTTTTATGATTTTTTTTAGGGTTTTTTTTTTTTTTTTTTTTTTTAAGTTTTGGTGATTGGGTTTTGATGAATACTGTTACTTTTGGTTGATAATGCGACTTAGGTTTATAGACTGATGTTTTGTTGTGAGATTTTAAAATAGAAGATGATTATTCGTCTTCTTTATCAACGATCGGGTTTAATGGCCTCATTAAACCTGGTTTGATGAAACAATTGGGATTAATGAGACCATTAATCCCTGTTTCCATTAGTTGAAGAGTCTACCAGATAATCGAGATTAAAGGCCTCATTAATCCCAATTACTATACCAAATTGGGTTTAATGAGGCCATTAAACCCAGTTGCTGACGAAGAAAACGAACAATCTTCTTTCACACTAAAACTGGATTTAATGGTCTCATTAAACCTGATTCCTGCACCAAATCGATTTTAATGAGACCATTAAACCCCATTTTTCTTACAGGCACTATTTACAGTTTTGGATGCATTTAGCCATGATCTATTTATTGTTTTTCTTTTCTATAAATGGATGATGAGCTACCGAAATTCACTTATTACACCGTTCATAGTTAGTCCCCAACGGATTGTAGGCGAATATAGACAACCCACTTCACCATCTTCCTAATCCAGTTAATGCTTTAATGTGATATAGTGTATAGGATATGTTTGCACAGGGCTCGTTAGGATAGATTTTACGTGTATCGCTTTAAATATTGTATATTATTGTGAAGTTAATTCTAGATATTCTTGCTAGGATGGTGTTTCATACTTTTCGGAATGATGAGATATGGTTTGAAATTGGAGGTGTCTATATAGGTTTGGGAAATAAGAGTTGATACTAGTGACAAGACTCCAGTTCAGGCTTATCAACCCAGATTACATTAGGGTGCAGAATGTTGGCCTGAATAGTCTATTGGCACGACTTTTCCATATGAAGTCATCAACGATTTTGCAAATAATTAATTTTATTAGCGTACAACAACATCTAGATCTAGATGACGACCTAAAGCTTGCTCATGTTGTCATCATCAACTATTTATGGACCAAGCACAATGAACCGACACAGGTGCATGACTGCTTATGGTACATGATAAAGGACTTCCCAACATTTCAGTTGTTCCCTTGGAGAACATTTTCCTATGCTATGATTCTCCACAGCTTTCATATAATGATTAACGAGGAACGGCTTAAGAGAGAGGAGAAAAGTGGCAGCAACATTCATGGTTTTATTTGGATGTTTCAAGTACAGTATTTAAGGGTCGTTTATTTTTTTATCTGAAGACTGAACAGTACTGCTGAATAGTGACTGAAATCTGAAATCTAATAGATATGTTTGTTTTTTCTTTTCTTACCTCTGAATGTATAACAATCTTATTTATTTTTTAAAGTTAAAATTATCTGATTACTAGTAATTTGACATTTATATCCTTGTACTATTAGTTATTGTGTAATTTTATGTAATATGATACAAACAATTGCAATAAACTATTTAACAAATATTAAAACACTTATATAATAAATTATTTAACAAATTTATATATTCAAATAAAAATAAATAAAATTATTTTAAATTGAATTACTATTACAACAAAAGTTGAAATTGTAAAATAATATATATTTTCTAATATAATTAAACAAGAATAATCAAATACTTAAACAAATTGATTTGTAATTTGGTCTTTGAGTTGTTACAAAAACACTTGATCAATAAAGATTCTTACCGGAATTTGATTAAAGAAATATAGTAATCGAACTATAAAAAACTTTGATATTGAGATGTTTAGCGTTTTTATTTTTCAATATTATTTGTTAAAGTATTAAAAGAAATTTATATAATATAAAACTAAAACAAACTTGAAAACATACTATTTTAGGAAGAATAAGCTTGAAATAATATATTTATAAAATCATTTAGTGATTTTGTATTAAGTAAAAAGTCAGAAAATATTACTTTTTTTTTCAATGATTTTTGGATGGTTTTAAGTGGTTTAACCACTTAAAAAAGCAAATAAAAATCTCTTAATTAGTCTAATTCAATACTATTAAGTATTAAGTGTAAAAAACAAACAACCCCTTAATATATGCTCTTTAATATTAAAGATAATTGTTTAGTTTACACACACACACATATATATATATATATTTGTTTTATTTTTAATCTTTTTGCGACAAAATAATCAAAATGTTTGGTCTATGATTTTCACCTATGTTGTGGTTTTCAAGTAAAACTCGTGTCGATTTTTCTCTCCTCTTATCTTGTTTTTCGTTGCGGTTATTTTAATTTGATTAACTTTTTTATTCAACCTAAAAATATTGACAAGGACATATTCAACCCCCAAACCCACCCACCCCTCCAGTTTCTTTTATCATGCTGTATAGAAAAATAGAATGAAGGGTTTTATTTTTATTGCACCGTTAACTTCAAAACGATGCTACCATACACAATTTTATAGTTACAACATGGAGCCCACTAATTCTTTTCGCTAGTTTCTTTTTTGTACTTATAAAATTTATCTTCCTTAACCATGAAAGAAAAGTAGACAAAAAAAAGTCTTTAATGAGTGAATTTTAAATTGTTCAATGATGTTACTAGCATGTGTAATGTATATGCTAGTTATTCTATACACACTATTACAAAAAGAAATGAGAAAAAATTAACCTGCCAATAAAAGAATAATAAAAAATAAAAAATCAATTCATTTTGTGTTGTCCAATATTAGATGCAAAAGATACAAAGTTGGTGAACAACTACATCTGATTATGAGTGCTTACAAATATGTAATCGACTCCAGCAGTCTTGGTTTAACTTACACTCCCCTTGTGTTGTGTGTATTCTTGTCACAGCCAGACATGCCAAATTGGTCAGTAAACACAAGTTGCATAATCCGAATGAACATAAAGAAGATCCTCATTCCTTACTAGTAGAAGTTATGTGAATCGTTATGGAACGATGATGATGATTTACCAGAAAATTACCTACTTGAAAGCTTACACATATAAGTGAATGATCAAACCGTCCACTCGCTTTGAACTTCCATATCGCAATATATGTGCCACTTTTTGTATCTTTGCATAATCCGAATGAAGAAAAAGAAGATCCTCATTCCTTACTAGAAGAAGTTGTGTGAATCATGATGGAGTGATGATGATGATTTACCAGAAAATTACCTGCTTGAAAGCTTACACATATAAACAAATGATCAAACCGTAAACTCACTTTGCACTTCCATATTGCGATATATGTGCCACTTTTTGTATCTTTGATGTCCAGGAAGAACAGGTCTAAGTCGAGAGGTGGTAGTGCAATTTGAACTACAACATCCGCATAAATCCTTCAAACAGTCTGCACAGCATCTGAATAAGAGACACATTAGAATGATATGTTAAAAGAATCTTTGTCTTACTTCACCCACTTAGCCACAAAGAATGTGAGGAAAAATAAGGATGAATTATACAATGTATAAGAGAAGTCCAATCTTCAATAGAGATTCACAATATAAGGAAAATATTACAGTCAATCAAGCTTTTCGTTGCTTCCAGAGTACTCAAGTGTACATGAGTTTGAGACGTTTCACATTGTTAAGAATTATTATTAACAGTTCCATTTTATCAGTGATTACGTTGAATGAATACTGCATAAGATGTTAGGCTCCCATCTGTACTCCCTCCATGACCCCTTCTAGTATATGGAGATCTCCAATGATCGAAATTACAAATAGAACATTATGAATAATATGATACATTTTGAGAAATAATTTTTAGTTAGGGGTCTATTTTGGGGATATGAGGATGATAATACAATAGGTTTATGTAGGAGACACAAGAGTTGCAACACAGGAAGCCTATGCATCTGATCTACAATAAACTGGCCACTCACTGCAGAGTTATGTAGGATATGGAAACTGTAGAAGAAAGAGTAAAAAGGGGATGAGTGAGAAAAAGAGGTAACTTACAGAAAGAGCAGGTTGCAGTCAAGATTTGCACAGTTCCGATGCCTCAGCTCGCAAACTTGTGTACCACATATATAGCATGTTGCAAATGGATTTTCAGAAACCTGTGCAACACTGTTTGCTTCAGTAATAGCTTCAGGCTTGTAGGTGGAAGGTGGGAGGGAAAGACGGGAATCAAACACAAATAGATTTCCAACCCATTCCACAGGACCTTCATTCTCAAGATAATGAGAAACACCTCCCTTCAGGGTGTATAAATTTTTAAAGCCCCGTTGTCTGCAAGATTGATGATTGATCTACCAAATTTAACATCATTGAAATAGGATAATGAGAAAAAGGAAAGCAGAAGGAAAAGTGGGCTACCTTAGAATCGTAGAATATACATCACAACGAATACCTCCCGTACAGTACATCAAAACATCTGTCTTTTCTTTATCAACATTTGCTAAAGGATCTGAAGCTATGGCCTGGTAGATGAAACATATTGACAAAATGGAAACGTCTATCATCATAACAGAAAAATGAAAGTTTAGCAACATGGCTCATAATTGCATAATATTTCCTCCAATCTGACTGGCAATTTGTATAACTTAAAGAAATGCATGCATACAAAGAATTATGCGAGAGATCAAAATATACTGATTTCAGGCAAAACTTTTATACGCTTTGATCCACTTGTGCTCCCAAACTTACTTCCAATTTCTAGTTTCTAAATTCAACTTTCACGCTGCATCACATATTTAAGAGCATGTACCTTATGATGAATGTAAAACTCTAGCGGACAGCGTACATAAAGAGAAAACATTAGAGCAGCCAATCACTAAATTTGACCAGTGGAGTTCAAAAGAGCATCCAACCATGCAACACAACTTGACTTTCATAAGTTATAAACATACTTTGGAATTTAGGCACTAATCACAAATGTATGATGGAATTCTCTCGGTCAAATTTTGGATGTTAAAAGTACATTTAAGAATAGAAAAAAATTTTGAGATGGAAAAATGCCAGCTAAAACATGGTCAAGCAAGTGGACATGTATTGCCTTTTACTATGACGCTACAAACTAGGCAATAATTCTGACTAGGATCTGGCAGGTTTTAAGCCATAGAAAATAGGCAACAGGGTCTTCCAAAACAAGTGGCATGGCTGGGACCAAGATGGAAACACGTCTGAGAAACACATCTAACATCAGGAAACACATCTAAAGTAAATGTGCATTACGAATTACCAATATTTTTAATTTGGAATCAACAATTAGATATCTTCATGTTTCATGAGCATCAAAATAAACAATAATAAAAACTTTGATATCTAATAACCGAATATCTATTACAAACCAATCTTCTAAACAATAAGTGTACACACATGTTCCTTGTTCAAATACGGTTATAAAAACAACTATGATCAGACCTTCTTAGTGTAGAGTTTCATGCTATAAGTAAACAATAACAAGATAAATGTCCTAGATTTATCATACCTCTCTCTTTGATAGCCCAAACGAGGTGCTCCTAAAGCAGTCCACATCAGGTCGTCTAGCACCATGAAAATGACCAATATCCCATTCATAACCTGATTACACATATTTCAACATCTTCAATTTTAATATACTACTACAACAGAAGTAACACTAGGAAACTCAAAATTTTACTCGACAACAATCCAACAAATCGGGCAATTCTTGGACTCCTGAGATTGATGATTGAGCAAAGCCAACACCTAGAGATACACTGCACCCATTACTATTTCTCAAGTCCATGGAAATTGATAGGAAATCAAGAGCCAGTGAGCCACACATTCTCTAATCTAGAACTGAGCAACAGCATTGATAGAATATTCTGTAAACTAGGCTCAGGCTCAGACTGCACTTAAAACCATGCTCATATCATGTGCTAATGTTCGTAACTTAGTAAATTATAACAATCTCGTTTCCACTGCAGCTGTCACAAAACAAGCATGCTCCATGTCCGCGGGACATCTAAATTCGGCTTGACTTGACAACTTAAAAGGATATAATTTCATGTAAAGGCAAGTTAATAAGAGATTGATTTACAGTGCTGCAAAGAATAAGGCGGCATGCTAACTGAAAAATGTTTCAAAGATGTATTATGTTTTCACAGATGTCTGAATTGTTAGGGTTTGAAAGGAGAATTCATTTAAAGAGGACAAAGACTGCATAGTGAGGATTTATGTAAGTGCAGAAACTAGAAGTAAAATAGTTTTTATATTCTTGTATTCAGTTAATTCTAGTGCCTGAATGTATTTACAAGTCCTATGAGCTGTGTCAACTAAGTATATGAGTGCTCCCATTTTGGGGGAAAGTCACTTAGTAGGACTTGAGCAGGAAGCATAAAAAGCCGTTTAGACCTTGCCAAAAGAAATTGAAGGACATAATGCATTATGTAAAGAATCTCCCAATAAAAGTTTGAAACAAATAAATTGACGCAAGAAATCTACAATGAATCAGACGTAAGTAGATACCATTTCTCACATCCAATACTATACAGTCGGGATTAAAACTTGAATTCGATGATTCATCAATCTTCTTTACTGCTTCCAATCTTTTTCTCCATTCAGATGGCGATAGAGGGGTTGCACGCATGGAAGGGTCAAGCAAAGGAAGATGTGAAATACCTCCTTCCAACTAGGGAAACAATAATTTGAATTAGAATAGTTAAAACACATAATCTCCAAGATTTAGCAGCAGAGTAGTAATGATGCAGCTTGCCTGGACTAATGAAGGCTTATAGCGCAGCTTGAGTTTTGGAAAGGCATGGCCATGTGGAGCGGGAGATATCTGAACCAGGACATGGGAAAATCTTTCATCCTGTCTTAACCATTCAACATAGGCAAGAGCATCTTTTGATGGCCCACTGTACTGCACAAAGTGAAAGCATATAAGATCAAGGTAGATGATTAATGATTAGTCTAACAGAAGAAAATCTTTCATGAGACTATCACAGCTGATATACTGAGACAAGCAAGCCACTGAAATAGTGTCATTACTTTTTCTCTTATCTTTTTCATTAATCTTTTCTTTTTCTTATACCTCTCTCATTGGTCCGTCTCAGCATATCAGCACTGGAACAGTCTCACAAACGGTTTTTTCATGTAACGGAGAGAGTATAAAATAAAAGTAAACCTACTATCTGAAAACAATATGGAAGAGGAGGCTAACACCACACCTGTGCATTAATCCCTTGTTCATTCAGATAAATTCTACCCTGTATGTTGAGATCCTGGAAGAAATACTGACATGAGCGTCAATTGATTTTAATTAGAAAACAATTTGGAGCATACAAGAATAATTTGCACCAATCAACTTTTAAATAATTTGCATATTCTTGTCATGTAAAATGCTCAATTCCACATTGTAAATTAATATCACAAATGAGAAAAAAAGAAGGAACAAATTGGCGTGGGTGGCATGTACAAAAGAAACTGTCGACTGACCTCCAAGAAGGAGAGGTGTTTGTTGACTTCTGCTTCTGGGTTGTCGACAAAAACGAACTTGTAAAAGTTGACAACCACAAAATCTCGGTTCTCATCATCTTCTTTTCTGGGCTCGCGTCTCCGGTTCTTCTTCTGGGCCTCTCCTCTGGGTGGTGGTGGTGATGGGTTCGAGTGAGTGAGACGACAACAACAAACTTTGACTTGACTTCTCAACTTTAAAAAAGGGAGGTTGTAAGGAGAGTGGATGAATTTGGATGGAATTGTGATGGTTGCAGGAGATAATGTAGACGAGGCAACCCCACTGTAACTCCTCATCCTCAAACTCTGCTTCTTCTTTCTTTTCCAATTTTCGTATTTATGACAACTTCATTTATATATTCATTTATAGACATATATTTTATTTCTCTAAACTATATTATTGAAAAGTTTGAATTTAGCACTCTCAAGAAATAATAATAATAATAATAATAATAAGAGTAAAATACATAAAATCCCCCTGAGGTAAGCCTAACGGGCGAAGTCAATGTTTGGGTTTTATAACAAGTTAGCCCCCAACCGTTAGTGATTGTTAGTTTGATTAATGGTATTTACATCGTTTTATTTGAGCTGACTTATAAAAATAATTAAAAATTAAAAAAATATTTATTAAAAATCTTTACAAAGATTAAATTTAAGTGAAAAAAACAAAAACAAAAATCCTTTGATCATCCATTCTTCAATGAAGATTGTTCTTCATTGAAGGTTCTTCAATGAAGAACAATGTGCTTAATTCTTTATCATCACCTCTGAGTTTCTATTCTCCACCTTCCTCCTCTTTCTTTCTCTTTCCCCGTTTCTCTCGCTCTATTTCTCTCTCCCCACCCAGATTTTCAGGTTTTCATTCAACTAAAAACTCAAAAATCTGAGTTTCCATTCAAATGGAAACCCAGATTTCTGGGTATCTAGTCGACTGGTGGAAACCTCGATTTCCAGTGGCCTTGCACCCACTCGCCCTGCACCAACATCTATCTCCCACAAAAACCATCATCAATCTCCCAAAACTAATAACAACATCTTCAATGAACATCAACCAACCTATCATTATAATAGACCAACTAACCATCATCACAGCTCTTGTTCTTCATTCTGCAACCCAACATCAACCCATCATCACAACATCAAAATAAACATCATTTTCAAACCACAGCAACATTTGGGTTGTTACCACTGCTCAACAATGTTCAATCCATCTCTGCCTCAACAAAATGATCAATAAAACAATATCTTCTTCTTCTTCCTTAATCAATCCACCTCTTCTTCATTAACAACATTCGATAATGAGTTTAGTGGTTCTCTTATGCATTTTATTGAACACTTAGAGTGCAAGGTCGAGGGGGTCCAGGTTGGAATTGGTGCTGATGAGTTTGGTCGCCAAGAAGAGATCTTGGTCGACCCAGTATGGAGGAGGTGGTTATGAACGGTGTAGGAGTTTTAAAATGAGTAGTGGTAGGTGCAAGAAAGGAGGAGAAGCTCATAGGTGTGAGCTGGGTGGGCTCGGGTTTGATGGAGAAGAGGTGAAGAGCTTGTTGTAAAGAGATTAGGTTTGCTTGTTTAGGGGCGAGGATTCGATTGAAGAAAAGGACAGCGAAAGATGGCGATGAGATCAGAGAAAAAAGGAGGTTGGTTTGTGATGATGAAGAGGTTGACTGTTTTTGTTTTTTTTTTTAATTTATATTTTACTTTTTTTTAAATTGTTTTTCATTTTTAATTTATTTAAAAATTTTTTAATATAAATTTCTTATCCTTATTTATGGGCATTTCGTCTTTGTATAAAAAAATACAGTCAACTGTCACACTTCACACCATTTGACCATTAATTTGGGCTATTTTGTAATTAAAACCAAACTTCATTTCTGGGTGTTTAATGTCTTACCTTATGGGAGTTTTGTGCATTTTGCTCTAATAATAATAATTTGGATTTAGCCTTTTAGCCTTATGGCCATGTTTGACATGCGAAATTGTATTAGATTATTTTTACATAATTAAATTGGATTGAATTGGATTAGATAAATTAGTGTTGTGATGCATTTGGTGTAACATGATATTGGATAAATTAGTGTTATGATGTGTTTGGCATAGTATGAGATTGGATAAAATTAATTTTCAATAATTAAATTATTTTTTTAAAAAATAAATAAATCACTATTTCAAACCCTCATCTCCACCATCTTTCGTTTTGCGGTTGCTTTAAAACTATCATCTCCATTATACCCTTCTAAGCCCCCATCTCCACCATACCCCTTCTTATCCACACCCATCAACCAACTCATTGTTACCAACCCGTTTTTCCTCTATTGAGACTCTATCTTTTGCCTCTCCTCTTCCCTTCTTGTTGACAAATCCAAAAAGCTATAAAAATCACTGTTCTTGCACTCTAATAACGCCTCTCAATCCTTCAATAACTTTTCCACTTGCCTTATAAGAGATATGTAGTCTAAACTCTCATACATAACATCGCTCTTCACTTTATTCTGTTATGTCAAGGGGAACTTAATCTTGGAGGTGGGGTAGTGGAGCTCGATCTGGTTGTTGGAGTCGATCTTATTGATTAGGTAGTCAGAGGGGCTTACAGTTGAAAAGTGTAACATCCCGAATATTCGGATGAATAGTATTTCGAACGGAATAGTAATTTCTGGATAAATAGTGATGAGTGAATAGTAATTTTTTAGAATTAGATTCCAAAAAAAAATAGTGAAAGTGAAATTTTTGATGAATAGTGATTTCATATTAATAGTATTTTTGGACAGAATAGTGTCTGTGTAAATAATAATTTTCAAAAAATGGGTTTAGCATATTAAGAGTCCTGAAAATTTAAACATATCAAAAAAGAGACCGTTTAAGGTAAAACGGAGCAGTTTTCAAATTTGATAGAAAATTCGGACGAATTTTCGAAAAATTTTGAAAACCTCAAAAAGTGTTAAATAAGTATTAAAATGCTCAAAAGATATTTTAGAGACTTTAACGGTACTTTTGGAAGAGATTTGGATTGAAATTGAAGCAATCTGAAAATCGCCTAAGGCAATTTAATGAAAAAAGAAGAGCCAAAAAGGGGGCATAGAATGATTTTTAAAGGCTATGTAACTAGGAAGTTCGAATATAGACCTCTGTAAATTTTAAAAGGATTTCGAAAAAGTCCCGGAAAAACTAATTTCAAGCGTCACAGAAAAGTTAAACGGGGTTGGCGTGATTTTTTTTATATAATAATATATATAAATTAGTTGTTGGACCCATTAGAAAATATATATATATAGTAATGGATAGAGATGAATATATAATAATAAAATAAAACAAAGCAAAAGAGAGGTGGTGGAAATGATGATATCATTGGTTTGTGTGTGTGTATATATATATTATCTTAGCAAAACAAGTAAAACAGAAGAAAACAAAAACGAAATAAGAAAGAAAAGAAAGAAAAAAAGAAAGAAATGATGACCGAGCAGAGGAGAAGAAAAAGGAAAAGAAGGAGTGGTGAGCTAGCATCCCAAATCTCTCAAACCTATCAAGAAATTCTCAAGAAAAAGTGAACAGGATTGAAGGTGAGTAGAGAAAGTTTTATATTAGTTTGATGAGTATTTTGTTTTATAATTGATCCAATGAGTTTTGATGAATTTTTATGGATTGATTAGAGTTAGATCTCCTTCAAATTGAGCTTAGAAGATGAAAGAATTATCAAAAAGCATTGGGTCAAGAATTTAGTGAGGTAA
The DNA here is from genome assembly GCA_022984855.1 of Dimocarpus longan. Taxonomy (NCBI): domain Eukaryota; kingdom Viridiplantae; phylum Streptophyta; class Magnoliopsida; order Sapindales; family Sapindaceae; genus Dimocarpus; species Dimocarpus longan. Next base: position 23,110,662 of record CM041024.1, read on the forward strand.
GGTTAGGGTTTGTGTTATAGATTTGATGAAAATTTAATAGATTTTTGAGTTTAAGATTTTAATTGAATATTTGATATTTATTTGAGATGTTTGGAAGTGATTTTGAATTTTAGTGTTTGAATTTATTTTTGGGTATTGAATAGATGAAGGAAATGAATTAAGTTGGTTATTATTAGTATGTATATAATTTGGAAAAGCTTGTGTATTTGGATAATTTTTAGTGTTTGAATTTATTTTTGGGTATTGAATGAATTTTGGGATGTTTTGAATGTAATTGGTGTTGTAGGAAATGAAAAATAATGAATAAAGGTGTGTTGGTGTGTTCGGCCAAGGGGTAGAAATGGTGGTGATTTTATAGTTTTTGGTGTTTGATGAATTTATATTAAAATTGAAGTAAATTTAAGTTTGTTTGTGTAAAGAAATCAAAAAAATAAATGGTTGGAAAAATTGTTGATGAATTTGGTTAGCGAAAGAAATTTTATGTGTTGAATTCAATTTGGAAGATTTAAATTGTTTTGGTGATGTTTTATGTGGTTTCAAATTGCGTAGGATAGAGTTTATGAAAGGAAAATAAAGTTAGAAATTATTGGATGAGAATTGGATGGATTTCAGAAAATATTATTAAACTAGTATAAGTAGGATTAATTAAATTTAAGTAAATTGAATTTAGCTTCAAATAGAATTAGTATGTGATGTATTTAAATTAAATTGTGACTTGAAGATGAAGGGCAAACCAATCAAGTATCGAGAAGGTGAAGGAATTCGAAATTGAAAAAGTATTGCTAAATAGGAAACCGAAAAGTTTCCGCGAGCTAAAATATTGCCCAAAAATGTTTGTGTACACTTCCTTCGAAATTTCAATTTTATTAAGTAAAGTTTAGTATTTATAAGTTTTTGAAATATTATGAATTTAATTAAAATGTTATAGTAATTATATTTAAAATTTGATTTTATATTATTTGTATATATCTTGAACGATTTTCGGGATAGAAAATAAATTGAAAACAGAAGGTTGAAAATGAAGGGTTTTGAATAATTTATATGATAAATTATTGATTTAAAAAGAAAGTTTTTAAAATCCCCTTTTATTTGGACTAATAAATGTAAGTTTTGAAACCTAAGGATATTTTTTTCATTTCATGCTTAATTTGCGTTGATGAAATAATGTTTCAGTATGAGATAAATTAATGATTGGAAAGGAAAAGTTTCAAAAATTTTAATCCTTGACCTAATATGTGTATGAAAAGGAAAATATTGATATTGTTAAATTTTGATGTTAGAATAAAGGGTAGAATGGTCATTTGAAATGACCAAGATTAATGTTTTGAAAGATTTTGAAAAATTGTTACAAATATGTAATTAAATATTTACACGATTTAAAATTTATGTTTGATTTTGAAATACGTGAAATTATTCAAGTAAATTATAATAAAAGATGTTTAAATATGATTTTAATTAATTTCGAACGTAAACGAAAAGAAACAAAATGAAATGGAAAGAAACGAATAAGTTCAGTGCCTTAATCGAGCTTATATCAGAATAAGGGCATGGACATTCTGAAAAAGATTTGATGAGTTAACTGAATGTAAAGTAGTGTTTTATGATATTTATATGAATAATTTAAATGTATAGAAAAACTGTGGTTGAAATAGTATTTATCGCTTTTTGAATGAAATTTTTTGGTAAATAATAAAATTGAGTAGAGCCCGAATAAACCTTAACATTAGTAGGTGGGGATTGGTACTTGACTAGCTAATAGGGTGATATAGCAGTACTGTGCCGTTACACCGATATCAATATATAGTTTTCAATAAATGAATTATGAGAGGCATCGGGTGTCCGGTTCTGAAGTCGAAATGGACTGTGAAATGCGATATGTGAAATGCGATCCGACGAATAGTCACCGAGAGGCTGATGTTGGGAACATCGTTTATTCTGTCTGAGACCTGAATTCTGGTCCATGATATCATATCAGAGTTTACGAAGGGCACTGAAAATTATTAAATGAAATCATGTTGTTATGTTTGAAAAATTATTAAAGGAAATCGTGTCATTATGTTTTGAAAATTATTAAACAAAAATTATTAAATGATTTTTGATGACATGGTTATGTGAAATTCTTAATTAACCGTCTTTGTCAAAATTGCTTTGAAATTTTTATAAAAATCGAATTAATATATGCAACAATAAGTTTTACGTGTTTTATATGTGTAATTATTAGTAAATTAATGTTATTTGTTAATTCTAATAAAAGTTTAAGAATTTTGAAAAAATGTAGATATATGTTGAATTCTAATAATGATATTCGAATAATGTAAAAAAAAAAAAAAAAAAAAAAACTGTGTTAAAATGGTTGAAAACGATAATTGTAGAGTTTATGTGTGCATTAAATTGTAAATTGAGTTCTTTGAAAATTTATTTGTAAAAGTTTAAAAATTCGTGAAATCTAATTTACGACTTATATTTTAAGAAGTTGAAAATATTTAGTAAAATTTGTATGATTAGAATTAGAAAGAAATGATATATGTATTTTGAGTGTGTAATTATTAACGAATTGATCAACCGATGAATTTAATACAAAAGTTAAGAACGATCGTTAAAAGTATTTATAGGCGTATATGTATTTATTAATTTCTAAATTTTAGTGGGTTTTATTATGAATATTTGAGAATGACGAAATTGAATTTTGTAAAAGTATACTTAAAAATTAACTTTTATGTATTTCATAAGTATGTTTACTAGTAAATTGATATCGTTATGATTTAATAAAATAAAATATTTTGAGAACTGTAAAAACTTTCTTTACAATCTTGTATGTTGGGAAAAATGGTGAATTAAAAATTAAGTGTACACCACTAAATAGGAATACTTAGCGCGTTGAATTCTCCGCGTGCAGGTTAAGGTCTGAGCACAGTAGATAAAGTCAAACAAGAAGATAGTTGTCGTGCTGCCTATGAGTCACAATCCCTCTACATGTGATAGTTTTATTTTTCTATATTCACAGACTCATGTATGATTTTGCATATATGGTACACTTGTATAAAGAAATTATAATTTGTAACGCCCACTACGATGCACATGATGAAGTTCTGTTTTTTTAAATTAATTTTTATGGCTTGAAAATTGTTTTGAGAATTGTTAGCACGCTGCTTGTGATTTATTGATAAAGTTTATTAATAATATTATTTTGAAAAATATTTGTGTGGTAAAGTTATTTTGGAGTCTGATTGAAAGTCCAAAACAGAAGTTGAAAAAGTGAATGTATTTTAGAAGTGTTTCTTTTGAAATCTACAAGTTTTATAAATTTTTTATTTTCAAAAAAATAGAGAAAACTCTACCAGATTTTCGTTAAATTAACATAAGATTTTGAAATAATAATAGATTTTTCAAATAAAAATATTTGTAAAGTAGCATCCTCCGTCCAGATTCTCTGTTCCGACGGGAGTCGATTAGAGGGTGTTACAAAGAGGGTGACGGATAGAGAGGCGATAGGCATAAACTGTCTGGATGTAGTTAACCCTCATTCTTTTACCTTTCCCCTTCTTATCTCATTACCTTAATTTAACCTACTTGCTATGGTGGGTTTGAGTTAACCCACTGCAACATGATAAAAGAAAACGATGAGCTTGGTTTTCTCCAATCTCATGTTTTTACCAAACTTGAGTTTGGATTGGATTTTATTCAAATCCAATCCAAACTTATGTAACAAACATGATCTGTATAATTGGTGGGAGAAAATGTTTTTTTTTTTTTTCTTTTCGCATACTATCCCAATCATAAATGGTGAGAAAAAGAAATGCTTGTTTGGAGTATTTTATAAATACTATTTTCTCTAGAATTATTTCTAAACATAAGAAAACATGTTTCCAAAATATCTAGTGTCATTTTTGAAACTAAGTTTTAAAAATAATAAATAATAAAAAAGTTGTTTGCTTTGTAATGCCCGATGGATTAAACTAATAGACACAAAACTTAAAGATTTGGTGTGTCAAAAAAAAAATCTAAAAGACTTGGAAATGTAGAGGAAAAGACATTTAGAGACATTTAGAGATGAAGAGAGTACAATTTATACTTTATAGGCAAAAGCCACCATTTACTGACCAATGGGAGATCGTTAACCTCTATAGTAATTAACGCTTAAAGGTTATTTATTTTTTCTACTTCGAACTAATGTAACTTAATTTCACCAATTAAGTTGTTTTTATTTTTTTGTAAGTGGTCAAATTACTTAAAACTACTAAAAAAAAAAAAACAATAAGTTAGTTGTTTGTTTTTAACTCTTATCACTTAATTAGTATGAATTAGATATGTTAAATTATTATTTTTTAAGTAGTTAAACAACTTATAACTACTCAAAAGTCACTAAAAAAAAATTATAATTTCTGATTTTTATCTTAATTCTAAATCACTTAATGATTTTTTAAATATATTATTTCAAGTCTATCCTAAACATGACCACGGTTAGGTTCGATTTCGATTCCGGTTCTGAAAAAGCTAGAACCGGAATCTTAATCGAGATAAAACGGTTCTGGTTCGGTTTTGGAATTGACGGTTCTGTAACGGTTTTGGTTTCGGTTCCGATTTCGGTTCTATAACGGTTTCGGTTTCGGTTCCGAAACCTTTTTTTTAATAAAAATAAATTTTAAAAATTATTATTAAACTATATTTTGATATTAAAAAAATAAATTTATATACAAAATAAATAAGAAATTTAATTATTTAAACTTTGATTGAATTTAAAAATAAATTGACAATTTGAAATTTAAAAATAATAAAATAAGATTTTGAAATTTAAAAATAATAAGTTAAGAATTTGAAACTTCAAACAATAAATTAAAAAATATAATTTATAGATATGATTAAAAAAATTAAAGGAAATTAAGATTGAGAATTAAGAGAATATTGAAACTAAGAGTTAAAATTGAGAGAAAGTTAAGATTAATGGAGAGAAAGAGAGTTGAGATTGAGGGAGATAGGTCTGAGAAAAAATTAAGAATGAGAATGATATTTGTAGAGAAAAGGGAGGGGTTAAAAAAGAAATTAAGGGGAGGGGATAAAATGTTAAAAAAATGTGACCATTTATTTATTTTTTCTTTTTTTAAAAGTGATGCAATTTTATTTTATTATTATTTTTTTTGGTTAGAATCGGAACCGAATCAGAACCGTCAGTTCAAAGCGGTTCCGGTTCCACCAGTTCTTTGAACCGGTGGTTCCGGTTCCATTATTTAAAGAACCGAAACCGAAACCGAAACCTTTGTTCTAGTTCCGGTTCTGAAGACACGGTTTGGTTCAAACCGGACGGTTCAAACCAAACCGTGGTCATGTCTAGTCTATCCTCCTCAAAATAATATATTTTTAAATTTATCCTAATTTTACATTATACAAATTCTTTTTAATGATACAACAAATATGTTGATAAATAAAAACCTTAAACATCTCATCCTCATATTTTCTTCATAATTTAAACATTCGTTATAATAGAAATTTAACTTAAAACCAATTTATTTATTTTTATTTAAATATATAAATTAATTTAATTTACTTGCTATAATAATTAATCATATTTCAATTATGAATAGAAGTATTATTAATTTATACATAAGGTGTTATAGTTTTTGTTAAATAATTTATTTATAATTGTTTGTATCATAATGAATGAAATTATGTAACAACTAATAGTAAAAAAATATATAAATATCAAATTACTAGTTTTCAAATAATTTTAACTTTTAAAAATAAATAAGATTACCATAAATTTAGAGATAAAAAAAAGAAATGTCATTTTGATTTCATATTTTAGTTACTATTTGATCTTTAGTGACTTTCAATACTATTCAGTCTTCAATATATATATATATATATATATATATATATATAATTCTTGATTTTTAACTTAATTGTAAATTACTTAATGATATTTAAAATACTTATATGATATAATTAAAAAAAAAGAAAATTTTTAATTTAGTCCCTAACGTTTGGTAAAATATTACTTTTTTACTAACATTTACTTTTTGAATTCTCGTCATCCTTAACGTTTTGAAAATGTATCAATTTAATTATTCTATTAGTTAAATGTTAGTCAACTTTAATAGGGAGATGATTAATTTGATCATTTTAATTTGAATATATTTATATAATTTGAATATATATATTTAATATAATATATATTTTTAATTTAATAGATAAATTTTGTTCTAGTTATAAAAAAAAAAAAAAAAAAAAAAAAGATCTCCATAGGGTACCCGAAAACTATTCTCCCATGGAGACATGGTCCCCACGAGCTGGAGACCTGTCTTTAGCTCTCTAGCTCACTGGAGACCTATTGGTCTCCACTAGGTTTCCAGCGTGGAGACCAACACTGATCTCCATCGCCGAAGACCATATCTAATCTCTGGCGATGGGGACTAGAGGGTCTCCACCCTCAGAGATTAGTCTTAAATGGTGAAGACTGATTGGAGATGGCGCTGCCATCTCCAATTTTTTTTAAAAAAAATTTACATATACATTTTTTTAATTTGCATAAATATATATATATTTTTTTTAGATTTGAAATATTGGTTTGATATTAGATGTTTCGTTTGGATGATGTTGGTTTAGTGAAAATAATGGAAATGATGATTTTGATGAATGTAGAAGATGAAATTGAAGATGAGGAAGATGATGAGAGGTAGAAGATGAAGAAGAAATATTTTTATTATTTTATATTAAAAATATTATTTTTTTTAATTAAAATATTTATTACAATAAATTGAATTAAAAAAATTGATTCAATGATATGTCACAATTTGATTGGAAGTTCGTTGATGGCAATTTTGTAATAATAAGGATGATTATTTTGCAATTATCAGTTTTTAAAAAGGTAATTACGTCATTTTAACTATTTTAAATTATATCAAGGGTAAATTAGTCTTTTTGTCATGTCTGTTACGTTTGACCATTATTGTTTTGGTCAAATTGACTAAATTGATGTATTTCCGAAACGTTAAAGATAACGGCAATTTGAAATGCAAACGTTAGTAAAAAAGTAATATTTTGTCAAACGTTATAAACTAAATTAAAATTTCTTAAAAAAAAAAAAAAAAAAAGAATCTCTCATCCCAAAATTTTTTAAAATTGGACTAATGTATAATTTATAATTTAAATATTTACTTTTTTTTGTTGTTTTTTTAAATATAATTTTAATCATAGATAATTTAATTATTTTTATTTAAATATATAAATATAATTAATTCTATTATACTTTTTTATTATATTTTAATTAAAAATAATTATTATGTTTGTTTTGTTTGTATTATATTAATTAAAATTTCATAACAATTGATCGTAAAAAAATGTACAAATGTCAAATTACTAATGAGCAGATGATTTTAAATTTAAAAAACAAATAATTTTACAATACATTCCCATATTTAAAAAAAAAAACCAACAAATATGTGATTTTGGTTTCAACCATTATTCAGTATTTAGTAAGTGGTTGTTTGTTTTTATCACTTTTCATTTAATGGGTTTAAATTACCTCTATTAAGTGATTTTTTTTTACATGGTCAAACTATTTAAAACTACTAAAAAAATTATTTAAAAAAAAAAAAAAACCTACAATTTTCACTTTTAACTGAATGTCAAATTATTTATTGGTTTTTTAAATATATTATTTCAAATCTATCCATCTCAAAATAACATATTTCTAAATTTGTCCTAATTTTATATTATACAGATTTTTTTTTAAAACTTAATAATAAAATATTGCAATGGCTAAAATATATGTTACTTAACAATTTCAAATTTTGTTACAACAGTAATTCAACTTCAGAATATTTTATTTATTTTTATTTAAATATACAAATTTAATTTACTTTACTAAAACAATTAATCATATTTTAATTATAAATAAAAATGTTATTAATATACACATAAAAATGTTTTAGTATTTGTTAAATAATTTATTATAATTATTTGTAAGAATAATTCCAAAAAATCTATTGAAGTTTACAAAAATGTCTATTTTACCACATATGATTTCATTTTTATCCAAAATCCTCCCTAATGATAATAAAAATATTCAAAATATCATCTGGCGGTATATGAAATGATGAAAATACTCCCGATTTGATGATGAAGTCATTAAGGGTAAAATTAATATTTTCTGTTATTTTTTTTTAACATCAGGGGTGATTTTAGATAAAAATGAAACATAGATGATAAAATGGATATGTTTTTGCGAATTACAATAGGTTTTTTGGAATTATCTTTTATTTGCATTTTATTAAATGAAGGTACATAACAAATAATAATAAAATGATATATTTCAAAAAAATATATAGCAAAATGATATAAAAGTAAAGTAAAAAAAAAAAAAACTAGTTTTCATACAATTTTAACTTTAAAAAATAAACATAATTACTATACATTTAGAGATAAGTTAAAAAAAAAAAAAAAAAGTCAATTAGATTTCAAGTTTTTTTCATTATTCAATCTTCAATCTTCAGCATCATTGTTTAGTTTCTAAACAAAAAATTAAAATGACCATTAAAGTTTAGCACTATTCAGCCTTCAGATAAAAAATAAATAAATGACTGTTTAGTATTTAATACAACTTTTAAGGTAAATAGGGACACTTATCTCCGTAAAAAAAAGTCATATAAAGTGATGAAGACAGCAACATAAATTTTTTTTATTCTCTCCTAAAATAGAGGGGAGTAATGAAATCTTTATCAACTCTTTATATTGGAGAAAATATTGTCTCGGATCATCATCACATTGCTAATCATGTGATTTCTTATTACCAGAATCTTTTTCAACAGTCTGATGATTTAAACTCTGATTTATCTTTAATTTAAAATTATGTTCCCTCCCTTGTTTTGATGGAAAAAAACTCAATTCTTATTCATGTTTCTTTCACTCAAAAGGTGAGAGACACTGTCTTTAATATGGATCCACTGAGTGTCCCTAGACCAGATGGTTTTATAAAAAGAATTTATATGTGTTGTTGGGATACAATTGGTAATGATGTTGTGGCTGCTGTTTAGGATTTTTTTCGCATTAGTGTTGTTTTTATGGGATTAATTCAAATTTTATTGCTTTGATTCCTAAGACCCCAGAGGCTATCTTAGTGGATTAATTTCATTCTATTGCCCTGAGCAACTTTATTTTCAATATCATCACTCAAATTTTGATAGAATGTCTTGACTCTATTTGTGCTCGTATAATCTCTTTAAGCCATTTTAGCTTTTTGTCTGGTTTTCAGATTGAGGTTAAAAAAGCTTTTGATTCAATCAGTTGGTCTTTCATTTTGGAGGTGTTACGATGCTTCAGATTTTCTTATATTTTTATTAATTGGGTTTGATTATTTTCCATGTTCTCGTGGAGTTAGACAGGGAGATCTCTTATCATCTCTTCTTTTTTGTCTAACTGAGGATTTCTTGAGCAGATATATATCACATTTAGTTTCTTGTGGTATGGTTCTCAATATATCTAGTCCAAAAGGTGTGCAACCTTCATCTCTCCTTTTGTTTAGTCATGCCTCAACATCAAATATTAAAGCTATTATGGAGGCTTTCAAGGTTAATGGAGATCAGTTTGGTCAGCGTGTTAATTAGCAAAATTCTTGCATTTATTTTGGAGATGATGTCCGATCTTCCACTATTGATAACATATTTTCGCTTAATGTTATGAAAAGAGGAAGATCTTCTATGACATATCTTGGTGTTCCTATCTTTCGTGGTGCCCTTATAGACAATGGTTTTTGTCTCTAGTTAATAGAATTCATTTAAAACTTCATTCTTAAGCAGATTCTACTCTTTTTATGGCTAGTAGGTTGTGTCTTATTCAGTCAGTGGTCTATGATTCATTCCTTCATTCTTTTCAGATCTACTGTTGGCCTTTAAATATCATACAATCTCTCACCTCTATGATTAAGAACTTTATTAGACAGGGTTCTATTGACAAGAGAAAGCTAATTTAGGTTTCCTAGAATGTCTACTGTAGTTCAAAACTCAAGGGAGGTTTGGCATTTATGAGATCTACGTGTTCTTAGTAAAGCTCTCCTTAAAAAATTTATTTGGAGGTTTATGAATGAAAACTTAATGATTTTCAAATTTCTCTGTGCTAGATACACCTCTTCCACGTTTCTTCCCAGAGTGAGATACCTATGTTTATCTATTTGACCTGGTATGAAACACCACTATCTGTCCTTGGTGCTTAATTCTAAATGGTTGGTGGGTCGGCATTCAAAAGTCCATCTTTAGTTTGATAATTGAATGAAAGGACCTATTATAGATAAAACTCCTGACCTGCCTCTCTTGAAGCTTCCTTTGAATACTAGTATTGGCGATATTTACTATAATGACAGTTGACATTTTCCTTCTTTGGTTTGTATGACTCATCTTGATCTAGTTAAGGATATAGAGCGAGTAATTATTATAAAGCAAGTAATTATTAATACTTCTTCTGATTCAAGAGTATAGACTCTTTCTATGGATGGGAGAGTGACCACTATTGTTGCTTATGCTTTTATGAATATACCTCATCCTCACATTCCTTGGGCACGTTGTAATTGGGCTGCTTTTATCCGTCTTTCAAGATCTATGCTAGTTTGGATAATCATACACAATAGATTACCTACTGATTTATCTTTCTAGCATCGAGGTTTTATCTTTCCTTCTTATTGTCATTTATGTTGATTTGTTGAGAACAGTTTAGAGCATTTGTTTCTGCTCTACCTTTTTACGATAGGTTTTTGGCATTTATTGTGCTCTACCTTTTTACGATAGGTTTTTGGCATTTATTGTCATCTGATTTTGGCCATCTTATTTCTTTGTTTGTGTCTATTATTGATTTATGGCAAACCACTATGTCTATTAATTTTTGCTCTCAGCTTTAAAGTATCTGGAAGACGGGTATAAAGATAACTTTTTAGATTATCTGGCTCGCCATAATAAGGCTACTTTTGAGGGTAAGCGCTCTATCTTTCATGGGACCCTCTCATTTGTTGATGTTTTATTTGAGAGAGATCTTTTTTGCACTGAGGTTATACGAAACTCAATTGATGATCTTTTGGTTATGCGTAAGCTTTATGTTTTAGCTTGTCCTTCTAAGGCATCGTATATTACAAAGGTTATTTGGGTTTCGCCTTCTACAGGTTAGTTTAAGGTTAATACTGACGGTTCTGTTTTTAAAACCCCTGGTTTGGCTAGTTGTGCTGGAATTTTTTAGACTTATCGTGGGTTCTTCAAAGGTGTTTTTGCTATTCCTTCAGGGATAATGAAGGGACCCAACCCGGATTTAACCTCTTGAATCCGTGGGAAGCCCTCTCGGCACTCCAACGAACTCCTAAAACCTTTTCTTTAAACAATTAACTTAGGAATCCGTAGAGCGAACCCGATTAAAACATTTATTCTTTTCATCAACTAACAGAAAATGTGGTGGGAATTTTTTTTTTTTTTTCTTAAAACCAATAAACCATTTATTCGATTAAAAATTTTACAGAAAAACGGACAGAGTTTCCTCTGTTTTTCAAACATTCCAATTTACAAAACCTGCAAATAAAATCACAAACACTTCAAAAATTCATTCAATTTTCTCCACTACCATTTTCAGGACCTCAGGTCCACACAAATTAATCACAAGAATATTTAAAAACTTTCAGTAAAATCATTTTCATCCATAAAACAAAACATATGCATTATGTACAATTCAAAATATTTTCTGAAATATTTTGGGCTTGAGTTTGGGCACTCCCAAACGCCTAGGTACCTCAATTATCTACAAAGGATCAAAGCCCTCGTAGTTCAGAGTTTAATTATGCATATACGTATATACAATACAAAAATAATGATGCAAGTATCAAAACCATAATATGACATATTTATAGCCCAAAAATTATATACATATTTTCAAGTTGTCGTCGTCTACAAGTAAGCCGCCTACGACTGCCCTGGAGGATGCTCAAACTGCTCCCTAGTCTCAGTTCCTGAAAATTTTATTAAAACATTTTGAAAGAGTGAGCTAAAAATAGCTCAGTGAGTGTGCAGTTTAATAACAAAATACCTTTCAATATCTTTCAGTAAATCATAATATTTACATAAATAAATAAAACATTTCGTTTATCAATTATATCAATCATAACATACATTTGAAACAATCTTTAACATTTCCGTCACTACCAATGGAACCCAGGGAATAATTCACCAACCGACCTAAAAGTGACGGTGGCGGGACAATCCATTTCCAGTCATAAAACCACTACGCTGCGGATAAATCACGCCTTGCGCAGGGTAACAGTCATAAGAATACTTTATAATGTGTAAAGGCGATCCTATAATTTCTATCCCTTCCCTTAGTTAGTAACCTATTTCTTTACCCATACCTTTACACATCTAAAGTATCTCGGCCGATTATCCAGTCATTTCAGTCATGATAGGGTTTAGGGTAACCATTGGCTAAAAATCCTTTTATAAACCATATTTCATTTAAAAACCAAAACCATTTCTTTTATGCTTTCCATAAACAATTGATTTGTCAAGATTTTGTTTAAAAATCAAAACCTTAACACTTGATTCTTTTTCCTTAAAACTCATATCGAAACTTAAAACATTTCTATAATCAAAACAAGTATATTCAAGTCATAAACATATATCAAATATACATATGCAAATATATTCTTAAACGAACATATATATATATTTACACAAAACATATATATATATATATATATATATATATAGTTTTACACTCACAACTTATTTCCGTCCGTTAACTTTCGATTCAAAGAACCTCCTTCACTTCCTACACGTCTCCGTTTCCGTTCGAAGAGTTTCCAATTCACCTAAAATTTAATCACCAAGTTATTTAAAATTCTCTTCAATCACAACTCTAATGACAATATACTTTTCCTTAAAAATCTCTCAAACTAATTAACCCATATTCTTTCCGTTACATGCCCTTATCTTAATACCATTCAATTCCGTGATATTTTCATATCCTAATACATTTAAATACACACTTGGAATCACCAAAATAACATAAAATGTAAATAGGACAGCTTGTACATAATACGTCCGCATGGTTACCTTTGAGTATTAAATACGTTCCATGAAATGAAATTTATCATCTATTGCTTAATTACACTTAATTACACATTCAAGTACATGTTTAAGACCTTAAAATCAACTTAAAATCACCCATATTCAACTTATATGCAGCTGCCTTTACTTTTGTCGAAAATCACACAAATAACTCAATACGCGATTTCCTTTCGGTTCCAACGCGTACTCACATTCTATCATGCATTTATACACTTAAAATCAATTAATCTCCATTTTATTTAAACAAAATACAGCCCATACACACACACCCACCTACTGCTCGGCAGAACACATAACACATACTCACTCATTTTCATTTGATTCACGGCACACACATCACACATAACTCTACACAATCAACCATTCCATTTCAGTTTTTCATGAGGCAAAATCAATAAAACCCAAGCTAACTTACTGGTGTTTAAGATCAGCAGCTATTCAGAGACTCATGGCAGTCCCAAATCCTTCCATTTTTCGAATCTAACTTGAGCTACAACAAAAAAACCAACAATCACACGAAATGGACAGCACAGCTCAAGAAAAACATCACACAAACTCAAGTTAATTCTCTTACCTACTGTTCATCATCTTCTTCACGCCTCCCCTACATTTTTCCTCCATCTGCTGGCTTCATATGGCTGCTTGCAGCTCAGCTTTTGCTTGCTCCAGCTGACCCGAAATCGCCTTCCCTCACTCGCGGTCAACAGCTTCGTCAACACCCGCGCGCTCGACTTCAACTTCTTCCCGTTTCTGGTCAGCTTCTTCACTTTCAGATCTGATTTTTCTGGGCTGAAATCAGATGCTGATCTTGCTTCTTCAAGCCTCCATCTGACCGTGAAGAACCCCTTAGTTGATCGGTCTTGATGGCTGCACTTGTTGGCCGAGAGGGAGATCGCCGAGTGAGAAAGCTGTCTTCAGCTCTGCTGTCGTGTTCTGTTATTTTCGGGTCTGATGGAATGTGACTTCGGTGCCAGATCTGAGCTGGAAGAAGACACTAGAATTTACTTAACATATTGCCCAAACACCCCTCAATTTTTTTCAATTATGCCAGCTTAACTTTCAATCCAAATGTTGCACTTAAACCCCTCTTTTATTACTATTTTTTTTATGAACTTCACTTATCCATTTTCACTCATGTCCATACTCATTTTTAATCTATAATTAACACTTCCTAATGACCTCTTTTAATCCTCATCACTTATATTTCTCATAAAAAAATTATTCCATAAACATAAATACGTCCAATCCATCAATTTCCATAACGATTTTAATATCGATTAAATTAACTATTATTCCTCTCAATAATATTTCTAAAATATTCCACACTTATCAATTCATCAAATTAAACTCATAATCATTCAATTAAACTTATAATTGTTCACTTTCATCACATAAGAAAAATTTCTCACAACGGTGAAATATTTTAAAAATACATTCACATTTAACATATTTATCGATATTTATATATTCTTAAGCAAGAAGGACTTGGTCCTAACAGATAAACTATGTTTTTGAGGCAGAACTGATAGTTGCTATTTATGTCATCCAATACGTTTGGCCTTATTATTGGACGAAGCTTTGGTTAAAAAGTGATTAAGCTTACATGGTTTCACTTGTTCTTGCTCATTCCTTTAAGGTTCCTTGGTATTGGTGATCAGCTTGGGAAAGATGTCTTTCCTATTTGCAGGAAATGGATTTCAGGATAACTCATATTTATCTTAAGAGAAATTCGACTACGGATGTCATAGCTTTTCACTTTCCTTATTTTATTTATTCAATTTGGTTGTAGACAGCTTTTGTTTTTCTAGGTTCTTTTCTTTATAATGATTTACTTGACAAGCGTCATTATTTGTTTAATTAGTTCTGGCTATAGGGGGTGGACACTTTTTTTTTCTTGCTATAATTTGGTTTTACTCCTTTAAGGAAGCTTTATGTCTTACTTTTCCTTGTATTTTTCTTTTCACCTTTAATAAAATGTTGACTTTGACTGACAACCTTATATATATAAGGTGAATGAAAGACAAGTTGCATATGAGATTTACTTTATCATTTAATTTTGCTAGTAAAAGTCTAGTGGGACAACACTAAACAAAAATACAAGATTTGCTACATCTTAAGATGGTTTTAAACATGTTCAAATACTATCTAATTAAAAAAATCATTAGGACTAACAAGTGAATTGGTGTAATGGTTCTATTTCCCCCTACTAGCTTCTTCACAAAGTATTGGCATGGTTCAAATATCTCTATCCACAAAAAGTAGATAATTATTCTCTTAACCATATTTGTGTGGGCGAATTTCCTATATGTCTTTTTAGTTGGAGTGTAGGTATTCCACTTAATATGGGTCTCTCTCCTATCTAATAGAGAGTAAAAAGAAATAAAATGTTGAGTTCCAAGCCATCCTATAGAGTTCATATCCATGTGGTCCTGAATGATAGAAACCAAGATAGTAATCATGAATGATGACTAGATAATTCGATAACAAGGCAATTTAACATAGTTACACTTAATCTTCAAGGCTTTAGGTGGTTATTGAAGGACATTGGAGGCAAAATGAAGTTAATTGATCTTAAAATAATTTGGACCAAGTTTATTTTAATTGTAATGGATTTTAAGTTAAGTTAGCCTATTTTATTTTAGTTTATATTATTTAGGTTGACACATTATAATTAATTTAAGCTCAATAGTATGTTTACTTAAACCCATTTGTTAGAAAGTTAGGGTTTCATGCTAGGTTTTCATGGTAGATTGTATATCATTATCTATAAAAAGACTTGTAAACCTAAAAAAAAAAAAAAACAATGGTGATGAAGCTAATTGTGTTTAATTGAGGGAGTGAATTTTCTCTTTTATTCATTATTAAACATATGATCTTATTAAACTATGTTTGTGACGATCAAAATCATGACTTATCTCTTACCTTCTCATCTATGTCTTAGGAGTGATGTCAATATATTTCTTTCATAATTTTAGTTCTTAATTTAGTTCTAATCATTAAGTCAAATTTCTTTTATAATTTTGGTTATTGATTGACATATAATTAACAAATCAAAATTCCTTTGTTTTTATAAATTTGTTTTATTTTTTCTTGAGTTTGTGTTTTAGTTTGAATGTGGATGTCGTTTCTTTATATATAGAGTTCACATTAGTTAGTATCAGAGTTTTGGGAATTGATTCATATTTGGTTATCTATTTTATTAATTTATTTTCTTGTTTTCTAAATTTTTTTTGCACATTACCATCTATCATCAAAAATTTGTTCTTGTGGCTGAGTTTATCTTGGTGCTTCTTAAATATGTTAAACAACATCATCTACCAATTTTTTTATTATATATATATTTTTTGTGTTCTTTAATCTCATTTTTATTAGTCTGCACAACACACTTACCCCTTACCTCACCATAATATTTTAATCTTAAAAAAAATTCAATATCTTCCGCTTTCTTTTTGCCAAAATATTTTAACCTTTTTTTTTTTTGCCTTTTTTTGTTTTGTCTTGAAACACATCAAGTCTTGGTTTGCAACATTATGCATTTTTTATCTTGGTCTATTTCAAGTTTGTTTTTGCACCATCTGGTCTGATTTTATTATTTTATATTTCGGTTAATTTTCACATTCGCTAAGTTGATTTTGCTAGCACATTCATTATTTTCTGATCTATCAACCTATCCATTGTTGGTTTTGTTGTGCTCACACCATTCTTTGTATATTGAGACTTTTATCAAATTCAATCCGCAAATCTTCATTACAATTAGTGTGTATTTTGGTTTGATAATAAAAAAACGGGAGGAAAAAAAAAAGAGAGAAGTGAAACATGTGAAAGAGTATTGTGAGCTACTTTCTAACATTCTTTTCAAGTTTCAATTACACTTTCGAATAACAATAAAGATGGGTCACAATTTGATGATAAATCATTTTGAGGAAAGTGAGAATGATAGAAACTAAGATAGGAATCATGGAGGATAACCAAACAATTTGACAACGAGACAATTTAAGATAATTGGGCTTGATATTGAAGGTTTAAAGTGCTAATTGAAAGCATTTGGAGGCAAAATGGAGTTAATTGATCTTAAAATAATTTGAACTGAGTTTATTTTAATTGTAATAAGTTTTAAGTTAAGTTAGGGGTCGTTTGTTTTTCTCACTTAAGACTTAATGGTATTAAATTATAACTATAAAATTGTTTTTATTTTTTTTTAAGTGGTCAAACCATTTAAAACTATCAAAAAACAACTAAAAAAATTAAATAAGAATTTTTAACCTTTCACTTAATTGCAAATCATTTAATAATATTTAAAATTTGTAATCCAAATTTGTCATCCCAAAATAATATAATTTCAAATTTATCCTAATTTATATTACTCAAATTTTTTTCTTTGATACTTACAAAAAATATATTTCAAAAGTAAAACCTAAATCTATTTCATCCCAAATTATCTTTGAATTAAAATAATATATTTTAATTTACAATTTAAACATTTATTTTTTTAGTTGTTTTCTTAAATATATTGACATATTTAAATATATAAATATGATTAATACTATTATATTTTTTAATTATATTTTAATTATGAATAAAATGTTATTAATATGTGCATAAAAAATATTTTAGAATTTATTAAATTATTTATTTTATGATATTTGTATTAAATTAATTAAAATTATATAACAATAAATGGTAAAAAAATATATATATAAATATTAACTTATTAATTTTTAGACAATTTTAAATTAAAAAAATAAATAAATTTACAACATATTCAGAGGTAAAAGAAAAAAAACAAATATGTTATTCAAATTTCAAGTTTCAGTCACTATTCAGTCTTCAGTTTTCAGCAGTACTGTTCAGTCTTTAAATTAAAAAAACAAAGGACCTCTTAGTCTATTTTATTTTAGTTTATATTATTTGGGTTGACATATCATAATTAATTTAAACCCAAGAGTGTGTTTAGTTAAGCCCAACTATTAGAGCTAGAGTTTTATGCTAGGTTTTATTTCTTTGCTTATAAAAATGCTTGCAAACCTAAACAAAAATAACAATAATGATGAAGTCGATTATGTTTAATTGAGAGAGTGAATTTTCTCTTTTATTTATTGTGGAACACGTAATTTTATCAAGTTATGCTTGTGGCAATCAAAATCATGACTAATTTTTCATTTTCTTGTCTATATCTTGGAAGTGATGTCAGTATGCTTCTTTTATAATTTTTGTTATTGATTGAGTTATAATCATTGGGTTAAAGTTCTTTTATAACTTTGATTCTTGATTAATATATAATCAATGGTTCAATTTTTTTTATAAACCTATTTTAATCTTTTTTGGGGTTGCGTTTTAATTTAATTATAGGTATCATGTAAAACTCAAAACCTTATTCGTCGGAAAACGAATTATTTTCCGATAGATTGTGTTTTCGAACGAAAATATATTTTTCGATTCCAAATTATTCGGAATATTTATTTTAGAAAAATGAATAATTCCGAGTATGTGGAGACGAATTTGAAATTTAAAAATTTCTTTCGGAGGTGTAATCGAGTTATAAGCAGATTCCTAGACGGACGGGAACGGATTCGAACTTGAAATCGAAATGGGAGAATGCATGAAATGAATGTGACAAATGGCAAGGAAGCAAGACACGTGTCGCTCATGAAAGAAAAGAAGCAAGGCAAGTGGTGCTTGAGTCCATGCATGCATGCCAAGTGTCCATGATTCACCAACCATATTTATACCAAATTGAAAAGTGAAGATTGAAGAAAATCAAGCCATTTTGTCTCATTTGTTTCAAAACCAAGAGAGGAAGTTTTTCTAGAGAGAGAGAGGAGTTCGTGAGAGACCGAGAGATAGAGAGAGATCAAGAGGAAGAGAAGAAAGCATTCACGATCACCATTTCATCCCCAAACCGAGAGCATGAATTCTTTTTCATCCATCCATCTTGTGAAAGAAACCATATCCAAGAGTGTTGCATGTGAGAGTTAAGAAAGGAAATTGTGAGAGTGTAGTTCAGTTATCAACCTTCATCACCCAAGACCATCTCTAAGCTTGGACAGAAAGCCATTTTGAGAAGAAGCTTGAAAGCTGAACCAAGAGAAGACAACTGTAGTTCAGATCAAAAGCAAGCATAACAAACCGAGCAATGCAGACCAGAAACCAACCCGAGAAGACAAGCTGTTTATGCATGCAAAGATAGATCCAAGAGAACCAAACCATGAACTGGTGTGTAGAAGTACAGCGCATGAAGAGGGAGAGAGGGACCTATCCATGAGCAATCTGTTCGTGCATGCAAGTAAGGAAGGACCAAACAAATGCACAAGTGCAGCAACCCGTGAGCTGCAAGTTGGTTGGCAAGGGAAAGAAGGCATCAAGCTGCCGTGAGAAGTCAAGAAGGACAGTAACTTTCGTGAGCGAATTCAAGGCTATTTCAAAGTGAAAAACAGCTCGCGCAAAGGTAAGTGTTGTTCCATTTGGTTTTGTTATGACGTTTCGAGTAGTTTTTGAGGGTTGCATGTGTCATTTGGATTGAAGGAAGCTCTTAAAAAGGAAATAAGTTTAGGCAGCCCCTTTGCAAGCATTATCGAAGAGTTCGAAACAATTTTTGAGAGGTATATTAAGTTTTATGGATTTCGTTTTGATGAATAATGTTTAGGATGAGTTGAGAATAAATTTTGATAATGTTATGATTGAGTTTTAGGATTTAGAACCTCGTTAGTGCAGAAGTTCGTTCGATATTGTTTGGTTGTGATTTCGAAAAAAAATATCGATGATTGTTTTTGTTGCGAAATTGATTTATGGGCTGTTATAGTGAGATTTAGGGGCTGTTATGTTACGTTTTTAATTTCAAGTTGTTCTCGTGAAAAATGATGCATAACGATGTATTTTAAAGTATCGAATAAGTCGTTCGATTATCGAAAAATCGTTTCCAAGTGATTCGGATAAGTTTTCCGCGAATGCGAATGTTTTTAGTGTGCGATTTTCGTTGTTGAATGTGAAAATATAATTGAGGTTATCAAGCTGCCTTGGTGTGTATTTAAGCTCATTAAAATGATAAATGTTGACGTTAGGATAGTTTGAAATATATGAAAGTTAATAGGATAATTTTTGTTACGCGCGATTATACTAAATCATTGATTTCGGAGTCGAAACGGCAATTGAATTAAAGTGTAGTATACTGTCATGATTTTTGTGATTGTGTTTTGAAGTGTTTGAATCTTTGTTTTCCATGATTTGAGTGAAGTTACAAGTTGTATTGACATTAAGTTTGATTGGAAACGAATTAATCACGCGAAACATTAAAAATGATAGTTCGCGATAAATTGTTGAAATCGCACAAATTCCACATTATTCGTTTAGATTCGAATGTTCTTTTTGTTGAATCCTTTTGGAATGTGATTTCGATGATATTGATTGAAAATGAACAACGTTATTGTCGGTTTCGGAATAGTCAAAAAGCTAGCGAAATCGTGAAGTTTCAATTAGATTATGTTACGATAATGATTTGGTTTCCAAATAGTTTCTGTATGTGAATATTAGTGTTTTCGTATTGTTATTGTGTGAGGATAATCGCTTAAAATTTCGTGATTCGAAATCCCCGTGTGATTTTAGTTTAGTATTTGCACGAGCCATGTTTTAACGAAAACGCGTTCGAAACCAATTATAGTGAATCGATGAGCGGGCAAGAACCGTAACGAGAGTGGTGATAGGTTATTTGGAAGCAAGTTGTGAGTGTGGATTTTATAAAGTTTTCATGCATTTTATTATATGAATATGATTTCATTTTCAGCGAGTGATTTAATTCAATATTCAAGTAAGATTTTATAATATCATTATCTTTCATACAATGCATGTATAGTTTTATATATATCACATTGTGAATGTATATATTCTTCAAGTAAAGTAAATTAGTAAGTTTAAATGATATACATGCATAGAAATATTATTTGCGAAAGTTATATTGCAATGTTACAACATATTACCGAGATTTTGTATATATATATGCCTTTGGTTTACCCTAACTCCTAGTTACACCCGGCCGAAGTATTTCATACGTGTATGGCAAGTTGGGGGGAGTTACTAACTTTGGGGGGATCGAGTCTGTCAGTCGCCCTCTATACGTATGAAATTGTATAGATCTGCCTGATGTTGGAGGGAATAGCAATCCCAGAGTTATTTCCACATCTGCGACTACACATGGTGAGAATTCTCCTAATCCTAGTAGCGTGTCTTTGTACCGCCATGAAGGATAAGTTTCCCTGGGTTGCCAAATATGCTAGTAATGAAATGAGACACATCGATAGACGTGAGTTTAAGAAAAACAAGAAAAGTATTTAAAAAAAGTTTAATAAAGTAATCTTTCACATTTAATATGAGTTTTATAGCTTTCAGAGAAGTAGAGTAAGTAGTAGTTTTTTTAACCTATTTTGGGAGAAATATTAATTTTAAGCAAAAGAATAGTTATATTAAATTACCCACTCACTGAGTTATTCTCACCTCTAGTTTTTCCTGTTTTATTAAAATCTTCCCCAGGTACAGGTACGAGCAATGCAGCGAAAGCATCTCAGTCGGACGTACGGGCGAGCTAGAGATGTGACCCCACTACACTAGTTTTAATCAAGTTATCATGTATTGCATTTACTATAGTTTTCAGACTTATCAAGTATTGTAAATATTGTTTTGGATAATAGATTTTATGGTGAATTTCATGTACGATGTTTTAAGATTTTAATTAAGTCGATTTTCATATCATTGAATTTTTAAGCTTATTATGAATGGTTATGTATTTGAAAAAAGGCCTGAGGCTCATTAGTTTAAGACAATATATTGAATGAAATTATACAAGTTTTGTGAAGTTTTTACAGGGTGGAAATTTTAGAAAAACAGTCGTCGTGCTGTCGAATTTCCGTAAAAATCTATTTTCATAAAGTTATTTTCAATGAACAAAACTCCTACCCATTTTCAGAATTAAAAGAGTTTCAAGCATTTTCAGATAAGAAAGAGGCTTAACTCCATGGGAATTTTCTATTCGGAACAGATCTCGTCTTGAAAGCCACCGTGGAGTGCCGGATAGGTCGCCTAGCTAGTATAGCTAGAGAAGGGCTTGTCATATCGTATCTCTATGTATAGGATTCGCATATCTAATAATTGTAAACATATTAGTATTGTTAATAATAATAAGCAAACTACTTGCTTATCGTCAATCTATTGGCTTTCTTAGAGTTTATACGTGTAAAATTATAATGATAAAGATATATTTGGTTCTATCTTCCTTAATGGACTCTTCTTTAATTTGAGCAATATATTTACTATAAGAAGCTGACCCAATGTGGGGCTAAGTGCCCCACCTCAAATGTTAAATAAAATAAAAGGAGTGATCGGCTTCAAATATCTATCTATACATACATATATATATATCAATCATTATGGTCCTTATATTTTAGAGAAACAACCTTTTTTTTTTTTATTTCTTTTTAACTTGGCAATGAGTTTATGCCTATCATAATCCCTCATATATTAAATATAATTTTTTTTCTCCTTTTCGGAAGCAGGTAACAACACTGATCAAACAAACAACTTATATAACTAGACTTAAACTTTAGCCAATACCATTCCAAACCACTTCCTTTTTGGAAGACAAAGCTTTGGAGGCAAGGTTATAGGCCAGGCAATTTTCTAAACCCCAACCTCCCTACACAGAGTTTTGCTGTCATCAACAAGAATGCCTAGTTTTGATCTATATCCAGAAGAAGAGTTCGCTGATACAGTTATATTGGATGCATCCGTTTCCAGCACCTAAACTGGGAGTTTTAGCATCTTACCAAATTGTAAACCTTCCCTAATCGCCATGCATTCTCTTATTTCTAGACCAAAAGCACCCCATATCAGCTTGGATATTGTTGCTACCACTACTCCTTCCTGATTTCTGAAAACCACACCTATGCCTATATAGTCGAGTTTAGTTTTAGCAACAACATCTATGTTTATCAAGAAGCATCCAACTTGAATATCTTGAACTGGTTTGTTCTTCTCCTGATTTATAAGCTAAACCACTGAAGAAGAGGAATCTGCATGGCGTTAAAACTCCTCCGGCAAACTTTCCACCCACTCAATTACGCCTCTCTAACTCTAAATTGGCGAACAACATTATTTCTATTCATCCAAATTCACTATAAACACATGCAAAAAAAAAAAAAAAAAAAAATTCCAGATCACTCTTACAAACCACACCCACTAATCCACACATAATCTCAAAAATGGGTAAGTTAGATCTAGCTAACAAAAAAAAAATGCCAAAAAATAGTATTTATCCAAACCTGCAGAGTAGACTTACACTATAACAAAGCATGTTTAGTCTGCTCTTCTTCTACCCTACATCTCAGACAACAAGGAAATACAGGGATAGATCTCCAGAAGAGGTTAGAGAGTGAAGAGAGAGCTCAATTACAAGCTTTCCAAATGAAAAAATTAATCTTAATTAGGAAGGATATTAAGACTCCATAACTTTCTCCACCAACTTCTAATAGGTGTTAGTTTTAAGAAAACTGCCTGGAGAAGGTCCTCTAAAGCCAATTTATAACCACTTCAAATTGCATAACTCTCAGTGTTTTCATAGTGCCCCTCCAATACATCTTTCTGAGATAGGTAACTAACTAGAATGAAAGAAATTAAGCTACTATCAACCTTTAAAAACATGGTATTAAGTTTATTCCAGGCCCAGGATCTTTCTAAAGGCTGAACCAGTAAG
Source organism: Dimocarpus longan (assembly GCA_022984855.1). Classification (NCBI taxonomy): domain Eukaryota; kingdom Viridiplantae; phylum Streptophyta; class Magnoliopsida; order Sapindales; family Sapindaceae; genus Dimocarpus; species Dimocarpus longan. Next base: position 23,134,482 of record CM041024.1, read on the forward strand.
TTTACCTTCAAGTCCTCATCAAGACAAGGTGATATTGGCTTGAAGGATTTGAGTCGGGGCATCCAAGGATCCTTGTACACTTTAATTGATTCTCCATTCCTCACTCTCTATCTCCAACCTTTAAAAGAAGCTCTCGACCCCATAACAAACTTCTACAGAGATTGGAGGAACCAGGCTTCAACTTGGTAACCAACATCTAATCTTTCTTGAAGTATTTAGCCTTCAAGACTTTGAACGCCAAAGATTCCTCATTTGTTACCAATCTCCAAACTTGCTTGGCCAAGAGAGCATGGTTAAAGAGGGAGAAGTCCCTAAAACCCAGGCCCCATATTTCTTTAGGTAAACAAAGCTTATCCCATTTTGGCCAACTTATTTTCTGCTTCCCATTCCATGACCCCCACTAGAACCGTGCCATGAAGGAGCTCAACTCCTCACACAAAGATTTACAAAGCTTAAAAATGCTCATGGTATAGGAGGGAATGGCTTAAATTATTGCTGTGAGTAGAATTTCTCTCCCTCCTACTAGGAAGTACAAATTCTCTTGCAACCTTGAATTTTCCTCCATACACGGTGCTTGATCTCATTGAAAACTCTCATTTTCCTTTTGCCAATTGTAGCAAAAATTTCTAGATAGCAATCATGGGAAAGCATTTCATTTATATCCAACAGCCTCATTACCTCAACTTTGACATCTTCATGGACATTGGGACTAAATGTAATACTTGATCTCTAAAAATTCACTTGCTGACCAAACCCTTGCCCGTAAATCTTTAAAATTTGTTTTTATTATAAATAACTCTGAATGAAAGCTCTACAAAAAACCATATTGTTATCAACAAATAGGATGTGACTAACTAAAGGGCTTCCTTTACAACATTTAAATCCCAACAGTTCCTGTTTACGTTCCACCCATCTAATAAGACTTGAAAGGACTTCCACACAAAGAAGAAGGAAATAAAGAGAAAAGGGGTAGCCTTGGCAAATGCCCCTTGATGGTTTCAAACCGCCACTGACTTCTCCATTAATCACAAAGGCAAATTTAGGTGTTGATACACAATCCATAACAAGGCTGATCCACTTATGTGGAAATTTCATTTTAACTAGAACACACTCTAAAAATGACCACTCAACTCCATTTATTTAATTTGTCTACACATCTTCTTAGATTCTCTTCTAGGGCTAAGCTTGGACTTGTAGTTATCCTCCCCTTCCAAGCTTCTTTAATAATTGATAAGCATTCTGAATCTCTGAGCCAAAATGGCTCAAACCTGAACGCTCTATGAATCCTTCTCGGGAAAGGCTAGATATTACTTTGTAATTTCAATAGAATAGGGTGGTGGTCAGAAAAACTAAATTTCTATGAATCCTTCTCGGGAAAGGCTGGAAATTACTTTGTAATCTCAATAGAATAGGGTGGTGGTCAGAACAACTAAATTTAAGATGCTCAACTTTAGCATATTTAAAAAGATTACACCAGTTTCCATCAGCCATCATTACAAGAAAAATAACTTTTCGCAACACACATTAGATAACACACAATAGGCGCGTGTTGCATATTATTATCAATCATAACACACAAAAAATGTATGTTGCGAAAGAAACTTACAGCAACTAACACACTAGTGTTGCAATGAATGAGGTACATATAATAACATTTAATTTATGGGTGTTGATAAAACAGCTTGTTTTCTACAACACACAAAATAGTATGTTGTTAAAAATGCTACATATGACAACACACACTTTTTCAATGTTACTGTATACTTAATTTAAGTAACACACAAATTAGTATATTGCTAAAAACTTGTGTTTTATAACACACAGAATAGTATGTCGCTAAAAATACTACAAATGACAACATATATATTGACGAATGCAAAAAAAAAAATATATTTCATAAAAAACTAACCTTATTTTAAATGATTAATTAACAAGAAACTACGTTTAAGAAATTGATTTTTGTTTGTTTTTTGTTAGAATTCTTAAACTTAATTATTAAGATATTTAATATTTTAAATATTTGATTTTATATAAATTAATAATATAATGTTTTAATTTAAATTTTTTTGAAGAAAAATAATGGACAAAGGAAGAGTCTCCTCTTACACCAACGATATAGACTTGTGATCTTAATTTGTCTCTCATGTTGAAAATATTTTAGTAAAAACATAATAATAAGAGGTTAATGTAGGAAACTAACGTATTGTTTTTTTAATATAAGACTTTTTCATATTAAGATATAAGTAAGAAAATTTGATTTTTTGAAAAAAGATATTTTATAACTTAAATTAAGGTATAAGTAAAATAAATAAATAAATAAAATTACTTAAATTAAGATTTAAGCACACGTTATGTTACTATGATTTAATTATTAGAAATTAAAGATTTGAATAAAAAAAAACATAATTCAGATAGTGGAAGACTGTCTTCTTAATTAAGAAGGCACAAAGGTAATTTTATAAATAATTTGATTTGATCTAAAATAAAATATAATGATTATCAGTAAATAATCCAAAATAAAATATATTCAAATGGTTTTCATTTTTGGATCATAATGCATTATTTTACACAACAAATTATCAAGCAACAAGAAGTTTGCATACATATATGACCCAGCTTTTATCGTTTACACCAGTTCAATTGTAGGTTATGCTATAAATAAAAATTATATATGTAACAATTTTATTGAATTCATGTTTATAAAAATAGAAAAATATATATATATATGATCCTCCGAAATTTTATGAAAATTTATTAAGTTTATGGGGTTAGATATATATATTAATTAATATATAAGATTCGAAGTTAATATGCTCATAACAGGTCAAAGTGTTCTGATGGTGTGAGGCATGCCATACTTTTTATAAGGCACTTGTTCGAACTTTCTAATTGTTTTACACATTTGTTTGCTCTCAGTTTTTTTGTTAAAGAAAAAATAATACACGCAATTGGCTCGGTGGGTGTTCGAACCCGAAACCTGAGCGGAAAAGAGAAGTTAACATAGGTACTTACCAACCATGCCGATCTTCAAATTTAAATGATTTAACTTAATTTTTATCTCTTATTATAAAATATGAACTATTACTTCTACCTTCACATTATCGGGAACTATTTTTGTTATCGTAAATTATATCACATTTGTACAAACTATTGATTATTTTTCCTTTAATTTTTTAGTCTTTGATCTCTCTAATATCTCATTCATAACTTAATAAATATTGTGAACTTATTTTAGTACTTTAGTGCTAATATATAAACTCATCAGTTTTTAGTTATATTTGATTGAGTTTATTTATTAAACCAATAAATGAACACAAACCCCCCTACAATCCCTACGTCAGACCACGTACTCTCTCACAAACACTCCCTTCTCCCTTTCTTACAATCCCTTTAATTGGTTCTCTCACTCTCACTCTCACCAGCTCACAATACCTAGCAGTTTAGCACCGCCATCCAGCCAGCACCGATGCTCGGCTTCCGCTGTCTAGACGAAGCAACTACTGACTCCATCAGTCCTCATTTATGCACATCCATCTCTAAGTCAAAAACATGCAACATACACAAGAGACACAAGCTACTAACAATGCAACAAAAACGAAGACTCGTGGTGTAACTCATATGGTAAATTTGAAAGGTAAGGACCCTATTGAAGTTGATTGTAATATGCATGGCCAAATGGTTTATGATTCTTCCAACAAACTTGCATCATATATTGGAACTCTCGTAAGATAGCATGTACCCGTCACACTTGAGAGTTGGAAACTAATTGATACCCATATGAAAGATATGTTATGGTCATCTCTTTTGGTATGTTCTTTGTTTTTTTTTTTTTTTTTTGCTTAATACAGTGATTTATGTTTTTATTATTTTTCTTTTATTTAATTAATTGTATATTTGTTATTCTAAATGACATAGCAATATTTCAAGTTACATGACTCTAGTAAAGATTATATCTTTAAGAAAATTGGGAGTTTATGGAGGTAACACAAGTGTGTTATCACTAGAAAAATTAGAGAAACAAGCATCATAAAGAGAAAAAATCATGCATTCAAGCCTCGAAATGTAACAAATGCAAAAGAGTGGAAAACATTTGTTGAACAAAGAACATCTGAATAGTTTGAAGTGAGTAATGCTTCAAAATTTCAAAAAATTAATGATATATTAGTTTATTTTCGACCATTTTAGTTTTATGGTAAAATCTATTTCCTACAAGTTTTAATATCTAATTATTTCTAAGAGTTAGCTATTAATTAACCATACTTTAAGGATGAAATCAATAAATTGCGAACATCAACATGCTCTCCTAATGACAACAACATCAATGAAGATTCTCTTTCAAAAGTTTTGGGACCAGAGAAGCGTGGGGCAGTGAAAGACCTTGGCTTTGGAGTTATTCCATCACATTTAAATGCACAAATTCAATCTGTAGGATGAGTGAAACAACTTGAGGGAAAGTTAAAGGTAGCAACTAATAAATTGGTAAGCCCTGAAGAGAGGATGAATGTAATGATGAAACCAAATGAGCAGGTAATATATGGCGTATATATATATTAAAAATATACTATTTCATATAGTGCTTTATTATATGATACATTTATATTATTATTTTTTTATGTTGTTAAGTTGTTAAGTAGGTGTGCAATGGAAGATATCATGGGTTCTCAAGCATGTACTCCTAATGGATTTACTCCTCAGGTTTATAAACTCGTCACATTCAGTTTGAATTATTTAATAGCAAACATGGAGTTGAAACTATTACATTATTATATGTTTTATATATTGTAACAGTCACAACATGATAGTACTGTTCCTATGATAGAAAACATATCGGAACTTCAAAATGCTCGGTGTCAATTATTGCATTGATACCCAGATGATGATTCTGAAGATCATGTTGTAGTTGAAGAAAGAATTTCAGATACAAATCCCAAAGAAAAAATCCTTCATATGCCTCTTGGAATAGGATATTGAACGTTTGGGTGGATGTGGCTTGTCATGATATTAAAGTATGTAGACCAACTGATGAGTTTGAAACATTTAATCAAGCCACTGGAAGTATTGTTGCCTGGCTTAAAGATTGTATCAAACTACTATAGAAAAAAAAAAAATATATATATATATGTAATTTGTTTGGAATGCTAGATAAATATGAGAACATAAAGTTTATAGTAGGAGAACATATAGATAAATTGTCTAACACATCTAAGATTAGTTTCGTTGATGTTTTAAGTAACACATATAGTATTACTTTTATGGACATACATCTTTAGAAATAGTGAAATGATTGAAGTATATATGGTTGATAGGGGATTGTTGTTTTAGATATGTTTTTTTTGTGATTTGGTTTTATTTGTTATGTAATGCAGAAAAGTTGTATGACTTTATTTTAATATGAGATGATGTTTATAAGTATTTTTTTTAATGACTTGTAGTTTGTATTAATAAAATAGAGACAATGGTTATGATGATGTAAGAATGGCTGTTTGACAATTAAAATTTGGTGGATGTTTAATTTTTTTGTTCCATTTAATTAACTAATTGTAAAGTATCATTTTTTTAATATAATTTTGTAAATTATATTCTTTATAGCCCTTAATCATTTCAAAAAAGCTATTGGTTTTTTAACAAAATAATTATAAAAAAAATGCTTTTATACAATTAATGAATAATGTGTAATATATCTACTGCAATACATTTTAAACATCTATCACAACATACAAATAATGCTGTTTTAAATATTTATTGCAACAGACAAAAAATATTGTTATACAAGGCTATAGCAACACACAAAAAGTCTTTGTTAATTATCTATTGTAACATATAATTGATGTTGTCTTAATATCTATTGCAACAGGCAAAAAAATATTGTCATGCATTTCTATAGCAACACACAAGTTATGTTGTCATAGATATCTATGACAACATGCATTGTTAGTTGTTTTGATGTTTTAAAACAACTTATTATATATGTTGCCATAAACATGTAAAACAATATGCATAGCATGTTGTCATAAACGTGTAAGGTTACATGCAACGTGTGTTGTGTTTAACAATAACAACATACATCGTATGTTGCAATTATATCTAATACAACATGCATTGACTGTTACAAAAGCATGTGACACTTTTGGCAACACAGGCTTCAACAACATACAGATGCATGTTGCTAAAACTTTTAGCAAAACATTTTGCATGTTGCAAATGGCCTAATTATCCAACCTCTCCTGCACATTTTCTCCCTCACTTCTTTTGTTAGACCACGTGAATTTTAGACCTGTAAAGCTTCGATCAACTAATGCACAATCATCCACCGTTTGTCCAAATTTTGGACACCATAAACCAATTTTTCAAACCCCCCAGATTTCTCATCAAATCTTAACAGCTCATTGAAATCCCCTCGACAAATCAAAAGAGGTTATCAACTGATCTAAGCTTCATTAATGTCAAATCTAGATCATTTTAGTCATTTTAACTAAAATTTTAATGGTCAAAGCTAATAGAAAATATACATTAACCATTTTACCTTTAAGTTCACTATAAGAAAATCATAATACGGCAACATTTAGATAGTAACGTGCGTAAACTTGATGTTGATGTAGACATGTATCGCAACATGCAAAAAATGTAGGTTGTAGAAGCTACGTACGACAACTCACAATTTATGTTGTGAAGAATGTGACATGTACAACAACTTTTTGGATCAACAATGTTGCTAAAATAAGCTATACAACAACATACTTTAGGCGTTTCAATATGTTACACTATATAGGTGTATGTATAGCAACATCATGATCATCCAAGTTGCTAAATAAAATATTTCAGATGATTTTTTAATTAAAAAATATATATAAAAGCCCTAAATAAAAGCCCTAACGCTCGTATTCTTGCTTCATTTCCCTCCATCACTGCTGACCTAACCCTTTCCTCACTCATTTTGTCGTTTCAACTTAGCCATCATTGCCAACCAGCCCTCACCGTAACTAAACCTCAACGTCAACCAACCTGACCATCATCGCCGACCAGCCTACTGTCGCCATCACTTTTTCACTAGTAAGATTCATTTCCTTCAACCTTCAACCATTTTTCACTTCATATTTAGAGTTTCTTGAGATCCCTTCTACCTTTTCCATATCTTCTTCTTCTTTCTCTTGTAGAGAGTTGACAACTTGGACTAATTGTTGAGTCGAAATGCCTACCGATTGAGTGTGACTTTAAGGATTTTCTTCTATCACCGCCGACCTAACCCTCTCTTCACCTTCTTTGTTGTTTCAACTTAGCCATCACTACCGACCAGCCCTTACCACCGACCAAACCTCAGCGCCGACCAATCTGACCATCGTCATCGACCAACCTGCTGTCACCATCACTCTTTTACTAGTAGTATATATTTCCTTCAACCTTTAACCATTTTCACTTCACATTTAGAGTTTCTTGAGATCCCTTTTACCTTTTCTATATCTTCTTCTTCTTTCTCTTGCACAGAGTTAATGTCTTGGACGAATTGTTGAATCGAAATGCCTACCGTTGAGTGATTTTGATAAGCTTCTTTCTCTTGTGGAGACTTGACATTTTGGACTCCATCTAGGTAAGCTTCTTTAGGTTTTAAATGTGTTTGCCTTTTTAGGTTTTGGTTTGGATGATTTAAAATGTCTTTACCTTTTTGGGTTTGGTTTGGATGATTTAAAATGTCTTTACCTTTTTGGGTTTGGTTTGGATGATTTAAAATGTCTTTGCCTTTGACTTTGTTTAAACCAAATTTGTATATAACACTTGGACATACTGGGGTATATTCAACTTGGACTTTTTAAAAGTTGTTTTTACTATTGTTACACCTTAACTGTCTACAGTCTACTCATACTAACTAGCACTTTAACACACAAGCTTGACTTCTCATGATTTGTGTAGAATATTAGGTGGAATCCAATGGCAACCCCTCTCATGCTTGCGTTAAATGCAGCTTTTATTATAAATATATATATTTTTTGTTTGCTTTCATCACCTCTTTAAGCATGTATTGTGTGGTTTCTCTTTTCTTTTCTTTTCTTTTTTAGGTTGACCTTACTGTGACATTGCAAAACAATCATTTTTTGTGAATGACTATTGAGAAATACATCTTATTTGATCTCTCTTACTATACATAATGAAAAAAAATTTTAAACAAGTTCAGTTTTAATGGAAGTGTTAGAATTTGAAGCAAGGCCGATCTATTATTTATTGAGGAGTGCCCAAATACCATCCACCATAGATTTTAGGATCTCTCAACACCATTCTTTTTACAAGGGTAGAACGAATTTCAAACCCATCATTTCACGTTGTTTGATTGGTGAGAATTGTCATTGGTAGTATGTTTTCATATGCACAAAAGTATCTAAAACATTTAACTTAGTTCTTGTGAAGAGTAACTGTGCATTGTTATATTCTTATTAGTTGTTACCTTGATATTGGACCTAAAGTTTAAACCCGAGTTTTCATCTCTTATTATTTTAAAGTTTTAATTTTATTTTTTTTCTTGATTGAAGATTGAGTACTGACAAAAGCAACACTATGGACAAGCAATGAGTTCATCTTTCAAGGTTTTTTCTTTTTTTCTTTAAATACTTTATTTTGTTAACAAAACATTTTTGTAGTACTTTATTTTATTTATTTTTTATTTATTTTTTTTGTATTGGATGATAAATTTCAAACTTCGTCTTTATAGACTCTTACTTGAGTATCAAGAAGGGGTATAAAACTTTGTTGATATTGCTCATGCTAGTGTTGGAAACTCGGATTTGATAGTATGTCCGTGCATAATTTGCAAAAATTTACAACGCCATTCTTATGAAATTGTGTATGAACACTTAGTTATAAACGGGATAGATCCTTTATATACTACTTGGATCTTCCATGGAGAGTGTCCCCCTAGTCATATAAAATGTGCCTCTAATGCATCTGTAGGATGTGAGGATATATATATGAATGATACATATATGATGTATAGAGATCAATGTATCATGATGGGCACAACTTGGAGGAAATGAATGACAACATTTGTGAGGAAGAACTTATAGATATAGTTAAAGTTGCTAAAACTCCTTTATACCACGGTTGTACAAAGCACACAAAAATGTCTACAACAGTAACTTTATTCAAGCATGAGGTAACATATAGGTTATCTGACGATAGTTTTGATGAGTTGCTTAAGATAATCCGTGATATGCTTCCATTAGAAAATACACTCCCTGATTCTTTTTATTCAACAAAGAAATTATTGAAGACATTTGATCTTGAGTATGAGAAGATTCATGCGTGCATTAACGATTGTTGCCTATTTAGAAAAGAGTTTGAGAATGACGAAGAATGCTTTAAATGTCATGAATCTCGTTGGAAATTTGATGAATGCACTAAGAAGCTTCAATAAGGTATCCCTACAAAAGTCCTATATTACTTTCCAATAAAACCAAGACTTAGGAGGATGTTTAGGATAGCTAAGATGGCAGAAGACTTAAGGTGGCATAATTCTCATAAGAGTGATGATGGCAAAATGAGACATCCAGTGGATTCACTCTTTTAGGATACAATTAATAGGAAATGACCTTGTTTTGCATCGGATCCTCGAAATATTAGATTTAGTTTTGCTACTGATGGGTTTAATCCTTCTAAGGATCTTAGCTCAAGCTATAGTTGTTGGCCAATAATTTTGACAATTTATAACCTTCCTCTATGGTTATGCATGTCAAAAGAAAGTTTGATGTTGACTTTACTTATTTCAACACCAAAACAACCAAATAATGGCATTGATATTTATTTAACACCTCTAATAGAAGACTTGAAAGAGTTATAGGATATTGGAATGGATGTGTATGATGCATATAATGAGTCCATGTTTAAATTAAAAACGATTTTGATGTGGATAATAAATAATTTTCTCACTTATGGAAACATGTCTAGATGGCCAACTAAGGGAAGATATGCTTGTTCTCTTTGTTGTGACAATACTTGTTCAGAATGGCTAAAACATAGTTGAAAATGTCCATACATGGGTCATAAACGATTTCTTGCTATAGATCATCCAATTCTGAGCAAAGAGCATGGTTTAACGGAAAACATGAACAAGGGTGTAAGCCTAAGTCATATATTGGTGAAGAGATCTATAAAGAAGTTGATCAAGTTGTCAACGATTGGGGGGAAAAAAAGGAGAAACCAATAAGAAAGCGGTCCAAAATGTGGAATTATGGAAAAAGAAGTCAATATTTTTTGACTTATTATACTGAAAGGTAATAACTAGTACACTAGTAACTATTTTCTATTTTCAATAAACTTTTACTAATCGTCTTTCTTAATATTTTTTATGTAGGATATGCTTGTTCGTCACAATTTAAATGTAATGCACATTGAAAAAAATATTTGTGATAGCATAATTGGTGCACTTTTGGATATCAAGGGCAAATCTAAAAATGGTCTTAATTCTCGTCAGGACTTGGAAAACATGCATATTAGAAAGGAATTGCATGCTAAAAGTAAAGATAATGCATTTTATTTACCAGCTACATCACACACACTTTCAAAGGTAGAGAAGCAATTTTTTTGTAAAATGCTTACTACTATAAAGTTACTGGATGGTGATGGTTCAAAGATTGGGGCTTGTGTTTTCGTGGTAAGATAATGGGCCTCAAATCTCGTGATTGCCACATTCTAATACAAAAACTTTTGTCAATTGCTTTAAGAGGAATCTTACCAAAGGGTTCAAGAATAGCAATTTTTCAATTGTGTTCATTCTTCAATGAGTTATGTAATAGAGTCGTAGATAGAAATAAATTTACTCAATTGGAAGAAGATGTAATTGAGACTTTGTGCATGTTTGAAAGGTTTTTCTCACCATCATTTTTCGATATCATGGTTCATCTTATAATTCATCTAGGACGAAAAGCACGACTTTATGGGTCGGTACAATTCGTTAGATGTACCCATTTGAAAGGTGAGTCACATTTATCACTTTAAGTACTTTTGTAGTCTTTTGGAGAGACAATGATTAGCTTTGCTATTTTATTTTTGATTCATGAAAATATTGAAGGGGTATGTCAGAAATCATGTAAGACCAGAAGGTTGTATAACTGAGCGATACATGGCCGAAGATTACACACTTTTTTGTAACAAGTACATTAAAGAAGCCTTTAACATAAGAACCTGACATGGTCGAAATCAAGAGTTAGGGGATGACACATTATTTGGAGAGCGTCCAATATCTGTGGGAAAGCCAAGAATTGTCACATCTGATATGCTACAAATTGCTCATCGCTATATTTTGTTTAATTGTTTAGAAGTTCAACCTTACATGGAGTAAGACAACTAATTATTGCATATTTTATTATTTAAATTTATATAATATTGTCATTTATTAATCTTGTGTTTTGTGAAAATATCATAATGCATCTACAAGAATTGAAAATTTTGGATAAAAGACTTGCAAGGAATAATACTCGATTGCAAAAACAACACAATGACACATTTAATGTCTGGTTAAAAGAGAAGGTTGCAACCAATATTAACTCAATAGTACTATAAATTTCTGTATATTTTTTTTGCAAGTAAATTTTCTAATGTTATTTTATTAACTTTGACAGGTCGCCATTCAAATAAATTGTAATGATGCATGCATATCCACTACTTTGACATAGCTTGTGTATGGTCTTAGAGATATTGTGTCACATAGTAGGTATATTATAAATGACAGTCGATTTCACACCAAAGCAACAAAGAACAGTCGACAAAATAGTGGAGTTTCAATTGAAGCGACCATAATGTGTAGATCTAGTGCAAGAGATCATACATAAATCATTGGACAGTTGCCTATTATGGAGTTCTTCAAGATAGTATAGTGCTTGATTATCATGTCTTTATTTAAATGTGATTGGGCAAAAGTTGTCAATCGAGTTAAGATTGAAGATGATTTGTTTTGGTTAACCTCCATAAAGGAAAGAGCTAATTTGAAAAAGATCCATTCGTTTTGGCTTCAAAAGCTAAGCAAGTTTTTTACTGTAGGGATAGTGAAACTTCATGTTGGTATGTTATGGGAAAAGCACTAACAAGAGATTATCATGAGTTGGAAAATAATTATGAGGGTTTAAACATGTCATCCTTACCAAGTCCTATATAAGATCTTGAAACAAATGTGAATGACGAGAATGAAGATTGTACAAGGGTTGATGTAGGGGGCATATTATGAAAGGACCCAACCCGGATTTTCTCTATCTGAATCCGAGCGAAACCCTCCCGGCACCTCACAAAATCCTTACAGTCTTCGTATAGGTGACTCAAAGGACTCTGTGAAGCGAAGCCGTAAAACAATTTCATTTCTTATTCATTTAAAAAGTAGGATGGAAAAATTTTCGACAACACAATAGCTGTCTCTCCGATATTTCCAAACTTTTCAAAACACCTATGAATCAATTTATAAACATTTCCAAATGCATACATTCGTTTTCACTTCCGGATGAGACCTCAGGTCCATCTCAAAATCTACATTCAATGTAATTCAAAACGTTTAAATTGAAACTATTTTGAGCTTAAAATTATTTTAATATGCATAAAATCGTAAGTATCAATATAAAATCAAAAGTATTTATATAATGTAAATTCATTATATCGCAAGATACTTGTTTTAAATTTTCACAGTAGAAATCGCCAGAGGTGTTCGCCTATCTTTTCATCGGAGATCGCCCGTCTTGAGTATTTGCTCCTACACCTGGGAATGTTTCCATAACAATAGACAAGAAATAGTGAGTGAAAGAAAAAGCTCAGTAATAGATATCCATTTCTATTTAAACTTTCATAATGTTATAAAGCTATAAAAAGAATTTACTCGTGCCTAAACTTTTATAAACTCATATTACTTAGCATGCATTTATATTTTGTATATAATACTTAACGTAACTTATATCTTTTCCTATAATAGTTAAACATAAACATATATCCTCTCTAATGTTTCAGAAATGTTTCATAAACATAATCAAATCCAGTAGCTCGAATCATTTCAGTATAACATAAATTTGTACAATAAAAATGGTGGTATACAATTATTTATTCACCTATGGCAGCCTAGACATATGACAAAGTGGAATCCTACATCGCAAGGTCATATGGTCAATAATTAAGTAGCGGAATCCGACATCGCTACGTGCAGAATCCTACATCGCACAGGTGATTCTGCATCGCACAGGTAGTAAGTTAGCATCATAATATACCCTAGGGAAATACAGAATCCCACATCGCAACGCCCAGGCGGAATCCTACATCGCTTTTCGGGTATTCTACCATTATCGATGACATCAAGAGATCACTCTAAGAAATACTATAGGCTAGATAAAACATTTATAAATAAGTTGCATTTCATATAAAATCTATATTTCATTTTTGAACTTAATAATTCGTAAGTTTCAAATAAGATATAGCAGCTTATATCATTTCAACATAGTATAAACTTGTAAATAAAATGGTGGCATGCATGTTGATAAAAATTCATTAAGTAATGATAAAGTAAATCATCCACCATATATTTAATCACCTAATGGCATCTTAGGCATATGGCAAAGCGGAATCCTACATCGCAGGGTCATATGATCGGTAACTAAGTAGCGGAATCCTACATCGCTACGAGCGGAATCTTACATCGCTTAGGTAGAAGCTAGCATCATAATATACCCTAGGTAGAAGCGGAATCCCACATCGCAACTCCCATGCGGAATCCTACATCGTTTTTCGGGTACTCTACCATTACTGACAATATCATAAATACATCCTAAGGAATACCATAGGTTATTAAAGCATGTAAATCAGCTACTTTTCTTATAAAATTTATATGTTATTCTTAAATATAAAATTTTGAAAGGGAGGATATTATAATGCATTTGAATTTACTTCATAACATACTTCGTAGAATTTAAATCCTACATACGATTTCATGAAATCACATAATTTGATTTAAATCAACTTATTGTTAAACATAATTTGCAAGCATGCCATAAATGCTTTCATTAAAACATACTAGCTTGACATGCTATTGCGAAGCTCACAAGCTATTCGATTTTGCCTTCGCGTTGCCTATACGTTTAACGTTAATTCTTTAGGTAACGACGTTAGCGAATTCAATCGCATAATTAATCATATAAATGCATTCGCGTAATGTAATCGCATTCGCATTTCAATCTACTACATAAAACACTATATAACGGTTGCGAACGATCCTTAAGTGATACTCAAAACAGTCCGTAATAACAAGACAGCATGTAATGCTCAGTCGACCCGATATTTAACACTAAAACAACATATGTTATCCATACAACTAGCTTCCTCATTAAAACAGCACATACAATCTCTTCGAACAGTTTATAATCGCCTAAACGGTTTGCAAAATCATTCGAGACAGTTCAACGCAATACAACCATGATTTAAATCAAAACAGCATGTTATAGTACAATAACAGCTCATAGAACAGCACCTTAACAGCCTCCAAAAACAGCATATATACAACCCCAAAAACAGCACATACTAGCCCACGAAATAACACTATAACAGCCCAATAATTAACACGTTAACAACCCATAAATAAGCATAATGACAACATCATAACTGCACGATGACAGCACCATAAAACAGCTCGATGACAGCACTATAACAGCATAATAACAGCATCATAACACAGCATGATGACAGCATCGTAACAGCATCAAAACAGCATGTTATAGCACTTTGACAGCTCATAAAACAATCCATAACACGCATTGCAACAGTTTTCTGTTTTTCGTTTAAACTCTAAAAACCCATCAATTCAACAATTAATCATGTTCGTGCGCAACGAAATTAATCGAATAACTTTAACTTAACTTAAAGCATCTTAATATCGTAATTTAACATTTTAACGCTCCTAAATGAAAACCATGGCAGCCTAGTAATTATATATTCACTTTTCGATTTGACTTCGAATTTCGCCAATCAATTAACCCATAACGCATTCGAACTACTCAAAAACAATTTTCGATAACCAATACAACACTTCGACATTCTCCGACACATCAAAAATCATCATTTTTCATGGCAACACGTTTGAAAACAAAAATGAAATCATAACAGCCCCTATGACGACAGATTTTTCGCAACACAATCAACATTAAGATTTCATCCGTTATCATGTCAAGATTATTAGCAATTGAACCTCCGCACTAATGAGGTTCTAAATCCTAAACCCAATCATTTCATCATAAACATTTATCCAATATCACAACCTAACATTTCCAATAAAATGATAAGCATAAAACATATCTTACATTTCGATTTCAACTTAAAATCAACTTCAGAAACAGCTCACACCCCACAAGCTATCTACTCAAATCAACATCAAAATCATGCTCTAACTACTGGGTCTTCAAGACTTACCTTTCCAACTTGATGAAGATCCAAAGGAGGATGGGTTGATGGTCCAAAGCTGCTCGGTCTGCATTTGGTGAGCTTTTGGCCTGACAGTAGCTGCTCGACAGCAGCTCACACAACAGCAGCTCACGGTAACAGCACACAGTAGCGACTCACGACTTCAACTCCTCACTCGGTTCACGGTCCTTGATTGCTCACGAGCTGCACCAGCACACTTAACAGATCACGACAACGCTTCACGCCAACAGCTCCTCTCGCTAGCAACAGTAGCTTCACGGCAGCAACTGCAGCTCACGATCCTTCCTCTTGCTTGCATGCATGGGCTGACATTCTTGGATGAAGATGCATGCAGTTTCTGGCATCGGATCTCACCATTACTTTGCTGAAATCATGAGCTGAGACCGTCCAAGGAGGCGCAATTGCAGCTACTGGTGTGACACGCCTAACAGCTCATTCCTCTCTCGGCTTGCTTCTTGACCGAGTGGATCTCCCTCTTTCTCAATCTTTCTCTCGTTCTCTTTATCACTCTCGGATTGAGTTTAAAGAATGATGACCAAATGAAGAAGAAGGCTTGAAGCTCTCTCTCAACTCTCAATGAAGCTCTCGGTTAAGATTTTAACTCTCCACTTATGCTCTCTCAGATTTGAATGAAGAAGTGACCGAATGGTATATTGAATTTTTTGCTTCAATTGTCTTCATTCAATCTTATATATATATGCTTAATACTTTTGAGACACTTCCATGCATAGTAGTTTTGTGACACTTGTTTCACTCTCTTTTTGTATGCATGACACGTGTCATTTTCATGCATTAGCCATGACACGTGTCATTTTCATGCATTAGTCATGACACGTGTTACTCCATCCATTCTCCCATTCCGATTTCGAATTCGAATGCGATTTCGTCCATTCAAAAATCTGCTTATAACTAAATTACATCTCCGAAATTATTTTTAAATTCAATATTCACCTCCGAATACTTGGAATTATTTTATTTCTCTAAAAATATTCCATACGATCCGAAATCGAAATATATATTTTCGTCTGATAAATTTTCGAATCACTCGAAATCTATCTAAATGGATTCGTTTTTGATTTGATTCACATTTATTCAACTCAAAAATAAATTTTATAACTTTCCATTCTCTAAATCCGTTTTTCAATAAATTATTATTCCTGCAGATACTTTTTGTTCGAAAACACGATCTATCAAAAAATAATTTGTTTTCCAACAAACGAAGTTTTGGGTTTTACATATACTATTTCATATATATACAGTACTAGGATCAGGAGGGTATGTTAATATTATGTGACACATAGTTTAATGTCACAACTATTTTTACTTTGTTGTGATATTTGATGACAAGTTATTTGGATAATGTGTTTTATTATATATGCAACATTGTTTGATTTCTATTTTTATTAAATTAAGTTGTTTTTCTTTGTTTGGGTTGATTATTAAAAGTAAATTTGATGTTATAAATTATAATGTTACATGTTGTTTAATTCTATAATTTACTTTGTTATATATAAACTTTTATAAGATTAGTTGATCATAATATATTGGTGGTCTTTTTGGTGCAGCTTTTCTTAAGGAATTTATTAGTTCTTTAACTAAGTCAATTGACAGTAAAAGACAAGAATGGCTGAGGTAAGTGACCACATAACTTTGGTTATATTTGATGGTATAAGACAAGAATGGATGAGATGAAGAAATTACTTAGTTTTTACTTTAACCATTAACATGTAATTATTTCTTGATACTTATTTTGGTTTTTCTTTGTTGTCTTCTAAAGCAGCTTAAAAGAGAGCAAAAAAGCAACGCCAAGCTATATTTGCTGCTATGCTTGAAAATTGAATCCATGGGATAAGTATCACTTATGAAGAACCAAGTGAGGGGCTCGAAGTCCCAAGTGAGACAAATACTTTAAGTGGACAAAATACACAAGATACTGATGCCACTAATAATGCAAAGAAAAGAAAGCCCTATAGACCCACTCGAATGGCATTGTTGAAAGGGAAAGAACCAATTGAGGTTGATGTGAATATGCTTGGTCAAGTAATTGATGGAAATTCAATTTCTCTTGTATCATATGTTAGTACTATTGCACGAGAACATGTATCGGTAACACTTAAAAGTTGGAAGCAACTTGAGGACTTCAAGAAAGATATGTTGTGGTCATGTCTATTGGTATGTGTTTAATTCTACACAACTATTAATTTCTACTTATTTTCTTTTTAAATTTTCTTACATAACAATACTTATCAAGTAAATTATTTTTTGTTCTTTTGTAAACGACCTAGCAATATTTTAAATTAGCAAACTGTAGTAAGGCGATACCTTTAAGAAGATAGGGAGTCGTTAGAGGCAATATAAATTGACTATAACAAAAAAAACTTATTAAAGCAAACAAAAAAAAAAGGAAGAAAGCGTGCATTTCGAAGAATCAAGCCAGCAAATGTGACGAATGAAGAAAAATGGACAACTTTTGTTAAGCATCGCATATTTTATACTTTTAAAGTGAGAAACATTTTCGACTATTACTAATACATGATTTTATTATAATTAATCAATTATTATTTTATTACTTTGTCTTTAAAATAATAATAATGACTTGTTTTAGGCAAGGAGCAAGAAGTTTCGAGATATGAGAAATAGTCAATATGTCCATCACATAACTAGTCAGGGGGGCTTCGCTCATTTACAACATCTGATGGTTAGATCTTTGCATTCTAAAATATTTTACTTATTTAAAGTATTACAATGTTTATATTGTAAAGAAGATATTATAATTTTAATTTTTTTCATTAAAAAAAGGAAGCCCAAGTTGAAGGAAAAGATCCTAAATCCATTACAAGGGTTGATGTATAGATTAAAGGACATACAAGAAAAAATTGCCTACCTATGAGTTAAGATATGGAAAATATCATTGTAAGAATAAATTGTATTCAATTTAACATGTTTTCCCTTTTCTTTTAAAACTCAATCTTATTTCGCCTTTATTTTTAGAAAGAAATTGATGATTTGCTTGCATCAAGAAATCCTCCAAATGATGGCAATATATATGAAAATGCCATTGCAAGGGTTTTAGGACGAGACAAATGTGGTCAAGTGAGGGGCCTTGGGTATGGAGCAACACCATCACGAGTAGATGCTCAATTTCAATCTGGACAAAAGATGAAAATGCTTAAAGCAAAGTTGAAAGAAACAAATGATGAATTAGTAAAGTTTCGAGAGTTAGTGGTATCGGTAATGAGACAAAATGACTCGGTAATATGAGTTTTTTTTTTTTGTTTCGTTATATAGTATACAGTTATTGTCATCTTTTCACTAAAAATATTATTTTTGTTCTTAAGTTACTAAATAGATGTGGAGTGGAAGATGTAGTAGCTTCTTATGTATGCACTCCATCTCACGCATACATTCCTCAGGTTAAGATTTGTCTCATAATATTACTTTTCATTTTTTTTTAAAAAAATAATGTTTATGCTATTGACATTTTTTTCTATAGTCACAACATGAGAGTGCTCATTTAACACAAGGAAATGCACAATTTAAAAATGCATGATGTCATTTACTACACTGGTATCCAGAAATTAATGTAGAAGATCAAGTTGTTGCGGAAGAAAGAATTTCATCAACGGATCTTAGGGCCCTAGTGCACCACATACCGCTTGAAAGGAGTTATTAAAAAGTTTGGGTTAATGTTGTAGAAGAAGATATAAAAGTGCGCAAGCCGACGGATGAGTATGAAACTCTCAATGAAGCTGTGGGAACAACCGTTGTATGGCTAAAGAATTACATCAAGTTGTTGGAGAAGAATGTAAATGGTGGTATTTTGAAAAATACTTTTTGGGTCTTTTTTGGATATTTTAAAAGGTAAATGATAGTATTTTGAAAGATACATCAAGTGAGGGGCATTGGATGTTTTTTGGGTTTACAAGATAGTGATGTAGTTCCTAGCAATGTATATAGTTATAGGGAAAAAAAAAAAAGGACTTAACATTTTTGGTGGCTTAGCAAAGTTATGGAGCTAGGTGGATGTAGAAATTGTTGGGATTTTTGGTTCATGACCACATGTTTTTGTGATTATGTGATACATGTACATATGCATATACTTACAATTATATGCATATAAGTATTATATCACATACTATAATAGGATTTTGTGTAGTCTTTGTTATGTAACTAATTTCATGGAATTATATGTATTATTGATGATAAATTATGAAATTAATAAATACATTAATTTCTTTACAAATTGAAATTAATATTGTTGTAATCAATATGATATATATATGTAACACCATATTAAGTCATTCCAAATATATATATAGTAGCTCAATCATTTAATTTTAACCTGAAAAAATAAATAAATAAATGAAAAGGATTCTGCAACATATTTTGTATGTTGCATTATACCTCTATAGCAACGTGCAATTAAAGTTGTGATAGATATACAACTACAAGTTATTGTGCGTTGCTGTAGTTCGTATTGCAATGTGTAGTGCATGTTGCTATAACTTCTATGGCAAAGCACAACGTGATATTGTTGATAATATAAAGCAACGTGAGATTAACGTTGCTAAAGAGGTATATTTTTTGGCTACATGATCTTCCGATGCATAAGGGTGTGCGTCATGAAAGGTTTTAGCAACACATTCTGCATGTTGTCGTATTTATGATTTCTTGTAATACTTGAAATTATCATATTACCCTTTATAAAAATTAATAAAAAATGTTTAGATTTCCATCATCCATCAAACTGTGATAGATATTGGAGACTTAATTAAAAAAATATAAATTTAATTAAAATTCAATTTTAAAATTAAAAAATTAAAATTAAAATCTTTATCATCCATTACAACTACAATATCTCTACCTTAAAGTGTTGGAAAAATAAAAATTGGAAAAAAAAAAAAAAGCAAAAAGATATATGTGTTCAACCTAGATCTCTCAAACTTGAAGATCTAAATTCAAAAATCATATATTCAAAGATTGAAGATATCGGGTCACACCTAGATTTTCAAATCTAGGTTTAAACCTAAATATTTAAATTTAGGTTTGAACTCAGATCGAACTAGAGATTTGAGAATGAAATCGTTCCCAGATCAAACCATATCTAAGAATGATTTCATTCCTAGATTGAACTACATCTAATTTGATGGAGTTTCAAAGATATAAGTTCGAATTTCAAACCCATGATCGTTATAAGCCAAATGGTAGATGGTTTACAACGAAGTAAGTAATGACTTTTATTTCTGCCACAATAAAGTAAAGATATGATCTCTGTCTCTACCATAATAAAGTAGAGATAGAGTTCGATTCTCTATCTCACCATGTGAACTTTTCCTTTCAACAAATTAAGATTTAAGAACCAAGATCTCATATCCACTTTTTTTTTTTTTTTTTTTTTTTTCGTAATTTCTAATTTTGTTTTTTTCTTTTTTAATTTTAATTTTAATTTGACCTATATTTGAAATATAAAGGATCACAAAAGGCATAAATGTACTCACAATTAAAAAAAAAAAATTCTGAAAAATACAGGGCCTATAATAAAAATTACCAAAAAATTAAAAAAGAGTCATGGGATTGGGGTTTTAGATGAAGGGGCTGGATTGATTAGATCCCGAGCCCTACAAATCGGATGGCAAAGAAGGAGATGAAAAATGGTTTAGGCTAGTAACCAATGAAAGTAGGCCACGTAGGGACAGTCAGAGTATTTATTGACCGTCGGATGATGACCCAAATATCAACAACTGGTCGACGAGGAGTCTTTTATATCGAAGCGAACAAGGGCAAACAGCAGAACCTCAGAGGCGCCGCCTAATCTTCTCTGCTTCTTATTTCTCAACACCACCACCAACACAAAAACCCTACCCAAGGTAATATCTTCTTTTCTAAAGCCCTACCCTTCTTCTGCTTCCTGGGTTTGCTTTGTTTCCTTGTCTTCTTTAGCTTCAAAATGTTAGGGTTTCCCTGTCAACATTTGCATCACTTCGATTTGCTCTTAGGGTTTCAGTTTGATGTAACGTTATTGAACTATTTTCACTAATGGGTATTTGTTATTTCTCTTCGATTTTGCTTGTGTTCGGTTTACAAATTTAGGGTTTTGTATTGATTTTGGGGATTAGGGTTTTTTTTTTTTTTTTTTTTAATCCTTGTTCAAAACTTGTTATCTCTTGGTTGTAGAGAAACTGTGTTTTTTACTGACAAGTTTGTATCTTGTCATGCAGATGGATGTTGACAAGCTAAGGAAGATGGCCAGTGCAGTTCGCACCGGTGGAAAGGGTAGCATGAGAAGGTATGGAAGTTTACTCCAATATTGAGTTTTTCAACACGTGATTATTATATATAAAGTTGCTTGAATTCCTGTCATATAGTGGAAAAGCTAGATTGTTAAGGTTGTTGTATGTTTGATATGAACCTGCATTACTGGATTTGTTTGTCTTTTATGTTCGTTACCGTTGCTGTATTAAGTATTACCCAAACAGTGAGAGACATTCGTTTTATGTATTCTGAATAGTGTTAACGGTTTTGTATTTTGTTTAAAATGTGGATCGTTTGGTGGGAATGTATCGTCGTTGTTGTGGCTCATGTGAATGGAATGGAAGATTTGTTCGTGGTAGATTATCTTCTTTGTGATTAAAGATAGAGTAGCTGTTACCATCTTTGCGTGGATTGGATTATATATATGGCTTTCATCCTGTGACAGTGGTTATGCTTTCTTCAGTAGTAGTTTTATATATTGAATTTTGGCTTCTCTAATTTTTCCCTCCATTTGTTTCAACCTACATTGAGGCTTTGGTTTCACGTAATATAAAGTAGTTTCTTTTAACATCTACTTTCAACTACAGAAAGAAGAAGGCTGTCCACAAGACAACCACCACCGATGATAAAAGGCTTCAGAGCACTTTGAAGAGAATAGGAGTAAATGCTATTCCTGCTATTGAGGAAGTTAACATCTTCAAGGACGATGTAGTTATTCAGTTTTCAAATCCCAAAGGTAAATCCTTTGTGATATGATATTGGCCGGGCAATGAATACACTTGATTAACATCACCTTGTTTAATTGATAATTAATGGTCTTTTTTGGATGTATTACTTTTTTTTTTTCCAGTTCAAGCTTCTATTGCGGCCAACACATGGGTTGTTAGTGGATCTCCACAAACCAAAAGTAAGCCTCTCTCATTTTTGCTTTGGGAAGGAAAATCTGTAATTTGTGATTCAAATTTGTATATGTTTACTTGCTTTAAATAATGCCAAATTAATAGAAATTGAATAAGGATATGGGTGTTTAAGATATATTGTGGGCTATCTATGAGGAACTATTTTTGGTTTAATTTAATAGCCCTTTATGTCGATTTTGTTTAGTAAGTTGTCATGAGAATTAACTGGTCAACCTCTTGTTTGGCAGAACTACAAGATATTCTCCCAGGAATCATCAACCAATTGGGTATGTAATTTGTCTTATTCTTTCTTCACTTAGATAATCAGTCATATAGAATGTCATTGGTATTGATATTTTTTGTTTCCATTGAATAATTTCCATCCAGGGCCAGATAACTTGGACAACCTGAGGAAGTTGGCTGAGCAGTTCCAGAAGCAACCACCAGCTGCTGGAGCCGGTGCAGCTGCCACACAGGAAGACGAAGATGATGATGTCCCGGATCTTGTGCCAGGCCAGACTTTTGAAGCTGCTGCAGAGGAGAAAACAGAGAAACCTGCAGCTTCTTAGAGTTTTTAGAGAGACCTGTGATTTTATATATTTTCTATGTTTTTGAGGTTTTATTACCTGTTTCCTGAGTTAAATTTTTCATGTTCTATCAGATGCTCTTTGTGACACTGGAGGTTGTTACTTTTAATTTGATGTTTTGTTCTAAAAAGAAACATTACTTCCCCTCTTAAGTTCAAGATTTTTGACTGGCTTTGGTTGAAGTGTTGTTACCTTGAAGCATCAGTGCCATTACCATTCTCTATCATTATCTACTTGAAGCATCAGTGCCATTACCATTCTTTATCATTCTCTATCGAGCGTGTATGTATTATATATAGCAAACAAACAGTGAGTTGTTTTTATAAGTGAATCTAAGTCGTAAATAAGCAAGATTAGGATTGAATTTTGAAAGTCAATGCGATTAGAATTATTTGAATTGCTTCTTATGAAATAATCTCAATTTCATAAATTGAATTGCTTCTTATGATATCTCCATTTCATAAGTTTTGAATAAGACAACGGTTGGTAAATCTTTCATAGTCCGTTTCTCTTGTAATCAGCCTTTATGGAACTGGTTGGGAGATGATTTTGGATGTTGATTGCCACAGAAGTTAATGTTCAATCTTTGAAATGGCCATAATATTCTCCCTGTTTCAATAAAAAGTCGATATGCTATTTTAAAAACTAGAGTCATTTTTTGAAAAGAGAAAAAGTCAATAATGCTTCCACTTTATAATAAATTTTAAAATCGAAACAAATAAAGTTTAAAATACACCAATATTCATTTTTTATTTAAATAATTTATATTAATTAATTAAATTAAAATTAATATTGCAAAATAATAAGGAGTTATCCTCTATTGCTATAGCCTCCTCTCGTGATTGTTGAAGTCACAGGAGGAGGTCGGTCCTTCTCTAGAGATCATCTTCTCCATAGTTGGAAGATGGAGGAACCAAATGGCTCCTCTAACCAATGGAGTTGATTAACTCCTCCAATGTTAAGGAGGTCAGTTTCTTGTCCAGCAACATCAGTTTCGTCATAGACTTCACCAAAGGAAGCCAAGAGAGGAATTGACCTCCTACAACGTTGGCGGAGCTTCCTCCACGACATAAGAAGGATCGACCTTTGTCAGTGACCTTGACAAACGTCAAAGGTGCCTCCAACAATGGAGGACACTTCCATCATCAGCTTTTTGAGGAAAAAAAAAAATCAAATTCTTTATATTTATCTTATTTAAATTCAATTTGAACAATTATTTTTATTTTTTATAATTTATATTTTTATGATATTAAAAATTCAAAGAAATAAAATGAAAATAAAAAAATATATAGAAGCTAAAGGATAAAACCAAAAAATAGAAAAAAAAAAAACTAGAAAAAAAGATAAAAACTGAAATATAAAAAATAAAAAAGCTAGAAAAAAGCAAAGATAATTTATAGAAAAATATATTATATTTTAATAACTAAGTCCATTTTTATAATTTTGCATGATTACTTAAAACTTACCAAACATATTTTCTGCACTTTTTGTTAAGCTGATTATTAAAAAAACTAATTTGTCAAACACTTAAAGCTACTTATGTCTTAAATGAATTACTTCATAAGTTAAATTATAAGTGATTATTTTATAACTAGATGCAACACCAAAATGGAAATAGAACCAGTTTGGTATTGCTGTAACTTCTAAATAATCACTAGTAGTTAAGCTGAAGAAATAATTTGTTGTAAAGTTAATCAGACTAGTGTTTGGTTAACTTTGCTGTTCAAACTATCAAAACAATCCATATATGTTCAGTAAATTTAAGTTAACTATTGTAAATTTATAAATTACCTAAAATAGATATACAAATAAAATATTTTAATTTGTATTTAGTATAAACAAAATTTAATATAATTAAGATTGATATATAGATGTTTTTTTATTAAATTTAATGTGTATGATTTGGCCATCTAAGAGATTCATTAAATCTTATCGTAAATTATTTCATAATCACTTTATAAAAGTAACCCCATCCACATCTTAAAACTATTGTCGAATTTACTTAAATTATTAAATAATTACTTCTAAAAGTTTTTCCAAACATCTTTTTCATGCTAAAATTATTAAATAATCATATTTTAATTTCTCAAAAACAATATTAAACAGACCCACAACCTCAATCTCACTTAAAATTATTTTTGTAAATTAGTGACAAATTAAAAATAAAAGAGAATGAGATGAACTTTGACACAAGATTTTATATGGAAAATCGAAAAGATAAAAGTCAC